>CM046432.1:66550114-66585114 GCA_025506505.1 Flaveria sonorensis
TTCTTGTTTTTAGTTGTGTTATGTGGACTGGTCGTTTTCTTCTATGTACTTGGTGGCGGGATAGTCATTCAGACCAGCTATTTCTGAAAACCATAATGAGAAATGACCAATACGGGTGGAATGCCCACATATCAATCAACAACGGGGTGGAGTTAATAATCATACTGCCCCCCAACCCCAAGAACGAATCTTGGAGCATTTTTGAGTCATTAAAACCCTCTCTAATCATCAAGTGATCGAGGATTCGTAGGCAAAAGACAAGATTGAAGCGATTATGATGAAGATGCAAGGCTAAACACCCGTGATCATCCCTGGGTGGACGGTTTGTGATTGGATTATGCATGCGTATGTTGTTTACCTAGTCAAGACATAAACTTTGATTGTTTAACAACTTTTATTCGTTTATGTATTTTGAAAGATGTGTTGATTAAAGATTCGTGTTAGTTGATTTGATTATTACTTATCAAGTTTCAGTTTTACATTGTTAACCATGAGTAGTAATTAGGTTATCTTCATTAATTGGTGATTGCAATTAAAGTTTCTAGATTGTGGCATTAGTTAGTTTACTAGTTAATTTACATAATCGGATATCAAGTTCGCAATTACTTTTTAATGATGATAACCTAATTACTACTCAATGGTTAACAATATAAAACTGATAACTTGATAAGTAATAATCAATCAACTAACAAGAATCTTTAATCAATACATGATTCAAAACACATAAACGAATAAAGTTGTTAAACAATCAAAGATTATGTCTTGACTAGGTAAGAACTTAAGAAAGCATAATCAAATCACAAACCATCCACCGGGATGATCACGGATGTTTAGCCTTGCATCTTCATCATAATCTCTTCAATCTTCAACTTGGGGATATGAATCCTTGATCAATTGATGATTAAAGATAGTTTCAAAGGCTCCAAATAGTCTAAAGATTCGTTCTTGGGGCTGGAGGCAAGTCTCTTCTCGAAACCCTAATGTTAGGGTTTAAATAGGTTTTGAAACTTGAAACACCTCAAAATATCGCCTTAGACCGTAACTTACGGCCTATAGACGTAGGTTACGGCTACCTTCAACCAGACTGCCAACCTTCTGTCTTACGGAGTTCACAAACGGTGTTGATACAGGGCCGTAAGTTACGGCCTCAGGCTGTAGCTTACGGCTCCCTGCAACTTGCACATTTTCTTTATTTCAGCACCTTTCAACCCGTAGTCTTCGTATCCTTTGTATCCTACTCAAATAATGTCTGTTAAGCTTTTTGACCTACATTTCAAACACGCAACAAAGTAATATTGTTCGACATAAAATATATTAAAAATGCAATATTAACTATACTAAGTACATGCATATTAACCAATCATCAGTTGCTGAAGCCCCTGCACCTTTGGTGGACCCTGATGAGGAAGACCCAGAAGAGGACCCGAGGAAGCCCTCGAAGAAGAACCAGTAGAGATGGATGAGGACAGTGACGGATCTGATGTACTGGACTGATCCTACCTTTTAAATGACTTAGACTATGTAGTGTTTCTTTTCTTTGTAACCTATGTGGAAAGGGTTGTTTCCCACCCAACTGACAAACTTAAATTTTGACATTGATAGAATATTTTGTGACTCAATTGCAATTTATTTATCTTTGATTATTATTTCTGTTATAAATGTTATGGTTGTGGTGAATGCATTATTTCTTATTGTTTACTGTACCTTGATGAGATTAATGTGTTGGATGTTACTCATTATTGTAATTGTGAATTTTAAAGTGAAATATGGACGCAGGTGGAAGAGGACGTGGGCGTGGTCGTGGACGTGGCGCCGGAGGCCGTGGAGCCGGAGCCATAAACATGACGCCTGCGGAATTGGCGGCATTAATTAACGAACATGTTCAGGCGGCAGTGGCTGCTGCCCAACCGGGACAACAGCAGGTAAATGATGACAAGAGGTTAAACTAATTATCCTAGTTATTTGTCTGGGATATCTGACTAATGTTTGGGTTGTCAAAACAGGACCACCACCATGTACCTACAAGTCCTTCATGGACTGTAAACCCCATACCTACAGCGGGACGGAAGGAGCTGTAGGGCTTGTAAGGTGGTTTGAGAAGACAGAGTCTGTCTTCGCGAAATGCAACTGCTCGCCTGCTGATCAGGTGAAGTATGCCACCGGGACATTGGAAGGCGCGGCACTTTCCTGGTGGAATGCCTAGGTGCAAATGCTGGGTCAAGTCATGGCCAATGAACTACCTTGGGATGAGTTTAAGGGAATTATGACTGAAGAATACTGCCCCCGAAATGAAGTGCAGAAACTGGAGATTAAGTTCTGGCAACTCAAAATGCAAGGCTTAGAAATTGAAGCCTACACGACTCGAACTCATGAGTTAGCCACTTTATGCCCAGGGATGGTGAATGAAATGCACAAGAGGGTGGAGCATTATATACGGGGATTGGTGCCCGAAATTCAAAGTATGGTAACTGCCTCTAACCCCACTACCATACAACAAGCTATCCGAACAGCCCACAGGCTGACTGACCAGGCAGTTGAGCAAGGACGGTTACCTAAACGGGGTGCGGTGGCAAGCGTGCCCGACCAGAAACGCAAGTGGGATGGTTCAAGCAACAAGGGATCGTCATCCAGCAGTCAATCTCAACCTCAACAACAGCAGCAAAGTCAGCAACAGCAACGGAAGTTCGATAACAACCGAAGCTTCAACCAGGCGACTCCCTCAAATCAAGGACCCGGTGGGTATGGTGGAAGACTGCCAAAGTGCAACCGGTGTAACTACCACCATGTGGGTCGATGTGATAACTTCAAGTGCCAACGTTGTGGGAAGATTGGTCATGCAGCCAAAGACTGTCGGGGTGAACTGATGAAGAAGTCTCAACAATCACAAAAAACTCCGAAAGGTTGTTTTGAGTGCGAAAAAGAAGGCCATTACAGACGCAACTGTCCCCAGCTTAAGAGGAATGGTAATGGCAACAACAACAATAGGAAAACAACAACAATAACAATGGCAACAACAATGGTGGAAACAACAATGGAGCCAAAGGAAGAGCCTTCGTCATTGGCTCAGGTGAGGCTCTAAACGATCCTACAACAGTAACTGGTAAATTTTCGGTTAATGGTTGTTTTGCTACCGTATTATTCGATACCGGAGCCGATAGAAGTTTCATGTCCACTAGGTTCTGTAGTCTTTTAAGTGATATGCCCTCAGCCTTAGAATCTAAATACACCGTAGAGTTAGCTAACGGTACACAGATTCACGTAACGCATATTCTTAGAGACTGCAAGATAGAGCTTGCTGGTCATACATTCACCATAGATCTCATGCCTGTTACACTAGGAAGTTTCGATGTGGTAGTAGGCATGGATTGGCTTTCCGATAAACAAGCAGAAGTCATATGCCACGAGAAGATCATACGGATTCCCCTTGGTGAAGAAGTCCTTACGGTCAGAGGTGATAGGAGTGGTGCGGTGATAGGCATCATCTCGTTTATGAAGGCACAGAAGTTGTTACGAAAGGGTCGACTAGCCATATTGGCACTCGTCACAGATAAACAGATCGAGGAAAAGAAGATAGAGGATTCCCGTAGTTCGTGAGTTTCCTGAGGTGTTTCCGGAAGACCTGCCTGGATTACCGCCTCATCGTCAAGTTGAATTCCAGATTGAGTTGACTCCAGGAGCCGCTCCAATTGCGAGAGCACCGTACCGGTTAGCTCCGAACGAACTGCAGGAATTATCTGCCCAACTACAAGAGTTGTTGGATAAAGGGTTCATCCGACCGAGTTCGTCGCCCTGGGGAGCGCCAGTTCTATTTGTGAAGAAGAAGGATGGTACATTTCGAATGTGCATTGACTATAGGGAACTGAACAAGGTTACTATCAAGAATAGATATCCTTACCTCGTATCGATGATTTGTTTGATCAACTGCAAGGATCAAGCTATTACTCTAAGATTGATCTGAGGTCTGGGTATCATCAGCTGAGAGTTCGAGAAGAGGACATCTCGAAGACTGCTTTCCGTACACGATATGGTCACTATGAATTTTTGGTCATGCCATTTGGGTTGACGAATGCACCAGCAGTATTCATGGACCTCATGAATCGCGTGTGCAAACCCTATCTTGATCAGTTTGTTATCGTCTTTATTGATGACATACTGATATACTCAAGGACCGAGGAAGAACATGAGAAGCACTTACGTTTGATCTTGGAATTACTTAGAGAGGAACAACTGTATGCAAAGTTTTCTAAGTGTGATTTCTGGATACGTGAGGTACAATTCTTGGGTCATATTGTCAACGAGAAGGGAATACATGTTGATCCTGCTAAGATTGAAGCGATAAAGAATTGGTCTGTTCCTAAGACACCAAGTGAGATACGACAATTCCTTGGATTAGCGGGATATTATCGACGATTCATTGAAGGATTCTCTAAGATTGCACAACCTCTCACAGCCTTGACTCACAAGGGAACGACGTACAAATGGGGTGAGAGTCAGGAATCTGCTTTTCAGTTGCTGAAACATAAATTGTGTAGCGCACCAATATTAGCGTTACCGGATGGTAGTGATGACTTCGTAGTCTACTGCGATGCGTCTATTCAAGGACTTGGATGCGTCCTGATGCAGCGGGATAAAGTGATAGCTTACGCCTCTAGACAATTGAAGATTCATGAGAAGAACTATACCACCCATGACTTGGAACTGGGTGCGGTAGTTTTTGCCTTAAAGATCTGGAGACATTACTTGTACGGTACCAAATGCACCATCTACACCGATCACAAGAGTCTTCAGCACATCTTTGAGCAAAAGGAGTTGAACATGAGGCAAAGACGCTGGGTGGAATTGTTAAACGACTATGATTGTGCTATTAAGTACCACCCGGGGAAAGCAAATGTAGTTGCTGATGCGTTGAGTAGAAAAGAGACTGCTAAACCTCGACGTGTGCGAGCTCTGCAACTAACGATTAGTACGCAATTACCTGAACAAATCCGAGAGGCTCAGACGGAAGCTCTGAAAACAGAAAACATTGGGTCTGAATCGTTAAGGGGTATGGAAAAACAATTGGAAGTAAAAGCGGATGGAATTCGTTACTTCATGGATAGACTATGGGTACCTCTACACGGAAATCTGAGAGACTTGGTGATGAGTGAGGCTCACAAGTCCAAGTATTCTATACATCCTGGATCTGACAAGATGTACCACGATTTGAAGGCGCACTATTGGTGGCCTAACATGAAAGCAGATGTAGCTACTTATGTGAGCAAGTGTCTGACCTGCTCGAAGGTTAAAGTGGAGTATCAGAAACCATCTGGTCTACTACAACAACCCGAGATCCCTATGTGGAAGTGGGATCAAATATCAATGGATTTATTACTAAGTTACCTCGCACTTCTACGGGTTGTGATACAATATGGGTTATCGTGGATCGATTGACAAAATCTGCTCATTTCCTAGCGATAAAGGAAACAGATAAGATGGAGAAGTTAACCCGACTTTATCTGAAGGAGATCGTTTCGAGGCATGGAGTACCGATCTCAATCATTTCTGATCGCGATTCTCGTTTCACATCACACTTCTGGCAGTCGTTGCAGAAAGCTTTAGGTACGCGATTGGATATGAGTACTGCTTATCATCCACAGACTGATGGTCAAAGCGAGCGTACTATACAGACTTTGGAGGACATGTTACGTGCTTGTGTGATTGACTTCGGGAATAACTGGGAAGTTCACCTACCATTGGTGGAATTTTCTTACAACAACAGTTATCACACTAGCATAAAGGCAGCACCTTTTGAAGCTTTATATGGGAGAAAGTGTAGATCGCCAGTTTGCTGGGCTGAAATTGGTGATAGTCAGTTAACGGGTCCCGAGTTAGTACACGAGACAACTGAGAAGATTGTTCAGATAAGAAACCGCATGGCCGCAGCGCGAGACAGACAGAAAAGCTATGCTGACAAACGACGAAAACCTTTGGAATTTCAGACAGGTGACAAGGTTTTATTAAAAGTCTCACCGTGGAAAGGCGTAGTTCGGTTTGGTAAGCGAGGAAAGCTAAATCCGAGATACGTTGGACCATTTGAGATAGTGGAAAGAATTGGTCCTGGCTTATCGACTAGCCTTACCTGATTCATTGAGTGGAATCCATGATGTATTCCATGTTTCAAATCTAAAGAAATGTTTAACGGATGAAACGATGGTCGTACCACTGGAAGAAGTTCAAGTAGACGAACAGTTACGTTTCATTGAGGAACCTGTCGAAGTGATGGATCGTGAGGTGAAAACGCTTAAGCAAAGCAAGATACCCATTGTCAAAGTTCGTTGGAACTCGAGACGTGGACCAGAATTCACGTGGGAACGTGAAGACCAAATGAAGCTTAAGTACCCTCAGCTATTCGAAAGGACGATGCCAGCCGGCGAAGGTACTGATTAAATTTCGGGACGAAATTTCTTTCAACATGGGGATGATGTGACAACTCATCCAAAACTCACACGATTTCGATTTCCTTGTGCCAATGCAGTAGACCAGTGATGGAACACTCACCATGTAACGCAATTTTCGGGACGAAAATTCTTTCAACATGGGGATAATGTGACATCCGGTAATTTTCCGTTACCAAACTCCGTTAGTTCCGTTAAGTCTTGCATACACGTGTCGTGCACACACACTAGTTGTCGTTGAACGTTGGTGACTTAACAATAATCAGTAATGTTAAATTGATGATAATTAAGTTAACAATGTGATTATTAAGTTATGCTTATGTGATTTAAATGTTAACTGTAATTTTATCGCGTAACGTGAAAACGTGTATATTTATTTCGTGTGTTTTGTGATAAATGGAAATTATGCATGATTGTTATTTGTGATTAATAATAATTGTGTTTAGTAGTTAAAAACTATTCAAAAAGCCTAATCTTTATAAAATACAAAATGCAAGGGTTTAAAGGGTATTTATGCAAAATTAAATTAATAAAACAAAAACTCCAACCCTAATCCCACCCTACGGCCGCGATCGACCTCCCCACATCCACAAACCTGCGATTTCAGCCAAGAACAAGCATTCACATTCGATTTTGGACCGATTTCAAGCATCACAACAAGTTAGAATCATCAATTGCGAGCCATTACACGTTTAAAGGTTAGATTTTACATGTTTTTGATGATTCTTCATGTTGGCCGAATGTTCCATGCGAAAACTGCAATTGGTGGTCGATTGATGCGTAGTTGTGATGTTAATGTGTTTACTAGATAGATTACATGTTAATTAACGTCAAGTATGCAATAAAGGTTGGATTTTTACAAGTTTTTATGGAAATTACATTAGGGCCGAAACCCTAATTCGAAACTTGCAATTGGAGGCCGATGTATTGATGTTGGTTGGTGTTATTATGTTAGTTGGATTGTATATATGCTAGTTAACGTCGATTATGCAAGAAAGCTATGATTTTGATACGTTGTTCATAGGTTACTAATAATAGTAACTTTATTTTGCATGAATTGATGATTGGATGATGTATGAATGTTATGGATGTGTTTGTGATGATGATTAGATGCTAGGTTGATGATATGAACAATTTAAAATCAAGAAGATGTCTTGTAGTTCATACATTGCTAAAAATAGTAACTTTTGGTGTTGAACGTTGATGAATCATGATGATTAGGTGTTGTTGATCATGTTTAAATGTTGTCATGGATTTGGATTGGTATATAATTGATGAATCCACGAATGTCTTGGGTGTTTGATGAAATTGGGATGTACTTTCCCAAAAGGGAAACTTTAATTGTGCAAATCCTTGAATTGGATGATTTGAGCATGTTTGGGATATTAGGATCATGCTAGTGTGTTCATGGATGGTTTCTAAGGTGATGAAATGTGTTGTTTAGGTTATAGGGATGTTGATTTGGTTTGTTACCTGTTTTGGCCTGTTGTGATTCGCATGACTTGTGTGATATCTAGTTGTATGATGATCTAGGTAGTACATGTGGTTAATGAAGTGCTATATGTAATCAAGTTGTATGTGAACATGTATGATATGCTGTTGTGTTAGTATTAACGAGTTATCACCTATAATACAACGGGTCAAACGGGTCAACTGGGTCAAATGTGTCTTGTCTTTCTAAAACCTTGAGTTCTTTGGGTTGTAAAGCACTTAGGGTTTCATATTGATTCTGTGTACACGTACTTATGTACTCATGTGTTCTAGGTGACCTTTGAAGGTTGTCTTTCCCTCTTTCTTTCAAGTTAAGCTCTAAGTTAATTCTTGCGCGCATCAGGTGAGTTCTTGCCCCACTCATTTTACATAATCTCTTTTGGGGGAGATAGCATACTGTTGATCACAAACGCTTTTATATATGAGTGTGTATAATATTGATATAGTGCTGTTTACCATGGAAAGTCCTCACACTTTCGATTGTTAATATTGACTAGCGGGGAAATTTTGGGTAGTACTACTGGGTCTGACGAGCCCCACCTGTGTGACTCGAGGTCATACGGGTGCAATTTTGTCCTAACATATATTCGTCACGACCTGGTAAGTCGTGACGGGAGGCAACAAACGTAACACAGTCAGCTTCGATCGCGAAATCACTATGATTAATATTTTTATGTTAATAGACTAGCTATCTATTGCAATACACTACTTATGCTCTGGAAACTGTTGATTGGTTTATATTTTAACGCAAACTCTTGAACTCACCAACCATGTGTTGACTTGTTTAGTATGCTATTCTCAGGTTAAGTTGCCAGTTGCCTAGGAGCACGCACGTCAGCATTGTTGAGTTGTCTACATTTGCCTTGTTTACAAATTTGGGATTATTTTCCTATTAAATAATTGTGTTTGGGGCGCGTATGTTTTGCGCATTCTCTTTACATACTACTTGTTTTGGGTTTTCTGTTTTAAAAACGCTTCCGCAGTATTTTAAACGTTAACTCTGGTTTTGTTTATTAATCATATAGAGTCGTTCTTGGTAACTAATGACTGAGATCCTGGTATGTCACGCGCCTCGCGGTAAAACCCCGCTCGCGGATTTTGAGGGTGTGACACTTATGTATTAAATAAGATAATTCAATGTTTAATTGATCTAAATGCGTGATTTTACATCATGATTGGTGGAATAGTTTCAAGTTGTATTTGATTTATAGGTGTTAGGAGCTAAAGAAGGCTTATTTTGAAGGAAAAGAAGCAAAACATGAAACTACAAGGACTGAAGATGTAAATATCAAAAGTTAGAAAAAGGCACAAAATTAGGCATACCGGCGTATGATACGCCGGGTATGGGCGTATAATACGTCGGTCGGCTTATGGGGCGGCGTATCAGTGGGCGTATTTGGAAAAATTTATAGAAATTGGGCGTATGGATACTGATACGGGTGTATGATACGCCCAGGGTCGGCGTATCATACGCCGGTCACCGACAAACTCCGGATTTTGTGGAATTTCAAGTTATTTAAACACAGTCCAACCCTAATTCGAAAAAGAACTTTCCAAGCTCAATTCTTGACGATTCTAATCCGATTTGTGGTGATATCAAGCCTTCCCATTCATCCCAAATCATCTACAAACATTATCAAATCAAGATTGAAGATCCGATGAAGACCATGAGTGGCTAGTTCGTTCTTTGATTGCTTTCGGGTGGATAGTTCTTGCCAAGTGAGATGGTTAGTCATGCTTAGGGTTTTATGTTGAACATCTTGTGATTAAATGTAATCAAAGGTTTTGATTGAGTTAAACAATTTGTTTATAAAGAAAGTTATTTGCTTTATCATTAGTTTTCGGTTTCCTTGCATCGTTAGCTCATTAAGACTAGTAGATAACTTGATATAGATGAATTGATAACTTTATGAATAAACAAATCTTAAAAGATTGTTCCTTGGTTATGTCACATCCCGGCGGAAGCATGAAATGCTTTGGTGTGACTTTTGGCTCAAAATACATTGATTACAAATATATACAATCACAACATATAATTAAAGATAAACTTTTCATTAGACATTCATATATATTAGGTTATATTTTTTAATTTCATACAAAATTTGTCTCTATGAGATTTTTACATATAAGCTAGTAACCCTACAACATTTATCTTTAACCGCTTCTTATAATTTCCCAGCTAATAATGGACGTATACATCCACTTGAATGCTGAGATCCATCAAGTTCATGGTTATCCACACACATAGTCTTCCTACGTACTCATACCATTCATTGTACAATGTGAGTGAATACGTGAGATTATAAAACATTCTGAATACCTGAAAAAGCATACTTAAAATAGTCAACAATAAGTTGGTGAGAACATAGGTTTAATATCTTAACAAAATTTTCTTACTAATGCAACATAAATAAGACCACAACCAAACCTACTTACATGCCAAGTGATTCATAACTATCACACATATAAATCACAGAATCGAATAATATAACATCACGACACTTATTTAGTCGGTGCAGGAAACATGTTCCTAAGTAGCGCTACCTATATTATCTGACGGTTCCTTATACGAATTAATACACAGTATGCTTTTTCCCCAAAAATTTATAAAATAAAAAGGGAGCTATGTTACTCACCTTATTTCCAGCAATAAGTGAAATATTTCTATAAAATAATTATTTGTTAGAAATAAATCTTATTTCTTTAAAATTTTCAGCATTTATACCATTAATTAAATCAAAATTTCTAAACAGTAGTTATTTTTGTCCAAAAATTACCAAATTTTACGGGCAGTAATTTCCCAAAATATAGATTATTACATAAAAATTTCAACTAATATTTATTTACAGATAATTTTCTAAAATTTTTACAAGTTTCACATTAAATGGCAGAAATAGCTACATATCTCCAATACAGAATATTCTAATCAATATTTAAAATTGTATGTAACATTTCATATTTCTACCTATTGTTTTTTTATTATTTTCGATTTTCTTATCATTATTCATTCTAAAATATGTAACTTTACTATACTAGTGAATTAATTCACGAAATTTATTCTGTAATTCCCATATAATGTTAGAGTCATCAAAAAAAAATTTCAGATTTTTATCACATTCAGGTCTCCCGTTTGTTGTTTTTCTTCTATTTCCATGAATTAATTATACAAATTAATATATACTATATAATTTTTCTATAATTTCCAGATTATTATTTCCAATATTTTCTAATAGACTTCTAAATTTTATTCCTACCATCACATTCATTTAAGTATTTAATCTAACTTATCATGACATAACACATATTTCAACCCTTTAAGTCTTTTATTTTTATTTAAATCCTTAGTTTTTATAAAGTCCTCAAATTTTCTATTTTTAAATCTTTGCTTACTGATTTTTGATGAAGAAAATCAAATATTCATGAGGTTTTGTAAATAATCTTGGTGTTTTAACTTTAAAGGGTTAGTTATATATGTATTTTTAAACATAGATATAACTTCTTATCTTGTTAGTTATAGGTTTAAGAATCAAACCTTGTTCGGAGTAGAAGAAAGACTTAAAGAGTCGCTTGCTTAGATCCTTGATGATCCACTTATAAGGTGGTTCTTTGAGCTTGAAGGATTGATTACAACTAGTTGAAAAAAAAAAAAAATAGTTGATGATATGGTGTTTAGGGTGATGGTGCTCGGTTGATGTTGAAGCCGAGGGAGCAAGAGGTAAGTGGTGCTCGGTTGATGTTGAAGCCGAGGGAGCAAGAGAGTCGGGGGGGGGGGGTGTCCATCGGCCGAAGGTTTCAAGGGAAGTGGCGATAGCATCATTAGTTCTAGGCTAGGTTTGATGAATTGGTATTTTTAGGTTCATTAAGTTGCACTTAGGTGTCAAGCTTAGAGTGTGATTAGTGTATGGTTGGCTAGGTGTCAAGCTTAGAATGTGGATGGTTTGCTAGGAGTCACCATTTGGTGTTAATTAGTCTCTTAGTGGTTAAGCTTAGGTTAGTTAGTTAATTAGTTACTAATCTAGGTCAATGATTGTCCTAATGACCCAATTACTATGGTTAAGTGTGTGTTTTAGTTTAGTGTTTAAACATCTAGGATTACTTTGGTTTTGGTTTTTGATATAATGTTGTTAGTTTGTTTGGAATTGTTGATTAAGTTTTAAATCTTAATTCATTACATATAGATGACACATGTATTATTCAATTAACTATTCACATAATCCTTTGATTTAGTGATTTACTTATATGATTTAACAACTATAAAATTCACAAAAATATTCATACATGCACACATAAATACTTTTGCATGCATGCATGTTCACGTATGATATTCAAATATTCATGCATGTTAAAGTACATATAATGTTAATCCAATAACGTCATATTAACAAATCTCAAGTAATAGTTATCTTAATAATTCTTAATTTAATATGTATAAATATTTATTACTAACCCATAATAATTCCTAAAATTTTAACTTGACTAACCTTAGTTTTAGGGTCGTCACAGGTTATTACTTCAATCAAAAGCTAAGATCTTGAGTCGTGTTATGCAACCCTAAAGTACACTTGATAACCCATTGATCTTGTAGAACTTGAAACCCGAAATGATTGTTTTTTATTATTTAATCAAATTCGTTTAAAAGTTTATTGCTTTTTTGTAATAGTGTTCTTAGTTTCATCCAAATTTTTAATCTAATATTATAAAGTTTGTGTCTTTAAGTTGATCGAGTCATATCGTTAAACATTTTTCACATATTCCCTGTGGAGACGGCATTTCTTACCCTTATGCAATAAAGATAGCTAAGACCGATATATTAACTTGTTTTTGATCGAGTCTCGACAACCAGATCAGGTATCTTACACAACGTGATTATTTTAAAAACTAAAGTCTCTACTTATATAAGATTAGTATAGTTGCTTGAGTTAAATAGATTATTTTAAAGACTAAAGTCTCTACTACTTTGAATATTTAAATGTCTATTTTAAGGATTATGCTATTTTTTATAACTTAAAGTCTTAAACTATTTATTGGTTTGAACTTTTTCTTGAGTACTCGATTTATTCTTGTTACATGAAGTCCCCTTGTTTTCTCCTATATGACATAGTCGGTCCAACTATTTTTTTGGTTTAAACCAAAACGTTAATTTGAGATTCTTACTCAACGTGAAAATCATAAGAACTACTTCATAATATCGTTTTTTATATAACGTGCCATGTTTTATCCCGCACTGTTTACAAACTTTTAGATATAAAATTGTGACGTCTTCCTTTTATCTGCATTTCGACGTAAATTTTATTTTTAAATTGAGGTTTGCAAATAGCACGTTGCATACGCATTTCGTCGCAATGCACTGGTTACGTCTATCTATATGTAAGGCTGCAAACAAACCAAAAGAACACGAGCAATACCTTATCCGTGTAACCGTGTTCGTTCGTTAAACAAAATGAGCTTGATCTTGAACCGTTCACAAACACTTACTAAACGAGATTTTTTGTTTGTGTTCGTTCATTAGAAAAATAAACAATTTTCATAAATTGTTCACAAACGCTTTCCAAACGCAAACGAACACAAAAAAAGAGACAAAAGAACACAAACAAAAACAAAATGATGATATACTTACTTTAGAATAAAATCTTAGTTTTTTTTCATAACAAGCACTACACAAAATCCACCATAAATTAATAAGAACTTAACATAAAATTCCAAAAATGCTTGACATAATTGTTATAAACATAATTGATATAAAAATATGAAATGTCAAAATCTAACAAAAATTGAAAATGAAATTATCAGAGGATATTGGCGGAGAGGTAGAGTATAACTAAGTTCATATGTATAGTAATTAATACCAATAAAAAATAAAATATAAAATCTTTAATGAATAAACACAAAGAGACATGTGCGAACGATCATGAATAAACACATTACCAAACGTTCACGAATATAAATGAACGAACACTACATGTGTTCATGTTCGAACACGGAACGCGTTCATGTTCATTCGTTTAACTAAACGACCGAAAATTTATTGTTCTTGTTCGTTCATTATTAAACAATCTAACATAAACGCACTTACCGCCGAACGTTTCACAAATAGTTTGCTGAATGTTCAATTCGTTTGCTGCCTACCTGTATAGTCTTAATAAGAATTACAGGGACAGTTCAGTAACTAATCTAAAATAGACGGACTATTCTCGAACCATCACATACATTTGGGGACATATTTGAAACTCCCCGTATCAATAATCCGCAAAGCCGACCCGACATAATGTCCGCACCCGACCCAACATAATCATTCAACCAACCCAACATAATGATTCGACCCGACCTGGATTTTAACAGTTGTTTAGTTTTCGTAAAACCCTAAAATCGGACCACTCATCGTATCATATCATCTCTTCCATTTCCCCAAATTCTCAGAAAGAGCGGGAAACATACGCACACAGACACACACCTTAAACACACACAAACACATACATACTACAATTTTACAATCGAAAGTCGTTATATATGTTGAATATGATCGATCAAGATCAGCAGTGGTTGATTAACTCACTGAATGCTACTCTTGACACTAATCAACAAGCTCGATCTTTCGCTGAAGCGTCTTTGAATCAGGCCTCCCTTCAACCTGGTAAAAGCGTGTTTCGTTTGTGTAGTTTGTTTGATATTTTGTGTGAATTATTAATTACTGCTTCAAATCTTCATCTTTTTCTCTGTTCTGGGTTGTTGGATTTCACGGAGGGTGACATGTTATGAAGCTGTATTGTGTTCTGTTGGTGTTTGATTGTGGGTGATAGCGATTTGTAGAGGAATTATGGATTGTGTTGTAAGTTGGTAAAAAAGAAGCAGAATGTTGTTTTTGGTGATAGAATTGCAAATATATGGTTAGAAATTGTTATGTTATGGTTTTATGTAGTAGAAAACATGTTTCTGTAATCAAGTTTCTAGGGGTAATTGAAGTCTGGTGAATGCAATTACATTCTGTACAACTTAAGTATTCTGATGAACTTTTTTTTTTCTCAAGTGGTTGATTTTCCATAACAATTAAATGTATTTAACTCAATTAGAAAACTATTATCTGCTTTTTGAAACAGTTCTACATGTCTTTCTTTTTAAAAGTGAAATGCGTAGTTGGATTCGGAACCTGTATTATTCTAGTAAAGTCAAAATGATGTTGAGGAGTTATATTCTCCACTTAAAACAAGGCTGTAGCTTTGAGAGCTAGCCTATTGGAAAGGCGACCTACCCCTGATCATCATTGTTGTTGTCTTCTGTTAGTAAATTTTTGTTCATTGTGAGAATGTTGTAATTTCTTTTTTGTACTCCACATTAACAGTGACTGTTTATTGCAAAATTTTGAAGGTTTTGGAAGCGCTCTATCTAAGATTGCTGCTAACAGAGATCTTCCTCTAGGATCTCGCCAGATATCCTTTTGCCAGTGTAGAAAAAGTCATAAATAATTTTTTTTTTTATATCGGATTGCTTAGAAGTCAAGTCACATCAAGCACCTCATACTCTGTAAGGAAAAGCCAAATTGTTGGGTTTTTTTGTGTAATATGTTTCACATTGTTACTCTTGTGAGATTTAACCATCTTTTACCTAGCTGCGGTTCTTCTAAAACAGTTTATTAAGAAACATTGGCAGGAGGATGAGGATGGTTTTGAACATCCGGTTGTTTCAAATGAGGAAAAGGTCACTCTTCTTTTTTCTTTTTATGTCTCTCTTAAGTGTCATGCACATGCACTATAGTGAATATCATCCTTTGTTTTTCCTTGGTTCGAGTCTGATTAATTTGAACGGCGTAGACTTCAAATCCATAACTAAAGAGGACTATAAAAATCAACAAGATGCATACGCAACTAACGTGCAGTTTTTCTTCTATTTTGTGTTTTTAGTAAATCATATGCATATTCTCCGCCCAGATTTTCTTTTTGTACTTTTTTTTCTCATTATTTGCAGATAAAGTTGAATTATTATGAGCTTTTCTTTTCTGAGGCTACATCATATCTAGTTTATTGCAAGTTTTCCAGTTATTAGTTTTCTTTATTGAACTGTGTGCATCCGTTATTTCTGATTACATGTTCTCACCATCAGGCAATTATACGTGGTCTTCTGTTGCTCTCACTGGATGATCCTCATAGAAAAATCTGCACTGCTATTAGTATGGCTGTAGCATCAGTTGCACATCATGATTGGCCAGATGAATGGCCGGACTTGCTCTCATTCTTAATGAAGTTAATCAATGACCAAAGTAATACAAATGCAGGTATGTTTTAGCTCCAAAATTTCATGCTTGATACATGTATGCTGTATTTCTTGAAAATGTGTCTTTGGTACGTTTTCAAAGAAATTGTGTTTTAGCTTGGGCAAATATGATGCATTCTACACATGTCACTCTATGGTGAACCCATTATTTTCTTGCTGTTTCATGGCTGATGCAATTATTATAATCTTTCAAAATGTCCAGTGAATGGGGCTCTTAGATGTCTGGCTCTCCTCTCTGCTGATTTGGATGATAAACTAGTGCCCAAAATAATACCGGTTTTGTTCCCGTGCTTGCACGCTATTGTTTCATCACCCCAGGTCAACTCTATTGTCATGTTATAATTTATTCTTGTTTCTCTTTGTAAATATATAATAACTATGAATGCTCAATAGTTGCAGTAGAAGATTCGTTCCTGTAATGTTTTAAGTAAAAGATGAAATATGTTGCTGCTTATTATATATTATAGGCTGTGAATCAGGTCAATATTTCCATTTATATGGGGCTAATAATTTGCAGATCTATGACAAACCATTGTGCACAAAAGCTCTTGCTATAGTCTATTCTTGTACATCTATGCTGGGGGTTATGAGTGGTGTGTACAAGGTACTTTATGTTTCTTTACAACCTTGGATGGTCAGAATTGATTTGGGTCTGTGATGAAAATAATAGAATTCTTACATTCCCTTTTTAGACAGAAACAAGTGCACTGCTATTACCATTAGTCAACTCTTGGATGGTTGAATTCTCATACATCCTTAAAAATCCTGTACAATCTGAAGATCCAGATGACTGGAGCCTCAGAATGGAGGTATTTTTTGTCTAAATTTATTGATCTGTTTTGAAAAATCATATCCGCTACTTGAATTTGGAGTCACTCACTCACTTGTTATCTTTATTCCACCTTCAGGCTTTAAAATGCTTGAGTCAATTTGTTCAAAACTTCCCAAGCCTGGCAGAAAGTCAGTTTATGGGTATGTTTGTCATTTTGGTTTATTGTTTATTTATTTATTTATTTATTTCTTCTATTGTTTATAAGTTATAATACTCAAAAGAATCTTTTCAGAGGTTTTGGTCCCATTGTGGCAAACATTTGTGTCATCCCTTGGTGTATATGAACGATCTTCTATCGAAGGACTTGAAGATGCATACGAGGGAAGATATGATTCTGATGGTTCTGAGACAAGCCTTGAATCCTTCATAATTCAAGTAAGAAATTACTTAAAAAAAAACTTTTATATCCATTATATGTGATGGAATCGTGTAATTTAACCTTTTTGCCTCTTCGATTCTGCAGTTGTTCGAGTTTCTTTTAACGATTGTTGGTAGTAAAAAGTTTGTGAGGGTAAGATCTAAAAGTTTACTTATTGGATGATTTTAGTACTACCCTGTTAGATGTTCACCTGCAAAAAAATTTATTCTTCAGGCTTTTGGAAATAGTGTCAAAGATCTTGTCTACTATTCAATTGCTTTTATGCAAATGACTGAACAACAGGTAACTTGCATAATATCTTATCTATTATTATGCACATGCAGGGTTTTACTTTCAGTAACTAATGTTAACTGATAATATCATGACACTCTTTTATGGAGTATCTTGATAGTTATTTAATTTATTAGCATATGCAATTATGTTGATCCAGGTCCATGCTTGGTCATTGGATGCTAATCAGTATGTTTCCGATGAAGATGAAAATACTTATAGCTGTCGTGTTTCTGGTATCTGATTCACTTTTTTTGCTATCCTTTTCATTTCATCAGTTACGTTCTAGCTTGAGTTACTGTAAACCACTGATTTTATATATGTGATTATTTTCATAGGTTCTCTTTTGTTGGAGGAAATTATAATTTCTTGTGAGATTGAGGGAGTTTATGCTATACTAAATGCTGCTAAACAAAGATTAGACGAGTCTCAGCAGGAGAGGGGTAAAGGCTCCGCTGTATGGTGGAGGGTACGTCTCAATATTTGTTTAAGTTCTTTTTATTCCAGTTAACCCCCTTTTTTATTTCTAAATATCTTGGTAATGTTAAATTTCAATTTTTTTTTCATTTTCTTTGGGAGAACTCAGTAAATTTATGGATGTTGTCTGATGGAATATATTTTATGTTTCTTTGCGTTATATTGGTATGACTCCTTTAGTTTTCATATGCCAATCCTAATATTTATTGTATTATAAATTTTGTCAGATGAGGGAGGCAACACTTTTTGCTTTGTGTTCTGTGTCAGAACAGTTGCTTGAAGTTGAGGTTAGTACTTTCTTTCTGGTACCTACCAAACACTATGTAGATTGATTGCTATTAATACTTGTTTTTCATGTATAACTCACCATACTTTGTTCAATTTGTTCTCAGGTTTCTGGGCCATCTGAAGTGACTTTGGGGAACCTATTGGAGCAAACTTTGACTGAAGACATGGCAGCAGGTTTAATCTTGGTTAATTATGCTGCAATTGCTTTCATATCATTAACATCTTGACTGGTTGGTATTTGTTATGCAGGTGTACATGAATTTCCCTTTCTCTATGCTCGTATGTTCTCATCAGTTGCTAAATTCTCATCAGTGGTACCTATAAAGATTACTCATATATTTTCCTTCATGTTCTTAACTACATTATTCACATTTATATTTCTTTCTTCTTACAGATCAACAATGGTGTTATTGATCATTTCCTCTATGCTGCTATCCAGGCAATCGGGATGGACGTGTAAGCTCCTATGTTATTTTTTTACTTTTTCAGGCATGTTTAATCACCACTGATGGTTTGATTTTAAATTTCAAATATACAGGCCTGCACCAGTAAAAGTCGGTGCATGCCGAGCACTTTCTCAACTCTTACCTGACACAAATAGAGGAATACCACCGCCTCATATATTGGTTCTGTTTTCATCACTTACAGAACTTCTTAAGCAGGTAATAATAATGACATTTTATCTTCCTTTTTATCAAAGACACATGAAATAAGTATATATCAAAATGTGCAATTCTCTGCAGGCATCTGATGAAACAATGCATCTTGTCCTTGAAACACTGCAAGCAGCTGTGAAGGCAGGTTGGTGTAATTGTATAGGAGCAGGGTGTTTTTTTTCATTTTTAAATTAACTCATTTTCTTGTTGTGGGAACTGCTCAATGAAGGTCATGAAGCTGCCCTGTCCATAGAGCCTGTAATTTCTCCTATTATACTTAACATGTGGGCTTTGCATGTTTCTGACCCTTTTATAAGCATTGATGCACTTGAAGTTCTTGAGGTAATTTAGTTAGATAAAGTGGTAAAATTTTTTGCAACTCAGTTTTGTTAAATTAGGATGCCATAACAATTCTAATTTCATTATAGGCAATCAAAGATGCTCCTGGATGTGTTCATCCTCTTGTTTCACGTGTTTTGCCATACGTGGGGCCAATTCTCAACAAAGTACGTTTGTTCAAACTACCTTGTAAACATACTATATTAGTTTTTAGTCATTTGACATTTTGACTTACATGAGATGAGTTGTTTTCTGGTGCATCCCATGGCATGGCATATCTCAGCCTCGACAGCAGGCTGACGGTTTAGTTGCTGGTTCGTTGGATCTTTTGACCATGTTACTCAAGGCAAGTTATAAATCTAGTTTTAATGCGGTTTCTTCACTTCTTTTGCTTTAAAGCTTTATTTTTTTCTTTAATTTCTGTAACTTATTAGTTTTCACTGTGATATATTAGAATGCACCTATTGATGTGGTAAAAGCAGTTTATGAAGTTTGTTTCGATTCAGTTGTACGCATAGTCCTTCAGAGTGACGACCATGGTGAAATGCAGGTTCGTACGTAGCTCAAGGTTTTCCATCTTTTTATAATACATTCTAAAGTTATTTATATCTTACTCAATCATTTATTGAAACAGAATGCAACCCAATGTCTTGCTGCTCTTGTCTCTGGTGGAAAGCAACAATTACTCACCTGGAGTGGTGATTCTGGTTTTACAATGAGATGTTTACTTGATGTAGCTTCAAGGTGCGAGTTGTTTTTGAAGTGGTTATCTTAAAGATGTTTAATCTTTCTGCTTATTTGTTTAGCAAACATGACATTTTCGCTATTTTGGTAGGCTTCTTGACCCTGATTTAGACAGCTCTGGATCACTTTTTGTTGGGAACTATATATTACAACTTATTCTACATCTTTCCTCTCAAATGGCACAACATATAAGAGACCTTGTTGCTGCTCTTGTTAGGCGAATGCAATCCTGTCAAATTGCTGGATTGCGAAGCTCATTACTTCTTATTTTCGCAAGACTGGTATGATAACATGATTACAACCTAAAATAACATTTTACATACAATTATATGTGATTTTCTTTTTTCAATTTTTTCATGGCGCAGGTTCACATGAGTTCACCACATGTCGAACAGTTTATCAACTTGCTGATCGCTGTCCCTTCTGAAGGACATCCTAATTCTTTGCATTATGTTATGTCAGAATGGACCAAGCAGCAAGGTAAGCATTCTTCATTTAATGGAGCTTTTATTTCTCAATGGCTTCTGCACACTGTTGTATATCTTACCTTAATAATTAATTACCAAGTTACTTAAAGTTTACTCCCTACATAGGAGTGTTAAATTGCCTCAAAAGTTGCATATATCTTTGTTGTGTTAACTGTTTTAACCAAACAAAATTGCAATCGAGTACAGGTGAAATCCAGGGTGCCTACCAGATCAAAGTTACGACAACAGCTTTGGCTTTACTATTATCAACCAGACATGTTGAATTTGGAACCATCAATGTCCAAGGCCATTTGATCAAGGTGGTTTACTTGTTTTACAAGCTGTTACCATCCCTTCAATAACTGAAATTGAAGTAAATTGGTACCGAAACAAAACCAAACAGAAACAACCAGAAAACACAGAAACAATTCTGGAACTCCTTCTCCAATTTAATTGATAGAAAAACTTACAAAGAATAAGTAAAAACTATCTTCTATTTATAGTTGATTAACCTAGCCCATCAAGTTAATCTATTCCTACATAATAGGCTTTATCCCAAATCCTTTTGTGATAAAGTTAAATCACAAAAGCTTATCTCAAATCCTTTTGAGATAAAGCTATAAACTACCTGATAAACTTATCCTTTTAGTTTACCAGATAATGACCAAAAATAAATTACATAATAGACCCTTAACTTTAACTAATGTCAAGATTGGTCCAACAATCACCCCCCCAATCTTGACCTTAAGTCTTCTTGTTATTTTCCCGAGTCTTCAATCTTCTTTACTCCCAACAGTTCTCTCATTTCAGCAAACTTAATCTTTGGTAGAGCCTTCGTGAGAATATCAGCTGATTGTTGATCCCCACTAATGAAATCAACCTTGATTTGATTTTTCTCCACACACTCTCGTATATAGTGATAGCGTATGTTGATATGTTTACTCCTTCCGTGAAAGACAGGATTTTTCATCAGGTTGATTGCTGACTTGTTATCCACCTTTATGAGTACAAGTTCCTGTTTTCTTCCTGTAATTTCAGCTAATAAACCCCTTAGCCAAATTGCTTGACAGGCTGCTGAAGTTGCAGCCATAAACTCAGCCTCACAAGATGATAAGGCGACTGTTGGTTGCTTTTGAGAGCACCAGCTAATGGGTCCATCATCAAAGTAAAATACCAGCCCTGTGGTTCCTTTTCCATCATCTGGATCGGCTAAAAAGCTGCTGTCACTAAATCCCAGCAGTTTATTACTTCCATTCCTTCGGTAGTGAATGCCCAGGTCAATAGTTCCTTTTACATACCTGAGAATCTGTTTTACAGCCTGATAGTGAGTAGTTTTAGGGGCTTGCATATACCTACTTGCATATCCAACTGAGTATGCAAGACCTGGCCGCGTATGAGTCAAGTACCGAAGGCATCCTATTGTTTTTCGGTACTCTGTTGCATCTACACTGCTGCTGCCATCTTCCTTTGTTAATTTCAGTCCCGGTTCCATTGGGTATTTAGTAGGATTACACTCCCACATTCCAGCTTGCTGTAGGATTATTCTTGCATAGCTTGATTGCTTAATTTTTATTCCATCATTGCCTTGCATCACTTCTAGCCCGAGATAATAGGAGAGGGAACCCAAATCACTCATCTCGAACTTATCTTCCATTTGTCTTTTGAATTGCAGAATTTTCTCCATGTTATTTCCGGTTACAATCAAATCATCCACATGGATCCCTACTAGCAATGAACCTTCATGAGTTCTTTTTGTGTAAACGGCTTGTTCAAGTTTGCACCTTTGGAATCCATACTCCTTTAAAACCCCATCTAACTTTGTATTCCACGCTCGTGGAGCTTGTTTCAAGCCATAAAGAGCTTTGGTTAATTTGTACACTTTTTGCTCCTTTCCTTTCTTAACAAAGCCTTCCGGTTGTGTCACAAACACTTCTTCCTTGAGTTCCCCATGTAGAAACGCCGTTTTAACATCAAGGTGGTGAACATTACACCCCCTTTGTGCTGCTAATGCTAGAATGAGTCTGACCGTCTCAAGTCTAGCTACGGGCGCGAATACCTCGTCAAAGTCTACACCATGTTGTTGGATGTAACCTTTGGCGACTAATCGTGCCTTGTATCTTGTAATTACACCATTTGCATCCCTTTTAATTTTATAAAGCCATTTTAAACCAATGGGTCGGTGTCCTGGGGGTAGGTCCATTAACTCCCAAGTGTTGCATCTTTCAATGGAAGCTATCTCACTTTCCATAGCTTGCTCCCATTCTTTATGCCCTGTAGCTTCCTTGAAGTTTGTTGGTTCCCCTTCAGTGAGGAGAAGATCATAAACTTCATACAGATTTTTCATACCTTGTGGTGGTGTATCATCAAAAGTCTCATCTTCTGCCATAGTTGGGTCTGATTCACCAATAGTGTCTGTTTGAAGCTGCGGTAACATTGGCCCACGCTCTTTAACAGTTGATTCTGGGCTGCTATGTTCAGGATGGGCTGAGTCTGCTGTTTCAGCATGAGTTAATGGGCTGTTTCCTTGAAATGGGCTGCTAATCAGTGGACTTACAGGGCTGCCGGGTTCAGCAGACCCATGTTCACTGTTTTGGGCTGCAGAATTAGCATCATGTCTGTTGTTTTGAGCTGCTGAATCAGCTTCAAATGGCTCCATATGAATCACAAACTCAGCTTCTTTGTTCGGTTGTTGGTGTTTATTCCATTCCCATTTGCGTGCCTCATCAAACACAACATCTCGACTGATTACCACCTTCTTTCTCTCAACATCATACATGCGATAAGCCTTGGTCCCTGGTTCTGTTCCCAAATGTACCATGGGAACACTTCTGTCATCGAGCTTCTTCACATGGTTTGAAGGTGTTTTTACATATCCAACACACCCAAACACTCGCAGATGATCAAGTCTTGGTCTCCATCCCTTTAACGCCTCGTATGGTGTTTTTCGTTAAACTCCTCGTAGGTAACCTATTTAGCACATAGACCGCATGACGTACCGCTTCTGCCCAGAACACTTGTGGCATATTCATTGCACTAAGAATGCTCCTTGTTGTGCTCAACACGGTTCTGTTTCTTCTTTCGACTACACCATTCTGCTGTGGTGTATAGGGTGCAGTTAGTTGCCTTGTAATTCCAGCTTGTTCACAAAACAGAGTGAACTCCTTGGAGGTGAATTCTCCACCCCGATCAGTTCTAAGAACCTTTATTTTTTCCCCGTATTGGTTCTCAACCATGGCTTTGAATATCTTGAAGCGTTCAAGTGCTTCATCCTTGGTTTTTAACATGAATGGCCACATAAACCTGCTGTGATCATCAACAAGCAGCAAAATATACCTGTTTCCAGCTTCGGTGGCAGGTGTTATGGGCCCACACAGGTCTGCGTAAACCTGTTCCAGTGGTCTTGCAGCCCTAAAAGTGGTCTGATCAGGGAAACTTTGTCGCGTATGCTTCCCTGCCAAACATGCTTTGCAAAGTTGTGAAGGGTGGTCAATAGTCGGTACTCCATGGACTAGTTCACTCGTCCCTAAGCGCTTGATGGTGTCAAAGTTTACATGCCCAAGGCGGGCATGCCACAACCAAGCTGCATCATGAATCTTGGTTATTAAGCAAACCGGTGACCCGATTTTTAGGTTGATTTTATACAAGCGATTAGGAGATCTGTGAGTCTTCATTAGCAAGGTCCCATCCGGTTCAAACATTGATAAAATTCCTTGTTTAATTGTTAATTCACACCCTCCTTCTTCAGCTTGCCCGATGCTGAAGATATTGCTCTTTAAATACGGGATGTAAAGAATATCGGTCAACAACCTTTGTTCCCCATTCTTACATTCGAGAAGAATAGAACCCCTTCCTTTGATTTCCACACTTGAGTCGTCTCCGAATCTGACTTTGCCCCCTATATTTGTATCAATTGCCGAGAATAAACTTTTATTGCCCGTCATATGGTTTGTTGCCCCGGTATCTAAATACCACATGTATTGCCCATCATCATGTGACCCGTATTTAGCCGGAAATACCTTTTCTTCATTCACATAGATTAGTTCCTTCTTGATTTGATCGGCTACAACCATTAACAACGCAGGCTTGTCAGCATTAGCATGTGTTGTTCCAGCAGTGGTGGCTTGTGTTAGATGGGCCTTCTCATCATTCCTTCTAGTTGGACAGTCGGCTGAAAAATGTCCAAACGCATCACACCTGAAACACTGCAGTTTAGACCGATCTTTCTTTGAGTTTTCTGAACTTTGGTTTCCATCTTGGGAGTTTTGAGCACGGTTTGAACCCCTTCCACGACCACCTGATCGCCCACGACCTCGGCCTCTTCCACGGATGTCTTGACCATTCCCTCGGCCTCGACCAAAGCCCTTTTCCTGCTTTCTTTTGGATTCCCATTCATTGTAGGATAATAGAAGTTGGTCATGGCTGCTGTTATTGGTCTTGGACTTAGTTCTTTCTTCGTACGCCTTCAACCTTCCAACGATTTCTTGGAACTTGACTGTTTTGAGATCAACCAACTGCTCTATTGTTGCCACCATGTTTATGAAGCTGTCAGGTACACTGGTTAGAAGTTTTCTGACCAGGGCTGCTTCATTGATTGGAGATCCAAGGGTGGCTGATTTTGAAGCAATTCCGGAGAGTTTTCCCACAAAATCATCCACTGTTGTGCCTTCCTTCATTCTGATCAGATCAAACTCAGTTTTTAGGGACTGCAATCGTGCTTCCATGACTCGTTCAGCACCTAAGTGTCGAGTCTTGATTGATTCCCAAATGTCTTTCGCATGTTCACAGCTTGCAATCTGCAACACAAGGTCTTCAGGTAGCGATTGATAGAGATAGGCTATGGCTGCATTGTCTTTTTTTCTGATCCGGATTTGTCCCAGGTTCAATCACCTCCCAGATTCCATGAGCTTTGAAAATCGCCTTGATTTTAAGTGACCAGATTGGGTAATTTGTCGGAGTTAGAACCGGGCATTGAAACGGAAGGTTGCCTGTTTTATCAACCTGCGCTAGCTGGTTGTTTGGTGCTGCAGCGTCCCCCATCGATCTCTCCTTTGATCGACGCTTGTACACCTGCTGTATTGGTGGTTTAAATGCTTGATCCACCACGTTGGACCAACAGAAAATCCCAGATCTCTTAACCAGAGCTCTGATACCAATTGAAGTAAATTGGTACCGAAACAAAACCAAACAGAAACAACCAGAAAACACAGAAACAATTCTGGAACTCCTTCTCCAATTTAATTGATAGAAAAACTTACAAAGAATAAGTAAAAACTATCTCCTATTTATAGTTGATTAACCTAGCCCATCAAGTTAATCTATTCCTACATAATAGGCTTTATCCCAAATCCTTTTGAGATAAAGTTAAATCACAAAAGCTTATCTCAAATCCTTTTGAGATAAAGCTATAAACTACCCGATAAACTTATCCTTTTAGTTTACCAGATAATGACCAAAAATAAATTACATAATAGACCCCTAACTTTAACTAATGTCAAGATTGGTCCAACAGAAATCAGGTTTATTTATTATTTGTATTTGTGAAGTCCTCTGCAGGGATAACCACTCGTTCAAAGTCCAAAGTTGCTCCTGACCAGTGGACATTGATGCCACTTCCTGCAAAGGTTTTTACCTGTTTACTAAATATTACGTATCATTTATTAACATATACGTGGTAATGGAATATGATGAACGTATTATTTCCATGTGGGAAACATAGATTCTTGCTATATTGGCAGATGTTTTGCTCGAGATTCAAGAACAGGTTTTAGAGGAAGACGATCGGGTATTTTTTCTGTAGTTTTAATAACACTGGTATCTTTAATTGTTATAGTTATATAATATGATTGTTCATGCAGGATAGTGATTGGGAAGAAGTTGAGGCAGGAGATGCTGAAACAGAGCAAGATTTGCTTTACTCGGCTGGTACCACATCATACAGTAGACCTTCACATGGTTATTTAGATGCCCTGGCAAAAGCTTTCAATGAGGTCCGCAACAATAATGAAACCAAAAATGAATATATGTTATCATTTAATTTTGATATTTATTTTTATTTGATTATAGGATGAAGATGATGGTTATGATGATGACCTACTAAGTGCTGCTGACCCTCTCAATGAGGTATATTTTCTTGCAAAAGTTAAATTTTATGAAGACTTCATCATAAAGAGTTTGGTCATTACTTTAACAGTTTCGTTTTTCATTTACCAGATTAACCTGGCAAATTATCTCAGCAACTTCTTTCGCGAGTTCTCTCATGGAGACCGGCCTCTTTTTGATCATCTTTGCCAGGTTTAGTGATTGTTTTTATTCATTTTTCTAAAATTTATTTTTTAAATATGGAACTTGTTTTTGACGCTTGTTGCACCTTGCAGAGTTTGACACAGGCTCAGAAAAAAGCTGTACAAATGGTGCTGAGTTTGTAATATCTATCATTGTTGTGCCATCAATTGAAGAAATTTCATCTGCGTGTATTTTTACGTTCGAGGTGATAAAATAACATCCGAGTTTGTACATTGCGGTTTCTTTTTCATGTTGATTTCTATTTATAGCTTTTTTTTGTCATTGCTATTCATTTTGATTTGAAGGGTTGTAGGGTCATGTATTTGAGTTTGCCGCGATGAACTATACAACTTGCCCTTTTGGTGGCAATGTAGTGGTCGATTAGTTGTGTTATTGATAGTTTTCGTGAGGAATCGTTTTCATACTGTCTTGTTTAACATATTAGTGCAATCCAAAGGATTTTATTTGTCAAGATTCTGTGCACCTGTGTGAAATTGCCAATGTTCATTTCGGTTGAAAATCTTGAAACCTCTCAACATACACATCAAAGTTGTGTTTTCAACCGCTGTTCTACTAGTGCGCTTGATTCTCTTTACTAGATGTATCTTGTTTGAATCCAGTTTCCTGTAGTTCTCCTCCAACCCCTTGAAGGGCTACATGCGTAATACAAGGTGTGTTTTACTTAATCTCAACATTTAACAGCGTATTGGTGGAATCATTTTAGTTTTTTAGTAATAGGTTTTCATGGTTTCACATAGACCCATCACATACATATCACACGAATTGACAAGTGTACAATAAGCTAAATAGGCCAACTTAGTTATGCAAATGTAAAACCACCACTGTTTTGTGACAAAGTTACAGAATTACTCTTGCAAGTAGTTCTGGAAAACAGTGTACAATAATGTATTTTTTTTAATCTTTTATACCATATCTTTTTTTACGTCTTCTAATATGTATGTTAACATAAACCATAAGAACATACTGCAAATCATTCACCGAATCCACCACCTATCACAATCATCACCTGACCCGTCGGTCGAACAGAAGCTAAAACACAGCAGTTCACGACCAAGCTCGCAAACCATCCGAGGTCCTGCAAGAACATCTCGGCACAAGGGGCATGTGGTGTGCCTATACTCGACACAACGGTCCAAGCAACCCTTGTGAAACAGATGATCGCATCTCAGCACTCTGATCTCATCATCTTCTTTGATTGTCGATAAGCATACTGCACAGTCTACTGGCTCATCCCCGCAGCTCGAGCTCTGGTGATACCGGCTCACACCAAGCTCTTGACCATTTACATAAGGTTTAGATTGAATGCAATGGTGGAAAAAACATAGGTACATCAAAAGATCCCATGCATGTTTCAAATGGGTACTAATAGATGTAATGTAACTTGATGCTATTAATCTAGTAAGCATGTTTTTTAGTTTCTTGTTTTGTAGATGAAGATAGGTGTTTTATGGCTGGAGAGTATGTATATATGTGTGTATATATACATGTGTGTAGAGAAGGTGAGGATGTGCATGGACATGGTGACATGATAGGGAGTATTTTTTTATTTTTGTATCTTATAGTTTCAATAAAAAAGGTGATTTGGTGTAAGAATATCTCACATGCATATTAAATTAATTGCTAAATGATTTTGCTAAGAGTGATGGTATAAGTATTTTATGTATTATTAATCTGTTTTTTATAAGTGGCGTTTTAAAGGGTTAAGAAAGCTAAATTGAGACATCTTTATTAGAGACTAAACTTTTTGTATGCCCCACCAAAGGTAGGAATGTTTTATGGGTTATGCTTATGGGTTTGACGTGATACCAAACATGACATGAAACTAAAAAAAAAAAAAGGCTACACAGATAAGCTTAGACTGTGGACATGACATAAGTTTTCCCGTGTTAAAATGAACACGTTCTGTAATATTATTTTATATTATTTGTTTGCATATTAACTCTATAAAGATACAAATTTACAACACAAGTTCCAATCTATATAAGATAATTACACTATAATTATAAGACCTCCTGATCGTTTATCTTTTAGTTATTATTTTTGACATAAAATGCCCTGTTAGTTTAAGTTATCACACAGAACATGTTTTTTTAAATAGACAACTTAACCTCCAAACTCTCGGCCCAAACATGACCTACTAAATATGTTCGTTGGTTTGAATTGAATCCACCTGAATTCCCTTTGTGGCTTTAAAAGATATATTTTTTTTGTTGTGCTTTTTCTGTTAATAATCAAAAACGGTTTTTGCCTTCAATGATTTTCCATTGGCAAATCTTTTTTCGACAACAGATATATTATTATTCAACAGGTTAAATCCAAAACTTTTTATTAACAACCATTACAGATACTATCAGTTTTTTAATATATTTTTTATGTTCTTATTATATATCAATAAATCTTTGAATCTTGTTGTTACTAACAAATCTTTAAATTAATAAAATATATGAATTATTTTCTCCAATATCTAAGACATTCCTAAAGATGAAGATATAGTAATATTTTATGTAGATAAAATAACTAGTATTTAGAGATTATATTTAATAAACGCCTTCTTTCAATTTTGATTACTAAATACATGTGAACGTACTTACGTACATAAATTATATATATAAGAAGATTACATTAAGCAATTAGTTAAATATAAAACGAACTACAAAAAAACTATATGTTGATGTGTAATTTAATTCTTTTGTTCTACCTTTATTCTTCAGTTTTTAGATGATTTTATGCCAATGAGTTTTTTAATTCTCGTATCACGTATATAACTTTTTTCTTAAACAACGAACTTTACAAGAAAAAGCCTAACTAACCCGGACGAATAGAAAAGTTACACGTTAAAAAGCATGTTTTAAGTTAAGCTACTCAACCCAACTATTATTAAACTTATAAAAAGAGGTTTTATTATTTTTTGGTCATTATTTTTAAATTATTTTTAAGTCTTTTTTTTTTTTTTTTTTTTTAAGCTTTTCTAATGGTGATGAACTTAAATTTTTATAAGTTCACCGCAAACATCACTTAGTTATATCGATCAATTTTTGTATCTTTTCTTATGATAACTATATTTATTAAACAATTTAATAAATTTTCACTTATTACAATAACAAATTTTTGTTTCAAGTACATTGTTACGATGTGTTATGTCTATCTACGTTCCTCAGCTAATATGTCTATCAGTCTATGTATACTTAGGTTCCGCAACTATATTTTTATCTTTCACATGTACGAACCAGCCACATCGGTGAGATTCAATTCTAGCTGAAATAAATCACAAAGCATATTACCTAGTTTTGTAATTTGTATTTTTTCAGAAAATATATACAAACATTCCGGAAAAGAATTTTAATACGTTCAAGTTAAACAAGACAAAAAATATATTTTTCAAACGATCATATAGGAATCAGGATCGGATTCGCATATGATTGGTCTTTATTCTTTGCGAATGATTAATTCTATATTTGATCTTCTAGAGAGCGATACTGTTATTTGTTAAGGACGTATATTTGATAAAATATCGAGCAATATTTATATTATTTTTTTAAATCATATTCTATAGTAGCTGTATTGTTTAGTAAAACTTTGAATAAATGAAACATTTATTTATGTAGAATAATCATCATACGAATGTTTGTACGTATCAGTTTTGATTCTGAAGATGCATTCTAGACACATCACACATGTAAGAATAATAAACCTGTTACGAAGATATATAAAACTCAAAATAAAGTTAAATATTTTAAATATTTATTTACTTAGACTAATAAATTTAAATATTTAATTAGAAAAATGCGGGTTAATTTTAAGGGAAAGATTAAAATATAAAATTTTCTAAAACTAAAAAGTGTAAAAAATATTAAGATGTTGATACATGTTCTTTTGATTAAAATTAGGTCGAGGTCAAAATTGATAATGTTCCTCCTTCTCAAGTTTCACATTTTTTTAAACATTCATAACTTTTACATACGATATTATTTTTTTTTTAAATTACGCCATAAAAACAAGAATTTTTTAATCTTTAAAACGTGTATAGTGTTGATATAAAAAAACAAAATTTTTTTAACTCATTATGTAATTTTGTTAGGTTATTGTGTAATCTTCTGAATTGATGAGTACTACACAATTATCTAATAAACAATACACAATAAACTTGAAACATAAAATTTCTCATTATTGTGTTATTCGAAATTATAATTTAAAAAAACACAATGCATAATATTAGACACAATGGATAACATAATGACCAGCACCAGACTCGATGATTAGCAATAGACACAATGAACAGCTTGACGAGGATTACATAATGACATGATCATGATTCATAAGAAACTGAAAAACGTATAAAAATTACATTTACAACGTTGTATTATTTGAAAATCATCATTTTAAAAAGCACAATGCATAACACAATAGTTAACATTAGACACAATGACCAACACTAGACTCGACAATAGACACAATGAACTGCTTGACGAGGATTACACAATGACCTTATCAAGATTACACAATGAATTAGAAAAAACGTTAAAAAAATTACATTTTCAGGATTGTGTTATTTGAAAGTCACCATTTTAAAAAACGCAATGGTTAACATTAGACACCATGCGTAACACAATAACTAGTACCGGACTCGATGATTAGCAATAGACACAATGAACTGTTTGATGAGTATTACACAACTACCTGATCAAGATTATACAATAAACTGAAAAAACGTAAAGCATTATGTTATTTGAATATAATTATTTTTAAAAAAACACAATACATAACAAAATAGTCAACATTAGCCACAATGATCTGATTAATATTACACAATGAATTAATATTACATAATGAGCTGACAAATATTACATAATGAGCTTAAATAACATGAAAATAAACTTCGTTTTTTATGTATCAAAATTATAAGCATTTTAAAAATTAAAAAAGACTTGTTTTTATGGTGTAATTTAAAAAAAATAATATTGTATGTAAAAGTTACGAGTGTTTAAAAATAAAGATGGAACTTGAAAAATGTTGTTAAGACTAAAATACCTTTCGCCCTTGATCTAAAGTTTCAATTATTTACCTTTATGCCATCAAATTTTCTTAACACTTGGATCTAAGATCTAATGAATATTAATCATTCTTATACATTTTAGCTTTTTCTCATTTTTTACAATAACCTCACCCTAATTTTAAAGTACACATGTAGCTTCCTCATCTCCATCCTCATATTTACATTAAAAACATTATTTTTTTTTTCGTTTTCAATTAAATAATATTTTATATATCTTTATCATTATATTTTCTCTCTCACCAATGATTCTTAGCCCAACTAGTTAATGTGAGATACTCATGACATGTAAATACAGAGGAGGTCGTGGGTTCAAGTCTCACTCCGAGCAAAATGCTCAGAGTTGAGCCATGAGATTTTCTCAGTAATGAGTTTCCTCATGAGAGGGTTGGGGTGCGGTCCCGACTAGAAAATGAACAGGTGGGCCCGATTGAGATAACACATATCATTCGAAGCAGGATCACACATTTTCCATTAAAAAATATATTTTCTCCCTACCCTACTCACAACCACTTTTATAAATATTAAAAAAATATAAGGGTTGTACCGTGTTTTTCTATATTTGAAAAAGCACGATACAACCCCATAAATTTTCACTCAGAACCACTCACAACCATCCCCTGTAATGTATGACACAGTCTCATATAAAAGTGAAAAACCTACTATGAAGGCTCTAACCTAGAAAATACAGTTAAAGAAGTAAATGATTGAGTCGGGTAAACATCATAGGATCTTGCAAGATTTAAAGAAAAGATTATACCGTTAACTACGTTTTTATGATCTTACTTATTATAATAACATCTTATAATTAAACTATTAATTATCGTTATAGTTGTTTATTATGACCGTATGATGTATCCATAAATGATCAAAATTATTGAATAAGAAGATTGTATATGATACTAGCTTTAGTAAATCCGTGTATTACACAGGCTGAATAAACAAAATATTAAATAGAATAAAAATTATTAATTATAAAACGATACACTACGACATGATTTGATTGGAATTACGTATGAGTAATAACTATAAGTAATAAAACAATATTATAAACTTTTTAAAATTTTTTTGTTTTTTTTTTGAAGATAATTTTGTTTCAAAATAATGTTTTAAAAAATTTTCATTTTTAAAAATTTCCTTACTATAACTTCCTATTTTAATTATTTTTTTTAAATTTACTTTAAAAAAACTAATTTTAAAATATTACATAAAAATAGTTTGATTTTTTAGAAAAAAATCTTTATATAAAAAACTTTTTCTATAGAAATAACATTAATAAAAAGTTCGATTTATTAATTATTAAAAAACTAATTATAATGTGAAAATGAATAAACAATATTATTATTATTAGTAATTAATATAGTTATTTAATAGAAGAGAGAAACGGAAAAAATTTAATGAAAATGAATGTGGTGCTAACACGTGGCACCCTATTTATCATTTTATTAGAGTAGAAAGATGTTCAGCCCTGTTGTAAGTGGCAGACCTGAAACTTTTTCCATGTGGGTTGGAAACTTTTGTGTTTAGATGTCTGCCACATGATTTTAAAATTTCCGGTCTAGTTTGGGTTATGTTTCATTCTTTAACGAAATCGTTATGCACACTGTTAACATCACTCACATGACAAGTAAACCTATCTAAATTATCCCAACCATTAAACCCTTTGCTAACATATGCCTCTTTGTGATTTTCATAGTAAAATTTATACAAATAGTAACACAAGCAAAATAATCTATGTGCTTTTATATCACACTCTAACCAATTTCTATTATTATCAAACCAAACAGGACAAATCCCATTTGCGTTACCACTAATCGTCTAAATTCTAAACATGATTACATGATGAAACAACGAATTGAAAATACCAAATGACTAATTTAAAACTTTAGCCATCAAAAATTCAAGAAACAACCAAATAATAAACATTCTTAGGAGTGTGTTTCAAGTTTGTTTGACTTTTTAGAAAGGAGGGTTTTAAGGTCTGGGTAAATAGGTAGGGTTTTATCTGGAATGGGCTTAAGCTATGGGGTAATAGGTTTAATGTTTAATAGATTATACATGTTATTTTAAATGTGATTAATATTTTATATATCTAATCTTTACTAAGTTATTAAATTAGAAATTTTAAATTATTTTTTTATTGGTGTCATTGTCATAGAAAAATTTATGGCTGTCACTGTCAAAAAAAATTTGGTGTAAGACGGATTTCGGTTAAATATATTGTACAAAAATAAAAATTAAATTTTTTTATGGATGTCGGTTGACCCCTGCCAATCAACATAGGTACGTCCACACTCATGGTTGCATTATATTTAATTTAAGAATGAAAGGCAAATGAGGTTTAAATTGTCCTCTCGTATAAAATTCGGTTCCATATCCAATTTAACTCTTGTAAAACGTGAAAGGTTAAGGTATTTAGCGGGTCAAAACAAGTTCTGTGTATAATGGGTTCGTGTTAAAATAGGATGTTGATAAAAAAAATATCAATTTGATTGGCTTAAAAAAGGTTCTAATCAAAATAAACTCAGGTTAAAATAAGTTGTTTTAGAAAATAGGTTCACATGCTATACTTTTTAATGGCGGTTAAGGGTGATGGTTGGAGATGGCGGCAGCAACGATGATCTTACTATGGTGTCACTAGCAGGTGATGATGGTGTTGGTTGTAGGTTTCGTAATTCTTGCTGACATGGATATCTCTACGAATTTATGAAGAACGTTTTTAGATTGAAATATTGTATTGGTACTCATGAATTTTCAATCGAATAACTCAAAGAGAAAATAATACTTTGGAACAATGTTTATACTTATTTCTCTGTAGTCTTAAGTAAATCAGGCTAAGCTACAATAATACCGATGACACTAAAATCACCAACAATGGTTGGGTTGGTGGTGAGGTGGCACCAATGAGGAGGTGGTGTTGGCGAGTGAAGAAGAAACAACAATGACTCAATGACTTGTGGTGGCAGCGTTAGTCATGATGCTAGCGGTTGCAATAATTGAGGTAG
>CM046432.1:66590114-66687201 GCA_025506505.1 Flaveria sonorensis
TCAAAGAATAGGACACAATATATGACAAAAATAGTCAATGTATTGTTAAAGAATTATTATTCAAGAAACGGTTTGTTTGATCATTCAACGCTGACATATTGGCAACCTTAGTTTGCAATCACCACCATCCATCGTCTGCTGATTTTGAAGTTTAATTCAAGCAAACACCTTGATTTCCTTTCAATGGCGTACTCTTACAGCTCATAATCACACAATCAACAATACCACCATCAATACCCTTTCACCTAACACTATTAAACACTTGTAGCTCAGTGAATTTACCACCTGGGTTCGGATTTTGGAACCCACCCGGTTGATGAAACCGCGTTTTTCAATTGATCGTTCGAGGAACTGTTGAAGTCGTCAAAAACGAGTAAGGTACCATTTCTTGATTTGGGTTGTAATTAGATCTTCTAGATTGATTATAGTCGTAAGCGATTGTTCGTTCTCTTGTAGTTTTGACTGAAGTGATGTTGATATACATATTGCACTGAAGGTGTTCGATGAATTGTCTCTGAGAGTGTGTGTGTGTGTAAAAGACAAGTTGTTTTGCTTTAATTTCAAGAATTTAAACTGTTGAGAGTGGTGGTTGTTTGAGAATTTGGTGATTGATTCTGTAGTTTTGGATTTTGATGATTGTGTTATGAATGGCAAGCTTTTCACCCTCACCCAATTCTCCACCTGTTAGTGATCCTCCATTGCCCCCACCGCGGTTGTTTCCGCCACCGCCAACCGCCACTCCACCTGCTCAATCACCCCCTTCAACAGCTGCCCCTCCGCCATCACCGCCATCACCACCATCACCATCACCACCAGCACCACCAGCACAATCACCTCCTCCTTCTGCTGATCCTCCACCAGCTGCTGTCCCACCGCCATCAAGACAGCCCATATCTTCACCTCCACCAACGGATTCTCCACCACCATCATCACCAATTCCACCGGTCAACTCTCCACCTCCATCATCACCAATCCCACCAACCAATTCTACACCTCCAGCATCCCCTCCATCAACCAATTCTCCACCTCCATCATCACCTAGCCCTCCGGCTAGCTCACCACCACCACCACCGCCTATATCGCCCCCTGAGTTTCCACCTTCACCACCCTCTGATTCACCTGCAAGTTCACCTCCAATACCATCTATTAGTCCACCACCATCAGTTCCACCAAGGAACTCACCTTCTACTCCACCACCACAAATCTCATCTCCACCGCCATCGGTTCCACCAAGGAACTCACCATCTACTCCACCTCCACCAGCATCAGTTCCACCAAGGAGCTCTCCATCTACTCCACCTCCACCAATCTCAAGCCCTCCACCACGTACCCCACCATCCGAGGGACCTGCTACGAATTCATCATCGCCGCCAGTAATCACAGTCCCCCCACCTCCACCCTCCTCTACCAATTCATCATCGCCGCCAGTAATAGTAGCTTCCCCTCCTCCTTCCAGACGACCGCCTCCATCACCTGCAGAAGTCATATCACCCCCAGGCAACCCAAGTAGCAATGATTCGAGTCCCAGTACACCATCCAGCAATGGGGGCATTGGTACTGGAGCCATCGTTGGAATTGCGGCTGTATTGGGCGTTGTACTCCTTACAGCTATAATAGCAGTTTTATGGTGTTTAATTAAACGAAAGAAAAAGATTGCTGGACATGATGGGCTCAATGATTTGCCAACCTCAATGGGAACTTCACCTCAGTCAGGTAAATTATATCAGTTATTAATATCTTTGCGTACTCATAATTCTACAATTTATGTATATTATTTTGGGTATTTTCTTGAGTTTGAGAAGCTTTATGATTTGTGGTAGATTCAGGTCTACTAAAGATACAAACTTCAGCAGTTGAGAATGGAAACAAATCTGCAAATAGCTTCATGAACAGTCCGCAGGAGCATGGTGGATTAGGGAATTCAAGATCAAAGTTTACTTATGAAGATCTTATTGAGGCTACAAATGGGTTTTCACCACAGAATCTTTTAGGTTCAGGTGGATTTGGTTGTGTTTACAAGGGACTCTTAGCTGATGGGACAGAAGCAGCAGTAAAGGAGTTAAAGATTGGAGGTGGACAAGGGGAACGCGAGTTCAGTGCCGAGGTGGAAATCATTAGTCGAATACACCATCGTCATTTGGTTTCACTTGTTGGTTATTGCATCTCCGAGAACAAAAGGTTGCTTGTCTATGAATATGTTCCTAACAACACACTTTACTACCACCTTCATGGTAACTAACTTTTTCCTTTTTTCGATTGACCACATATTTTACATGTTAAGTGCTTCCGTGATTGCACTTATATGTTGTGTTTACCTTTTGTAGTGTCAGAGCAGGTTTTAGATTGGCCAACTCGTGTTAGGGTTGCTTCCGGTGCAGCTAGGGGTATTGCTTATCTCCATGAGGATTGTAAGTGCTGAGAAATTCTGGGACACTACAATGTGAAAATAAACAGAACATTTCTTAAATCTACATTTATTTGTATGTTATGCACAAATTGTCATCCACTAGCTCACTTTTGCCCGGTTATACAGGCCACCCACGTATTATTCATCGAGATATCAAATCCTCAAATATTCTACTAGATAAAAACTTTGAAGCCCGGGTATGCCTTTTTATCCAAGTTGATGTTTTTTTGTACTCCTGCGTTCAAGAATTTGTTTTCAATATGTGGTTTAATTCCTTGCTTCACAGGTTTCTGATTTTGGGCTTGCCAAATTAGCTGCTGATGTGTACACTCATGTAACAACACGTGTTATGGGAACGTTTGGGTATGTTCGACTATACATCAATAAACTACCCACAAAATATACTTTACTATTATAATTCCAAATCACCCTCTGTTTTTAATATAACTTCCATTTCAGATACATGGCACCTGAATATGCTTCAAGTGGCAAGTTGACTGAGAAATCTGATGTCTTTTCCTTTGGAGTGGTTCTTTTGGAACTAATCACAGGACGTAAACCTGTGGATGCATCTCAACCATTGGGCGATGAGAGTCTTGTTCAGTGGGTAAGTTACTGTCATGCTGGCTCCTTTCTTTTTCTGATATGTTTTTCCAACTAGTTTTGGGCGTACATTAGATGTTAATCTGTGCTACTCGTACCTCTTTTTTATCTTTATAATGGGTTAATTTGCTTATTGTTTTAACTAGCTGGTCAAAGAGGTAAATTTTAGAAACTTGGAAACTCTGAAACTGGTCAAATTCATTGAACAGGTCCAAAGTCATCCAATGTGTATTTAATGCTTACAACTCTTAAACCATTAAATCTATTTATTCAAGAATATTAGAGTAACTCTTAATAGTATAGTTTTTTTATTATTTATTGTGTCTAATTTCTTTATTATTTATTTCAATAGCTCAACATTTGAATATTATCATTCTCCATCTTGACCTTTTATCAGGTCAAGTTTTTTAATTAATGCCAGCCATTTTGAAAAAGAAAGTTCAAGATTTGAAATTTGAATTTCAGGCTCGGCCACTGCTAAGTCATGCACTTGAAACTGAGGACTTTAAAGAATTGGTTGACCCGAGGCTTGGCATGAACTTTGTTCCAAACGAAATGTTTCATATGATTGAAGCTGCAGCTGCTTGTGTACGACACTTGGCTACAAAAAGACCTCGCATGGGACAGGTATTTCTCTATCTTCAAAATCAAAGTCAAAAGTGATCATTGTGTCAAGACTATCAAACATATTTCCTTATAATTTTTTTCAGATTGTGAGAGCTTTCGAGAGTTTGGAGACCGTAGATCTAAGCAACGGGATGAGAGTTGGCGAAAGTGAAATATACAACTCTGCTCAACAATCTGCAGAGATTAAACTATTTCGGAGGATGGCGTTTGGCAGTCAAAATTACAGCACAGATTATTTCACTCAAGGCAGCTGTGCCCCTGATAGTAATCAAAGGTAGATATCAAAATTTGTAATCTTTTCACCGCCCCGGTTTTGACCCACAGGCCCCGCTCATGAATGTTCAGTTTATGGCTGGTTTTGAGTGAAAAGATTCAATCTTTTGATCAGATTCTGTAAGTAGTTTCCTGAGCAAGATGGGGTATAGTATGCATATTTTTGTTTGCTGCACATATTTGGTTTCTGTAAGTAACATGTTTCGGTTTCTTTATCCTGATCCATTCTTTTAATATAATAATTTTACATTTTTACAACCGTAGTATTTTTGTTACATTGTATATTGTGTATAGTGTGACAAGAAACAGCATTATTATTTACTGTAATCAGATTATTTTGTATTTTTGTTGTATAAATTAGCAAAATGATATGTTACAAATATGTAATTGACAAAAGTCAGGGGCGACCGTGGTGCTGTTTGTTTCGGTTATGAGTCAGAAGCAAACCTGTAACTTGTATGTTGGTTTCCACAAGATTCAGTTAATTTAGTTATTGGAAAAGACAGTTCGTTTAATACAGTTAACTGGTAGTTAGCGGTGTATATTCAAAGCCCATTTCAGTTAACGTATTCCAGTGGTTTTTGGTTCAAATAAAAATAAGCAATTACGAGGATGTTGTTTGTTAAAAAAAAAATAACAAAACCTTTTCTATATTATATAATAAATTATATAATTAAATAGACAAGTAAATAGGTTGGTTTAAAGGTGGTTTGATCAATTACTTATTATACACATGTATCCCTTAATCAAACCATTAAATTCGACTATAAAAAACATAATCAAACCACAGTTGGTTTCTCAATTGTGTTGTTTTTTTTTTATTGTTCTGTTTTGGATTTTCTGCATGCCCCCTAAAATAACCAGACAAAAGTTGGGTAACCCAATAATGGTATCAGTGTAACAAAAGCAATCACACATTTCTATTCAACACCATCACATGTTTGCTTACACTCTACACTTTGTTTCCACCATTTTTAACACCATCTTCCAAGAAAAAAAAGGAATCCATCTTCATGAAAATATCAATTAAAATGAGTCATCTTGTTTATTTTTTCCATCTTCCTCCTCCTAACCCCTTCAAAGTCGAACGATGGAACGACAAGATTGGTGCGGATTGTCTTGTTGTTGCCAATGCTTGATGCTACAACTCCTCGTGTTCGTGTTGCTCAAACTTCCTATCAAATTGGTCAAGAAGACGAAGCATTATGTGAAGAGGAAGTTAAGACACAAAATGTGCAATGGTGAGAATGGAAGTGGCTCGGTGTGCTGAGGAAGTTGTGGGGTGTCGGAAACAAGGAGACTCAATGAGGGATCAAGCTCGAGCCTTGAGTTTTCGGCTAGATGGGTGTATGGAGGAGTTGTCTACAAAAGGTGAGTTTGGATTTGGGAGTTTTTGGAGACTAGATGATGGTGGTGAAGCTTATTTTCCGGTTTGTCTCGTAAACCAAGAAGTTAGGTGACTCGGTGGTGGAACTAGAACTTTTATCTCGGGGTTGTAATAAATTTCTCTCTATCTCAAGATTCAATTACCGGTGGTCAATAGGAGTGATGGTTCGATCAGGCGCCGCCCAGCTATGTTGTTAAAGAACTTTCCTCTCTCTCAAAAACCATAATATCTTCTTAAGTTGAAACTAAATATTAAATTACTGGTGAAGATTTTGTATCGCATGTGCGGTAACGCTGTAGCCACGTACCTGAGATTTTAATATATATAGGATATTTAAAATTCTATTGACATAAAACTTTAATAAAATATCCTTGCATTTAAACCTGATTCAAATGTATGATTTTCATCAATAAATTGTAAAAAATAATAACTTTAATGGTGGGAGGGAAGTCCCTCGGGTTCTTATGCGGGTTCAATAAGGTTGCTCGAGAACATCACAACAACCAGCTCTGGTATAACCATCGAGTTCACAAACCCAAACCCAATATTGAAGTCGTTGAATGTTTACTTCCACAAGTTGAGTTAAATTTGCCAGGATAGTATCCGGTAAGAAAGATAGTGCTGCAAACAAGGTGACATCATATCATAAGATGGTGGCTAGATTCATAGAGGGTTCAAAAGATTGTGTCCCATCACCCTAAGTGAAATTGGTATTCTTGAAACATTATGATCCAAATAATATGTTATAAATTCTAGAAATTATACATTGTTAAAGCATTCATAAATTGTTTTTATCTAACACCTATGGGTGTTCAAAATCAAATATCCAAATTTTTGGATAGTAAATTTAACCATCTAGATCTGAATCCGAATCCGAAATTTCAGATTCGGATATCCGAATTCTAAAAAAATATGTATAATTTAATGATTTTTATAAAAATATAATAATATTATTAAAAAAAAAATTTTGGATATCTGAAATTCTTAAGAAAATATCCGAATTAACATTTCAAATATCCAAATTTCTAGGTATTTCAGATTCGAAATTTCAGATATTTCGGATTTGATTTCGTATTCGGATATCTTTTAACACCCCTAGCACACCTAGATTTTCTAAGATAAACTATCACAATGTCCACTCTTCATGACAAAAACTCATAATTTTTTTATTGCGAAGTACAACAATTACTACCTGCAATTACTAATATAATTAGACCATAAAGTCTTGGGTTGTATAGAAGTTGCTTAAATTAATTTATTTGGTATTAAAAAAAAAACAATATAACAACAATTTAGCGCTAGGCATTAGCCCGTATAAACAAGTAAACAACTTAGCACAAATGGCCCAAAATGTTGCCCAAAACCGACTCACGGGTATGTCTTACTCACACTTGTTTGGCCCATACCTTAACCCAATCCGGCCTAATAGACCCGAAACCCACCCTTCCCCCAAATCGGGTCACATAACTCACAATCCAAGATCCAATAGTTGATTTTGAATTTTTGATATTTCTTTAATAACCTTCTAAAGAAAACATGCATGGTCTATACGTCTAGTAGTCTACACTAGTCTAATGACTTTGATGATTATCGTAAATAAATTCAAATCGTTAAGTGTAAATGGTAAAGTGGTTAGGAGAAAAAGCTAGTTAAAAGTTAACCTTCAAGCCTTAAGACTTTACATTTTTAAAGTTTTGATCCTACTTGTAAATTTTTCTTGCGTCTTTGTCGAGTTTTAAATTATTTTTTCTAATATCACTAGCTCTTTTTAGATATATGTATTTTTGTAATATAGGAATGATCAAAATGTAAGTGACAAAAAGAATTAGTTGAAGTTTTTATCTAGCTTAGCAAATATATTAATGTTGTCCGGGGTAACCTGGCTACTGCTCCACGTTACATGCATGAGAAACCGATACTTCATACCTAGTCACCTAGCCTAGGATAGTTTGTTTTTAGTGTGTTTTATTATTATTTTTAATTTTATATCATACTACACACATTTGCTATTCTATTAGTATTTTTTTTTAAATGACAAATATAAGATCCTGTTTCGTATGATAGATGTTATCTTAATCGAGTTCGTTTATCTATTTTCCAGCCTGGCGCACCCCCAACGGGCCAACCCCTCAGCAGGAAACCCATGAGCCCACAACTAGAAAAACTCTCTGACTCAACACAAAACATTTTTGCTCCAAAGGAGACTCGAAGCCAATACTTCCTCATTTTTAATTGTCTTTGGTACCTTACCTTACCACTTAAGCTAAAGATCATTGGTTATTTTTTTGTGTTGTATTAATTTGAATTTTATTTCATACTAACATATTTTTAACTTGACCCCTCAACTTTGTAAACTTTTAAGTTTAACTCACAAATCTTTCAACTTAATCTCTCACTTTGATTTTCTACCAGAACCCAGTACTATAATTATCAATAACTTTCGTTCGTTAATTTTTTTTTAAACAATAATTTGTAGTAGTGTATAGTTGTTTTTTTCTTGCAATACCGGTATACATTTTATTTAGAATGAATGTATTCAAAGTACGGCATTTTTTAAATATCTTAGGTTATATAGACTATATGTTATCTATGTACCAATTTGTAGAATTGAGTCACAACAATTTTATATGTTTTCTTTTTTGTACTTTACACTGTGGCAACACATGCAAGCTAACTTTTAGTTTTTATAGATATCTAATGTTTATTTGATTGATTAACTGATTTTTTTCTCTTCATGACATGCATAAGTTAAAATAGATCAACTTGATTTAGGCTTGTAAATAAACAAAATGTTCATAGACTGTCTGACGTAAAGTTCGTTTTCGTTTATTTATTTAATAATAAATGAACATTAATAAAAACATACATTTAATTAAACGAACAACCATAAACATTTTTTTGTTCGTTCATTTACATTCATGAACGTTCGTTTTTGTTTGTTCATATATGTTCATTTATATGCGCTCATTTGTTTATGCTCGTTCGTTTATGTATTGAAACACACATTCATGTAGATATTCTATGATGATATTCTGGAGGAATCATTATGGATTTTTTGGTAGATTTATATTTTTGAATAGATCATGTACATTGGAATCAATAATTTAGATGTGTTTTTTTAGATGAATTATGATATATTACCCACACTTGTTTTTATTAATGTTCGTTTATGTTCGCTTGTTTTTGTTCAAGTATGTTCATTTGTGTACATTTGCGTTCATGAGCTGTTCATTGAGCTGTTAACGAACGAACATGAACGGACACAACATTTTTCTTTTCTCGATAAACGAACATGAACCAAAAACCGTGTTGGGTTATGTGTTTGTGTCAGTGTTCATGTTGTGTACGTGTTAAACGAACAAACACAAACATGTCGATGTTCGCGTTCGTTTGGTTCGTTTAAAGGCATAACTTTATGTAATTTGGTAACATTGAACGAGTCCGAATCATCATCCACCACTTATTATCTCCCACTACCATCGACTCGAGCTAAGACTAAATGAACACAAGCCTGAGCTTAAGCTTATATTGGAGCTCATTCAATAAATAAGCTCATGCCCAAGCTTCACATGTCTAGTTTGATTAGGCTTTCAAATCTAAAAGAGACTAGTATCTATATACTTTTAATCTAATATATTAAATACACATATATATACACACACATAATTAATTGTTATTATATAAAGTAACTAAGTTCATATATATTCTGTTATGCATAAAAATTATATATGTGTGTATAATTAATTGTATTTAAATAATAATTATTAAACAACAACTAAATAAAAATCAAGCCGAGCTCAAGTTTTATAAAAATAAGCTCAAAACCTAATTGGAGATGAAGCTTACTTAAGTTAAAATGGTTGAGCTCTATCCGTCACCTATGCCACCTTCGTCAACCATTACCACTAGCCGCTATAAAAACAAACATGACATTTCAAGCAATTTTTAATTTTTTTCTGAAAGACTTTTTCACAAATCCATTTTAGCAATACGGTAACACGTATGAAACATATTAATCCACACATATATGTGTTTATATAGATGAACATATATATGTTTATTTTTACTTACACTCACTAATAATCATTCAGGTAAAAGGTTATGTGACCTGAATTTCATATTAAAACTCAAGCAGTCATGTGTAAACAGAATAGCCCGAGTGAAAAGAATCTTGTTTACATTCTCTTTCATTGCTACATTCCATGTCTGCAACGGTCCCCCAAAACTTATTACCCCTTTTATCTTTTGCTTGCCGTGTGGATATGTGTGAATGTCAATTCACGTACTTTTAAAATAAAAATACTTTTTATATGTCCTATATTGCATTTCTTAACAATATCACTATGTCAATTATTTTACTTTTTCTTTTTACCGGAGCACACTCTCTTTATCAAACTTATTTACTCTTAAAAATTACAGATGCATTTTACGGATTTTAAGTCGTATCCTTTTAATATGTAACACGTCACTTTACAGTGTGTCCTATACGAAAATTATATTATTTAAGTACGTATGTTCTAACTGTGACTAAACTTAATATAGGATGCGGTTATGGTTAGAGATAATTTTTAATTATAATTAGAGATAATCTTTATCTTCACATAGTTATGACCCTTTCTTTCTCTAACGTCTTAAAATTCAATAGTGATAGTTAAATAACGTGTAGGATATTTATTGTAAATCGTTAAATAAGTAGCAAACTTAATTTGATGGTGCTGAGTTCAAAATGTGATTAGAGTTATCTTGCTATCTAAATAGTGAATTTTTGATGGTGCTGAGTTCAAAATGTGATTAGAGTTATCTTGCTATCTAAATAGTGAATTTTTCTTTATTGTTACCTCCTACTTAAAGTTATATTTAAGAAAATAATAATCACCAAAACAGTAACAAAGATTTATAAGTATTTTATTTATGTAATTTAATTTCAAAAATTTTACACTTAACAAACTTTTCACAGCATTAGAATAAGTATTGAAAGTTAACTGACTTTTCAGTAATATGTTTGAATTATTTCACTAAGACAGTTAGAAACTTGATTGTTGTTAATTATAAAAACAAACATATGACGTTTTAGTAGAAAGAAATTTGTGATATGTTTAACTAATATTCTGTTAAAGGTTTATTAAGTTGTAAAATCGATTATTATAATCCGCTAGTCTATTTATTAATAATATTAAAAATTATGAATAATTTTAATTTTGTATGATAAAAGCGAGCATAGAGAATATAAATTAATAAATAAATATAAATATAGATATGATTAAAATCACTAATCTTGATTATATGACCACAAAGACCGGTTTTTGTGGCAAGCGTGCGTTATGCCACACTCACTTCCAAATGAATTCAAAGAGACATGTGCGTATGATTATAAATAAAGTAGTCATTGATTGTCCAATTTTACACCACATAAAGTCGTAAACACCCATCATTCATACCTTCTAATTCGTGATGTGATTAGATATTAAAATCATTATAATTAATAAAATAACCATTTAGTTCAACATAAAATTAGAAGATATTATTATGAAAATCTTTATATTGGGTGGACTAAATCTAGATACAAGTGTTAGTATGTTTTGTTGTTTGATTTAACTTTCATTTGTCTAGGAATAGAATGGGTCAAATCATTTGCTATCTCACATATATAGGCTTACCTTATAATTTGTGGAGTTGGCTCTTATATTAAACTCATGATCACAAAGCAGTAACACATAACTCATAGATTAAGAGTAGGCGTTGAGCGGTTTAGATCAGTTTAAAACAAAACTGTGTGACCCGAAACACAACTAAAATTGTATTCATTTTTAAAAATCCTTAATATACAAACAAAATATTTTTTTCCTTGAATTATGTGATAATAACTTAAATATTAAGAGTTAATAAAAGAAATTCGGATCCCACGTAGTCATTGTGTTAAAGTAATGTTCTTGTATTTTTATGTTATTTTGCTTTTATGTTTCTATTTTAGGTAGTTTTAGTAATTTCGATTGAATCATATGACTATATCTTCTTCAATTCGAGTTTATATATATTAGGAGTGTAAATGAGAAGATTGTTTGTGATCCATTCGAGATCAACTCAATTTAAGCTTGATTGAAGCCAAGTTAAACATGCTCGAGCCGAGCTTAACAAGTTTAAGTCTATATTAGAGTTTTAATATATTTACCATTAGCTTTAGTAAACCCGTGTATTATACGGGTTGAATAAATAAAATATTAATATAATAAAATTTATGAAATATTAAACGATATTCCAAGATATGATATGACTGAAATTACGTATAAATAAGTATTGTAAGTAATAAAACAGTGATATCAACTTTTTAAAATTTTGTTTTAATTTTTTTTCAAAAAAAATAAACATTTTGTTCTAAAACAAATCGTATAAAAGTATCATTTTTTAAAATTTCCTTATCATAACTCCTAAATTTAATTATTTTTGGTCTTTAAATAATTTACTTTTTAAAAACACCAATTTATAATATATTGTATTTTTAAAAAAATTTAATGTTTTAGAAAAAATATTATTTATAAAAATTTGTTTATTTAGAAATAATATTAATAAAAAGATCTTTTTTTTTAATTTATAAAAAACTATTTTTAATCTAAAAAAAGGATTGTAGTGCTGTCACGTGTCATCCCAAATTACTCTTTTATTATACTAAAAAGATTTTTATGTAAATAAATGAAATTTGTCATCGAAAAAAAAATATTATCAATACTATAACACTCAAGATCTCCTTTCTTTCTCTCAAAAGGTTTGAACAATTGAACTACATGTACATGTGAGCTTTAAAAATATTGTGTATCCACTTTTATCTTTTGCTTCTAATCTCTATCTAATTTCTAATATTAGGTATGCATTATTTAGTTTTCACGGTTATTACGTAAAACTATACGCGTAAATGCATATGCATACATCTATCATTTGTTAATTGTTACTGTTTTCTGTTTGTTGTAGAAGTTATCAACCTAATTAACACATACATCTTTAATTCTCGGGCATAACAAAAGGGAAATTAAGAATACACCACAAGTCACAAACCATTTAATATTAACCTCCAAAATAACTCTTTCTTTTATAAATTTATAGTGTAATTATATAAAATCTAAGTATTAGTAAAACAGAAAACATGAAGAACCAAACCTTGATGATATATAAGAAAGCCCAAGACTTACACCAACTGAAATTCAAACTCTCAAATCTCAAACTCTAATTAGATAAATACTAAGTTCTGGTCCTCCATTGTTATCAGGATTCATCATGTAAAATGCTTCAGAGTCTTTTGAACCCACAATCCTCTCAAAACTTGCTCTCATATACATCAACTCTCCATCACCACCAACGCCACCGCCTCCGCCGCCCTCGGGCAACACTCCGGCGCCCATGGTAATCGGTCCGACCGAATTGAACACCTTCCATTCCTCCGGCCCACAATCGCGCCTCATCGCATAACCACATTTCTTGCCATTGCAGTATGTCCTCCAAAGTGGCTCATCAAGCAGCTTAAAACCCTTCTTCCCAATCTTTTTATCGCATTCCAAAGCGATCCGAACCAACCCCGACGCCATTTCCCTGACCAGGAAGCTGGTCGGGGTGGCCAGCTCTACCAGAAAAGCGGGACCCAGTTTGGGATCCTCTTGGAACGCGATGTGGACGTGTCCACTTCGGTGCCCAAAAAGGGTGCCCACTATTCTAGTCGTCTTACCCAGACCAGGTTTGGACCGGAATCGGCTCTTACTTTTACCAGAAGCAAGAGCCGACCTGAGCTTAGAAACAGACATAAAAGTCTGTTTCTTTCTCCTAGGTGCAGTCTGTGGCACCGGGAGGGTAAGATGGTCATCAAGACTCATATTGTCTTCTTCGGTCACGACGCATGCAAGCGATGATGACCGAATATGGAGGGTTTCTTCATCATCATCTTCATCTTCAACATTCTTCTTCCATTTGAAGTATCTTCTTGAGAATGAAAAGGAAGAATCTTGAGGGGTTTTGGCAGCCATGATTGACCTCATCTCAAGAAACAATAGCTAACCAACAATGGTGTATCAAAGAAAGTGTTAAAGATCGAAAAGCTTGTGAAAAGATTGTGGTTTTATGACTCTTTTTTAAGGAGTTTGTAACTATGAGAGACTCAAGGGTGAAAGTACTGACAAAAGATGGTGAGCAGTCCCCACCTAACTATAGGAAGACTTTGTTCTGTTTTGAGGTGTTTGATAATGGCTTAAACCTAAAAATTTATAATATAATTAGTTATAATAATAACAAGATGTATAAGATGATGTTTGCATAAGATTTTGGTAATTAGATAATTAAATCTTTGTAAAATTATGCTTTTAAGGCTTATGTACTTACTCACATATTCTTTAATCCAATTATTATTTCTTATATATTTTTTTATTATAACACTTGAACTCTCAATCATCCGAGGATGTATAATTTTCATACATACGTTGGTATTGACGCGTCACTGGCACTTTTTGGTTGTAAAATGATACTTAACATAATTAGCTAATCAAAATTAGTTTGTTAGCGCCACATCCAAACTAATTATTTGAATTCTAGATTATTTGTTAATCAAAGTCAGAGTTCTTTTATCTAAAGACTTAAACTAATTACCAATAACTAATTAAAACTTGAACCACAACTCATTGGTCCATAGTAATACAAATTAACCGTAAGTTTGAACAATAATACTCCTAACTTTTACTTTCGTCGCACGTATGGTCCTACTGTGACACAAAAGTATGTTTGCCCTCAACTTTCATATATGTCGTTTAAAATCAATTTGCAACATTCTTATAAGATTTAACTTAGTCAATTGTTTAATAAGAGCAGATACAGTTACATCTCCATTTGAGTGAGATTACTCTTTCATTACAGACATTATATCTATGTGTATCACTAGTTAAATTTATCAGTATCAATTATATTCTATTAATATACAATAGTTTGAATATTAAGTTTTAATAGAATAAATGAAAAACCCCTATATATAATAATTTAAATATTATATATATATATGGTGTGTAATACAGACTCTAGACACTCTTTAAGGAGACAAAGTTTTATGATACATCTTTTCTGCTGGTAATAGAGAGAGAGAAAAGAAAGACCTCCACTGGAAAAAGGTTTACAGGAGAAAGTAAAAGCCAACACCAAACAATACCAGCCAGACCATTTTCTGTTTACTTTTTTCTGAAATCATGTTACGCTAACAACCAAAGTATGTTGCTCCATTTGTGGTTCTTCCCTTGAAAGAATGTTCTGGTTTTTGGATTTACATATATTTGTACTTTTAGAGAGAGTTCACGTGTTTAGTTCTCACCATTAGCAAAATCTCATAGTTGAGCTAATAGGTTTTCTCAGCAATTAGTTTCATTTTGAGGGAGTTGGGTGTGTGGTCCCGGCTGAGAAACGGATAGTCGGATCCGATTAAGATAACATCTATCATCCGAAATAGGCTCATACATTTGTCGTTAAAAAAATTGCAACAATTGATATTAAATATGTAAATATATGAGCACATTTTTTTTAAAACAACTCCTAGTACAAAGTGAATTTTCCAATGAAAGTGTATAAAATTATTATGAAAAAAAACGTTACTTGTGAAATTATAACACAAGTGATACTATTAGTCAACATAGATGAAACTATCACGCAATGTGAAATTATCACACCGCAGTAAGTTTCTTGCGTGATAACTCGATCCATCACTGCATGATAATTTCACGTAAGTGCAACATTTATTGCGTAATAATTACACCCTCAATTTATGCACTTTGTACATGTATCGTTACAAGATTTGAACCCTCAACTTCTTAGATAAATAAGAGACACCTTACCATCGGAACGTCTTTCAACTTATTATGTTTTACTTATGTGTGTAAGTTAGAACATCTCATCTTGCATGCATAAGTTAACACCTAAGAAAGGATGCGATTTTATGTCTAATGGGTAAAGTCATTTGAAGTTATAAAGTTTTATCTGAAACAAATTAATATAAAATTCGAAATACGTTAGATGAGAGTGTGTGTGAATTGTGCTTCAAATAGCACCAAATAACGAAAATGATAACAAGAATGTCAAGGTGGAGAAACCTAAATGTCAAAAAGTAGTGTTTAATCATGCCTATCATAGAGCCAACAAATTTTGGCCCCACAGGGTTCTCCCTCTCCTCCATAGTTGAATTTTACAAACCTAAAGCTAGTCACATGACACGGTTTGTTATTACCTTTCTATCATAAATTATTTATTTGGTTTTAATAAGCTAGTTGCATAATATTTATGCATTACTATGTTTGCCAATTTTATTATTTTATGCATGTATAAGCTTTTTATTAACTTCTTTCTAAGAACTTATAAAAAATAGAAAGAATTTCATATATATCCTAACAAAATTAAAAAATTATCATATATATCCATCTCAAATTTAAAATATATATATTCAATTTAAATGAATCTTTAATATATTACCATCTTGCTCCTATTAAATATTTGAAATATAAATCTATTTCTAGTTTTTATTAACATCTCATAAACTATTTTATGGAATAAATTTTTTATAGAAATATTGGTGATCTCTTAATCGCAAATACCAAATCTTGAAATTCAAACACTAACTCCACAAAAAACATTTGTATGACTTCACAAAATGTTTGTTTTATAAAATCTGATGATTTAATTTTTGTACATTTGATTAATTCTTGTACATTTGATCGCTCTAGTAAATTAGAAAATTTAATCATAATGGTTCTCGTACCTTCTTGTTGCTTGAATTATTTCTTTGACATGTATAAATTTTAAACATATATAAAAGGTAAAATAGTCCTTTATTAATGTTTCATAAATAAATGAATATATTTGATATTTCAAATAGTTTTCAAAGACATATATGATATTTTAAGTTTAGATTGGATATATATGATATTTTTTAAATTTATAAGGACATATATGAAATTCTCCCAAAAAAAATATGTAGCTTTGAACATTCATATTAGTTGATGTATTTATTGTAGTGTTTGATAAGAAATTCCTTCACTTCTCTCCTTTTGTGTTATTTTCTTATAAGAGTAAAATGCTATTTTCGTCCCAGACGTTTTATTAAATTTATCATTTCAATTCAATTTTTTGTCACTTCAATCACTATAGTTTATCAAATGTTGTCATTTTCATCCACTCCACTAACACCGTTGAAACCTCTGTTAAATATGAGGATATTTTAGTTTTTTTTTATACCCTAGTTATCCAATTAAAACAAATTCATCAATTAATAATCAATTGATTAACTTTAACTCATACTGTTCAATTGAGGTCTGTTGTGGGATTTTAGTTAATCTTCACGTTTTGTTCGAACGTACCGTTGTTCGATTGAGGTCTTACTGTTGTTACGTTTTGTTTGATTGAGATCTACTGTTGTCATGTGCGAACAAACGCGACAATAGTAGACCTCAATCAAACAAAGCGTGACAACAGCAGACCTCAGTCTCACAGCAAACCTCAATCGAACAACGATATGTGTTAAAACAAAACATGAAAATTATTTGAAACCCACACCAGATCTCAGTCGAACGACATGAATTAGAGTTAATCGAAGTTTTATCGAAGTGTCCGGTCTCATTAGGGTGTTGAAAAAGAGTAAAATACTCTCATATTTAACGGAAGTTTTAACGGTGTTAGTAAAGTGGATGAAATTTGCAACATTTGATAACTATAGTGACTAAAGTGACTAAAATGACAAAAAAAAGTTTTTGGATTGAAATAGCATATTCAACGAAACGTGAGGGACCAAAATAGCATTTTACTCTTTTTATAAGGTTGTTATTTCTCTTTAACTTATAAAGAATATTGTTTTTTTTACTAACAAAACTTAGGGTATTAGGGTCACAATTCAAACCACCCAAACAACCCGAACTAAATCAATTAATAATTAAATGCCATCTTATTTTTACCTAAATTTACCCAAAATATCCAAATCATTTTAAACAAATTAACAACAATCAAAAGTTTGAAAAAGCCGCGGGTTGTAGAAGCCAATTTGGCAAACCAAGGGGGCTGTGTTGCCGAAGGAATCGACCTACGCGAAGGTGCCCAGAGCACCCTAATACATCTTTGATTTTGTTATAATAAGTTTTTAAATGATATACATATAGAACATGTATAATTTCATGACGTCAAATGTCACTAAACTTAGTTAAGCCCACTTCACTTGTGTGTGGTTGCAAGGAACAATTACCAATGTCATTAAGTTACAATATCACGACTCATATGTTTTTTATGGTGAGAAAAATAGTGACATGTAACTTAAAAATGAAATAGAATTACTCATGTATGTAAGAGATATTTACATACCCTTTTAAATGTTAAAATAAAAAAAACTTATAAATTATGTCATTGTTTTTGTGGTCTTCTCTTGTTTTCAATTTACTATTGGTTCTTAGAAACCTTCCCCTAAACACTAAATTTTCTTATAACAAAAATTAATAGGTACTAGACATTTAGTAAACTAACCACTTCGAGATACATATAATATATCCCTATCAAAAATCTCTATATATATAACGTACAACCGTTGATGCGTAACAAACAAGGGTGAATGCATGAAGAGAAGATGCACACCCACCTTCTCAAAAAGTCAAAGTTAAAGCCTGAAATAAAAGCCACATGCAATTTAAATAAATCAATAAACCTAACACACTCAGACGTAGGGGTGACAAAATCATGTTTGTAGATCAACAAATCTATGAAATTTGACCAACAACTTGACTTAAGTGACACCAAATCCGGAATACATAATGTCTAGCACAACGTACAACCTTGCGAGCGTGCACATATCATTTGCTACAACACCAACGACGCAAGTAGAAACTAAGGTAGGTTACACACAACCTAACTCATATTTAATATTAAGAAATATATAAAAGTTATACCGAGATTAAGTTCATATTATCACATCATCATATAAAATAACTTAAAAAAATATTCATAAAAGTGTTATAAATTCGACTCTTTTAGTTATGCTAATTTAAATTATTCTTTTTGATTATATGTACCATTTAACAATATGTCATAAAAGAAAATTGGCTACATATTTTTAGGGTTACAAAACAATTTTTCACGTAAAAAATAATCTCACTAAAATCCGTTTTTACACAAACAATAATCCAACTGTTTTCATTTTACATTCATAGTCAAAAATACTAAAATCGAGAGAACGGAGTGTCACAAAAACAAGAGAAATATGAGTAACAATCAATCACGATAAAAGTCATAAAATAAAGTTAAAATTTTAACCCATTACAATACTATATATATATATATATATATATATATATATATATATATATATATATATATATATATATATATAATGTTCAGTTAGTTATTATCCTGAGCAGTAATACTCTATCTACGTCCCCTTTTACTAACTGATGATTGACATTGATTAAGACCTTGGCCTTTTTTACTAACTGATGATTGACATTGATTAAGACCTTGAGATGTTGGATTCTTGCATGTTCTTTCATGGTGTACCTACTCATAAGAACACGAGCATTTATGTCTTCTTTTAATCTCATCATGTGGTATAATTCTATTATTTCTTGGTCTTCTAGGTGGATCATTTAATAGATGGCGGGTATATTTTCTCCTCTGTATCTTCGTGCTCCTATTGATCCTTTGCAAGCATTGAAGCAACTTTCTCGACATAAGTTGCTTTTTGTTTCTCAATATTAAAATACAAATCAACATACTTATCCTAGTTTATATCTTTTGTGAACACATTAAAGGCCATTGCATGCACACATGAAAAAACCTTTAACTTGCCAAACTTGAAAAGTGCATGTTTGCTCATCAAGCATGACCTCCCATTTTTTCCCATGCATTTCACTTCAGCTTGTTTTCATCGATTCTACAAACTTCATATTCACCAAAAGCTATGCACAAAACACATAAAAGTATATTATGTACTAAGAAATGTCAACTACACACTTGCATTGGAGATTTTGTGAAGATATCTCATAATAATAGGTACTAATATGCCCTTTCATTTATTTATAATCCTTTTTTTATCATATTGTACATGATCTTTTCCTTGTGGAATCAAGGAGAGTAACTAACGGCTGATTATACTATTCACCTAGCCAAGAAACAAATTTTTACTGAAAATCTCACGATGAAAATATTTCTTGAAATTGTTATACAAGTGTCTCATGCATTCTTTGTTTTTAGAGACATGATAAATTTGTATTGCAATTTTCAAACCTTTTTGCATGTCCCATAATATTACTAGATCATTAGATGTACCCATTCTCTTTTTAAGTATCTCAAGAAATCATATTTATGAATTTTTATTCTTTGATTCAAGTATATCATAGGCTACTGGAAAAATAGTATTGTTACCATCAACTTTTTTTAGCAACTAGTACTACGTTAAACTTTTATTTCAAATGATAAAATCAAGAGCAATGTAAGGACGACAACCATCAACAAATCGCTTAGAGCAAGTTATTAGTGGAATAAAAAATCATAAAAAATCATTGTGAGCTCGATCTTTTCTTTTATAGACTTTAAGACATGATAAGTCGACGTTGTACTTTTTCATAATCCATTTCGTTAGATCTATAACATAATACCCCTTTCAGATTTTAGCGTGTCAGTAACTACACTAGCAATCCACCCTTGAGCTGCACACTTATTACCACCCTTGTTGTTTTGAGTTCAAGAATGTGATTCTACATATGTCTTAACTTACACAGACATTACTAAGCATATAGTTTTTTTAACAACATAATGGTATCAAAAAGATAAATCTTATTAAATTATATGCTTGTTTTGAATGCAATGCTATCTTGTGTGATATAAGTATGAATTCCTCACTTGCACTGTAAGGTGCTGTTTGTTTTTTTCTACAGCAAATGTCTGCAGTCTGCGTACCATATCTGCAGACATCTGCAGCAGAAGAGGTGGACCAAACGTCTGCAGTCTGCAAGATAAAGACTGTTTGTTTGTTAACATCTGCAGACTGTAAAAATAGCCTGTAATTAAAAATGTCAAATTCATCCACCATTATCATCTCCCTCCTCCTCGTCTCCACCACCACAACCACCATCAAAACCATGGGTTTATCTCTTGTTATCATAAAACTCATCATCTTCAAACCACAAAAACGTTTCAAAATCAGTTTCCCCAAATTCACCACCGTCGATCCAAACCACCACCACTATGTACACAACACCATCGCATCCACCGGTGCCCACCGCCTCATCACTGTCACCTGGCGGCGATCCGCCACCGCCCACGGCCTTGAAATCACCTCCGGCGACAACCCTACCACCGGTCTCCGATTACAAGCATACATGATTTGTTTAACATTACTGCAAATACTATATTGAATCAAACAGCACATAAAACCACAAACAAATACCTTCAGTAACGAAAACAAACACCAACCTGAACAATCTCATGAGCAGTTTTCATATCTCTAGCCAACACCTCATGAAACATAAGCCTAACCAACTCCAACCTCCTCCACTGATCATGAATCTTCTCAAGAACCGGCCCGTGATCCCCGCCTTCAGGATCGTTATCCTCTTGCGTATCATCGTCCCTAACGTCCTCAACTCCATATCTTCAAGTGTCAATTCAGCCAATGTAGGAGCCTTCATCCTCCTCTTCTTCACCCCTTCCAATTCCCTCTGTTCATCCTCATCACCTCCATCATCTTTCTCCAAGGCAGAACACTCTCAACATCATCATCATCATCGATTAACAATCTATCAGGACGGACCCAATCTCTCCTCAACAATCCCCCAATTTCTCTTTTCCCGCTAAACCCATTTCAGAATTCAAATGATAATCAGTGGTTTCTTCGTCTTTCTCATCGTCATCGGAGCCCAACCCTAAATTACGCAACCGGTGTCACACCCCAACCTTAACGGCGGAAACGTCGAGATGTGAGGGTTAAGATTGTTCATGCCACACAACGCTAATTTAAAATGATAATATTATTAAAATCAATATTCATGACTACATTAAGAATATAGCAAGTTCAAACATCCAACAATACATAAGAAATTCAAAGTCACAAAATGATCAATGTCTTTTATTTTAGTCTAGGTCCAATCCTATATGTATGTAAGTCTTCAAGGCATGCTAAACAGTATCATTTTCTGAAACATGTTTAAAATAAAAGGTCAACCATAATGTTGGTGAGTTTTCATAGTTTTTATACATAAATATATAAAAGATGACAATCCATGTCATAGGTTATTGAATAAAGTAACTAGGGATGGATGAACAAATGTAATAATCAAACCTTGACAAATTACAAGATTACAAGATTACAAGATTAAACGATTAGCTAAGTGTACTTGGTTTAACACCAAGTAGGCTTGTCAGGCCCATAGATGTATGACGTCGCTAGGCTAGCAATAGTTAATGATTGTATATATTATAGTCATCACATGGTAATTACAAGAGTTCAACTAACCACGACAATTAAGAAGAATTGCCTAAGTGTTTACAAGATTCAAACGAGTTTACAGTGCATTTATCATAAGGTTAAATATTTCACCCCAAAGTGTGAAAATAATAAAAAGGGTATGGAAAAACTCACATGAATAATAAGGATAACAATTAAGAAGTCTTGTATATAATACCGAGGATACGCTATCGTTCAACCTAAATGAACGTCGTATTAAGTTAATCATGGTGATGTGGGTATTATATTTATAAACCGTTAGTCCATGATTTGTTATGTTATTAAATAGGTGTAATTTATTATTATTTTTGGTAATTAAATGATTAAATAAGGATTTTTGTGCTTAACAAAAAGTTAACTTTTATATTGAAAAGGTTTATTCTATACCATTAAAATAATATAGTAACCTTGTAATTTTAAAAAAATAAGTATAATTCTATTAATTACTATAGATGCACATTATAAATATGTACATATTCATATTTTTCTTTCTTTTTAAAATACATAAATATATTTTATAAAGAAGGATTTATTAAATTGAAATCCTTTGGGATTTTAAAAAAAAATCTAATCTAATTACAAATTAAAAATTAATACAGAATTTATATTTTGTAACAATTTATAATTTTTAAAATAATAAAAAAGAAGTTAATTAGATTTTCTAAGAAATATTAAAGAAAATAATATTATAGATTTTCTGGTTAAAATAACTTAAAAAAAAAACTATTTAATATTTTTAAGTATTTTCAGATTTTTTATTTGCTTAAAACACTTTAAAAAAAATTATGGCAGGGGCCCGGGGTCGAACCCGGGACCTCCTGCCCATAATGCGTGTGTTAAACCGGTTGGGCTAAGCCTGGTGTCATAAATAGAAAACAAAATTTAAAGGTCTTTTTCAGAAAATCCCCAAATTTCAAATCAAGAACCCTAGAATCTGAAATCGACCAAATGGAACATCAAATCGATGTTTAAACTTGAATTAATCATGGGGCTTTTGTTTCCCATGTAAAATCGAATCGAATGACACCTTTAATTACCTGAATTGATGTTGCACGAATAGGTTTCGAGTGTGAACCGAGGTCGCGATGGTTCTTGATTCAAATGTTGTGCGTGTGTGTGTTGTTGGGAAATTGGAGTTACAGAGAGTTTAGGAAACCTATTTCGAGCATAAGCCCTTTAATTTATAGGTTCAATTCGAGTTAGAACATGTCCAACGGCTATCAAATGATTGTCGGAGGTTTCAGGTCAAATTGAATGAATTTAGGACCGTTTCAGGTGGAATTAATCATTCCATTAAGTTTTACTTGATTAATCGATCGTTTATGCCTAATTAATTTGATAATTACACCGATTTAAGTGTTGAAACGGCTTTAAGGTGCGATGGATTTCGGTTTCGGGTTATAACTCGCAATGAAAACTCAATTAATCCTTACTCGAGTTCGAATCGTGTCCCCGAAACAATTTGGAACAATTTGTGGTGTTAAACATGGGTTTTAGGGGGATTAGGGGGGGTCGCCGGAGTTGGCCGGATGTTTGGCCGGAAGTTAGGCCGGAAAATCGAGGGTGGGGGGTTTGGGTTTAAAAAAATTACACTTTGGTCCCTGTGGTTTTTAAAATTACATAACTAACCAAAGTTCTAATTTAAATTTCAAAGTGAAATTATAGTTTTAGTCCCTGGGGTTTTAATTTTATTATTTTTATGCACAAATTATAGATTTACAAGTTTTAAAAATATTAACTCATTTTGTTTTCATTTACTTTCAAGATTAAAACACTTACTATGCTTATTATTATTATATTATCATTATTATTATTATCTTTATTAATTATTTTCATTATTAATATTTTTATTGTCATTATTATTATTATTATTATTATTATTTTATTTTTTTATATTTAACCAATTATTTATTTACAACACGAATTTACGAATGAATCCTCGTACTTGCATTAATAACAAAACAAGCCCTTATAAGAGATAACGACGTTTAACAAACGTTAAATAAAAATACGAGAGGTCACAACGGAGAACAATCCGGTCGATGCGGTGGTCCGACCGCCGCCGGTGGTGGCCGGCGGCTGCGAACTTGAGAGGGAGGTGGTTTAGGTCGAAGTTGGAGGGTGGAGCGTCAGCATTCTGGAGGAGCGCCGACTGCTAGGGAAGCGGTGGCCGGAGGTGGGTGCGGGTCGGCGGTGGCCAGAGGTGGGTGCGGGGCCGGCGGTGGGTACGGTGGCCGGTGGAGATGAGGGGGAAGGAGGGTAGTGAATGAGAAGAGAGAAGAAGTTAGAAGTATTGGTAGGGTAGTGAATGAGAAGAGAGAAGAGGTTAGAAGTCGCAAGAAGTGAATGATCCACATCGCACCAAGAAGACTTCGCGCAGACGTTTTTTAATGAAATGTCTTCGAAAAATCAACAATCTGCAGAAGGAAATGTCTGCGCGTGGTCTGCGCGGCACAGACATAAGAGCTCAGAAGAGCTTCCTGAAAAAAAAAAACACCACCTAAGTGTACACACCTTGTTGTGAATCATCCTATATCACTTTTCTCGAAAAAGTACCCAAGCTCATTTATGTCTGTTCAAAGTTTTCTCTAATTGGTCACATCTTGATATTAATCCACGGCGTACTTATCAACAAAACAAATTGAGAATGTTTCTTCAACTAGATTCTTAACATCATCATTTAAATCTATCAAGTTATATATGGACCTGTCAACAGAAATAGATTTTTGAAATCCAAAAGAATATTTTTTTAGATGAATTACTAATATCATCATTTAAATCATCAGGTTATATGATTTGACTAAGAACTAGCCATGACGTTGTTTTTTATGAACAACCAAATTTATAAGATGAAGGCAACATAGGCAGGTAATCTCAAGACACCTTAGATCACAAGAGTGATGATGATATACTGGCCGAGATAGACGAAAATGTTCAGAATGGTGGCTCAAGTAGCTGCGGTTTAAGTTCTTTGCAAGTCAAAAGAGTCAAGTAGCTTATGAAGCAAATGGTTCAAGTTCAAGTGACTCTAGCAACAATCCACTTAAAACACGTTCCTTAGCGGATATTTATGCATCATATTAACTAGCTTTGTTTGTCGTAGAGGCTGCAATGTTTGTAAAATCATATGGACAACAAGAATGTGTGTATGAATTATTTTATCAAAACTTGATAAAGACCATATATCGACTCTAGCCGTCTTGCCACAAGAAAAGAAACCCATTGATTTCAAACGAGTCTTGAAAACCAAGCTTGAAGCCAACGGAAAAATTCTCCAACACAAAGCGAGACCAGTGGCCGAATGATACGTTCTAGAATACGAAATTGATTTTGAGGACACATTCTTCCTTGTTGCCAATTTGAAACCATTTTATAAGTTACCGACTTAGCAACCTAAAAGAGATGGTAGGTACGCTAGTTTGACGTGATGACGACTTTTCCCAGGACATTTACAGGAAGAGATATAAGTTTGGAGTCTCGGGTTTGAAGTAAAAGGAAACGAAGAACAAGTTCACAAGTTGTTTTACTGGTTTGAGATCCATATGATTCAGTTCATTGTTGGCTTTTGGTTGTTTGACGGTTTAATAGTTAGGTGTGATTTGGAGTTGGAACCGGATGTCAACTTTGATTATTTGTATATATTTTTCATTTACGAAAAACACGATTATGTATATCTATTCTAATCATAAATCATAAACCAAACCAGTAAATACGTTGGTATACCCGGTCCATCCAACCTAACCAATTTGGTTTATCATTCCTCGAAACTAAACCGAACCGGACCTTATATCTTGCTTGGTCTGGGACAAGAATTGCGCTTGTAATTATGCCCCGTCTCGATGGCAGTTTGAAATAGGGTTTCGAAATAATCACCAGATCCCCAAATTGAGTTCGTTACCAAAGAGTGGATATCTTATACAAACCCTAATCATCATACCTCACACATACCGTATACCTGCAAGATTTCAAGATCTCCTTCTTAACTTCGCTACGTAGTGGAGTATCAAAGGACTATGGCGACTGAAGGTTCAAGATCTTCGAGTTCATCGGTCGATTCGTACATTGGAAGCCTAATTAGCTTGACTTCCAAGAGTGAAATCAGATATGAGGGCATTTTGTATAACATCAACACCGAGGAATCCTCCATAGGATTGACTAACGGTAATCAATTCTCTTCAGTCTTGTTTTCTGAAAAATTGTTGTTGGCTTTGATTCGTAATGTTCTGGTTTCTGTTTGTGTTGGGTTCATAACGCTAGGTTTAACGATTTAACTCTAGAAGTGAAATTGTTCTTAGATATGAACGCAGTTGTTCGAATAAGCATATGTTGACGCAAGTTGCTACACTAGAATTGGATTGGTGTATATTCAAGCACTAAATAGTTTTATATATACTGTAAAAAGTAGATAAAGTAATTGAATTCCAGTTAGATTTGTAGTTTCTGTCTTCTGAATGATGTTACAATTAGTAAGCTGTTAGTAAATGTTAGACAAAGGTATTCTTATCATGTTTGGATAAGTACCTGGATGGTGTCACAGCTGAGGGAATTTTTTAAGATGTCAGTTAGCTCTTTGTCTATGTCTATTCAATTTTATCCACTTCAAGTAATCAACTTCACTTTTAACCATTGACATGTGTTTTCTGTAACAATATATATTAGAATTTCTGTTCATATGATAGTTGTAGGCTTGTTCTCTGTCCATCTATAAGGAAAATATATGTGTGCTTATAAAAACATGTAATGTCATGACAATCTGTTTTCTTTATTACAAAAGATAACATAAATCTTTTCTTGAATTATCTTTTTTTTTGAAAGACGTACATAAAATGATTCAGATGTACCATGGAGTGTGTTTTCCACCATGGGTGTTGTGGTAGATAGCTAGATACTCGGCAATCTGTTCATGTGAAACCGTATGCTGAGATTTATAGGTAGTTTATTAGATCAAGCCCCAATAAAACAGAGCATATCAAATGTAGCTGTAATGATTTGAAAAGTGGAATATAATCATTATATATATGGACAAGTAGTTAAGAATATGGCCTCTTGTTTAAACCAACTTCACTACAGTTTGGGTGATTGATGTGGATTTATAGGCTTAGCATGATTATCAGGTGTGTGATTGAAGTGTTATAAAAAAACCCTGCATAGGACTGCATTAGCAGCTGCTTAGGATAGTGAAATTCCTTTACCAATTTCATTACATACGGCTCCTTAGTTAGCACCTAGAAGTTAAGCATCCTCAACCACTGCTTATCTACTAATCTTGAACTAACCATTTTAAATAATTAAGTGTACTTCAATTATCAACAAACCTTTCTAAACTTGTGTTACATCAATTAACTGATCTGAACTTGAACAGAATTCCAATCTTCTGACAAGGATTAAGAATAATAGTTGTGTAATATACTAATATTGATGTCATGATCATATCAACATTTTGAAGCATTGTATGTCTACATGATCTAATAAATATTTTTAAAATGAAATGAACCACTTATGCTTCCTCTTGTGGACAGAATGTTTGGCCACAAAAAGACAAGATACCACGTTGCGAGACAACTAAGCAACCAAGATTAACAGTAATATATATAAGTAGTGAAGCCAAACTTACTTTAGTGACCTTATACTTGTCTGCATTATGTGCTTGGTTAGTTATGCTACTCTCAGACAGGGCCTCTTTCTTTCCAAACTTGCTAGTTGCTAATTATAGAATTGTTAACTTATTGCTGAAACTCTGCAGTAAGATCGTTTGGAACTGAAGGGCGAAAAAAAGATGGCCCACAAGTCATGCCTAGTGACAAGGTTTATGAGTACATATTATTTCGTGGAAGTGATATCAAGGTACCTAATGTGGAAGATGTCTGACTTTCTTCTCTTTACTTGCCTGTTTGTGATTACCAGGCATGTATCATGATTATCGCATGAGATTGTTTTTTAAGTAGCTTTCTGTTATCTAAAAGAAATATTTTTAGATGCTCATTGAACTGTGGTCGTATTTTTTGGCATCCCCTATTTTGTGGAATGCTACCTATACCTTTGTGTGGTGAAAGTAAGCCAAAAAGGTATATTATTCTGAAATCTGAACAATGCTAGATGGAGCTAGGCAATTGATCGACCTATATTGAGGCCAAAAGTTACCGTCATAATTGTAAATAGTGATAAGTTGATTAATTTTCAGTAACTTCTTAAAAATGATGTACACTTACCACTAAATAAACTAACAAGTGATAAAGTAACAAGTCGATTTTGCATTTCTTAAAGAACCGAGTAGTAAGAAATGAGTAATTAAGCAATAAAAATAATTTGAATTATTAAATTAGCATCAATATGTGGCAACTATGTACTTTAATGATATTCACTTTCATTTTTAAAATTTAACTCTGAAATTCTTCTCAAGCCCTCTTTAATGGTCACTGTTCCCATCGAAACAAATGTCAAAAAAGTGCTATTCACTTTCATTTTTAAAATTAACTCTGAAATTCTTCTCAAGCCCTCTTTAATGGTCACTGTTCCCATCGAAACAAATGTCAAAAAAGTGCTATTCACTTTCATTTTTAAAATTAACTCTGAAATTCTTCTCAAGCCCTCTTTAATGTTCACTGTTCCCATCGAATTAAAAGTAGAAAAAGTGAAATAGCTTATGGATGATCAAACAGAAAGTACACCCTCTGTAGTCAAAAGCACACAAGGTGCAAACGAGGTGATGCGACTGTGCCTATGGTAGACGCAAGGTGAGGGCCTTGGTCTAGGCGCAACAAAAGTGCGCGCCTCAGCCCTGGTGCAGGTGATTCCAAAGTTGTTTTTAAATTTGTTAAATTTGTTACTTTTTAGGGTTATGGTCTGAATTGTTATTAATCTTTGTGAGCAAAACATGTTAAAGTGACCACTGTGCTTATATTTATGTTGCAGGCTTGCAGCTATGTAGCATTATATGCATAGTGTTAAGTTCTATGTATATGTATAAAATCAAAGGGTAGTCATATGCAAACAAGATTACCTTTGCTAATTTTTTGATTTTCTGTGTCTTTTATTATATTTAATTCTTCATATTATTGCTTTTCTTTTTTGTCTTGAGTGTGCGCCTTGTGCCTTGGCGCCATACGAACCTTTTGCTTCTGGACTGCGCTTTTTGACTTTGACTACTATGGTAATACCAGAGGTTGAAATTTAAGTGATGTCAATGTATGCTTAAGTTTGATGAGTTTGGATGTCTTAGTTATAGAAACGTATACTTAAATGTTACTGTTGTTTATTTAGACCAAATACTGCCCTCACCCACCCCACACGACCCTACCCATAGATTTGATATTTAGTGAGATTTATTGGGTATGTCTGTTTGTTTGTAGCCAAATTTTAGTAAATTTATAAACTACAAGGAAAATAAACACTTTTTTGGAAGACATGGATCTAGAAATAAACACTTTCTTCTTTCCATCTTATTTAAAGGGTGGTGTTGCATGTCTCTATGAGTGTTGACATTTACTTAAGTTGTCAATTCATAACTCAAAGTGAGAATGACTATGCTAAATTGTTGAACCATGAATTGAGTTATCAAATCCAATCATACCATACCTCTACCTTTTTGAAACAATGTATATAATAATTAATATTTCTTGCTGTATAATTGGACTTCTGGACAACAAGGTGTTAAAACAATATTCCTACTTTTCAGGATCTTCAGGTGAAATCATCGCAGCCTGTTCAACCCACACAGCCCATAAACAGTGATCCTGCCATAATTCAGGTAATTTTGGAATCATTAATATATTTGGCTATTTTCAATAACTTTAATTGTAATAGCACGCTTGATCTCATTGCAGTCTCATTATCCCCGGCCACCTGCACCATCTTTGACATTGCCTGCTGTTAGTGACTCTTCATCTACTTCTAGTATCTATAACCCACATCTGGGTCAACCCGGGCCAACTTTTCAAGGCGGTCCACCTTTATATCAGCCTGGTGGGAATGTTGGTTCGTGGGGTCCGTCACCTCTTCCTCAAAATACAAACAGTAGCGGGCTTGCAATGCCCATGTATTGGCCAGGATACTATGCCCCACCAAACGCACTACAACAATCATTGCCTCCACCACCACAAGGGTTAGGAATGCCACCTTCATTACAGCAACCTATGCAGCAATACCCTAGTTTCAATGCTTCCTTGTCAACTGGACCACCAAATACGTCCGCCAGCTCAGCTACGTTGACATCTAACTCTTTACTGGGATCCACACTATCTTCTTTACCAACTATACCACCAAGTAGTAGCTTGCAACCACAGTCTACTGCTGTTACTACTACTGATGTAAATGTAATCATACCTCCCACTAAGCCTAATGCGCTTTCTGGTGCAAGATTTCCTTACACATCCCAGCCAATATCATCTATCGGCAGTGCACCGCTGGCCCCCACTGGATCATCCACACCATCACTTTTAACTCCAGGCCAGCTGCTGCTGTCTGTGCCGGGTGCTATGGTTTCAAGCCAATCTTCACCAGCTGTCCAGAATGACGCGGAAGTGGTTCAAGTGTCACGATCGTCATCAGCTCCAACAGAAACGCCCATTCCCGTGCCAACTGAAGCGCCCATTTCGCCAACAGAAGCTCAGCCTCCGATATTGCCACTACCACCTCAAACACAAATTGCTCAAAAGAAGGTACGTATGCCTCTTATAATTTGCTCTCTTCCTCTGATAAAAACTTTGAAGTTATTTTTTATTTGTATTTGTTTAATGTTTGATTTGCATAGAGAGACAACAGAAGATTGGCTTACTTGCTTAAAAATTTTGTATTTTCTTTAATTTGTCTTTTTGTTATATTTCTTCAGCCCAATGGAGCCACTTACCAGAATCGCCCAAATTACAATTACGGGGGGCGTGAAAGAGGCAGAGGATCTGGGGTAACTTCTTACACCCCTTTGCATGTGTTTGTAAGCTTAGTTCAGTTTGGTTTTACAAGCTGCATGATATTTATGCACTAAATTTATTTGATCTGCTTGTATTCCAATTTTACATAAAGTAAATACCTGTTTTTTCTGTATAATCTAACCATGCGTGTCAAATTTGTATTAAATTTAAATTATTCAGGGATCACAACCAGTAATGAAATTTACTGAGGAGTTTGATTTTAATGCAATGAATGAGAAATTCAACAAAGATGAAGTCTGGGGCACTTTGGGAAAAAGCAACAGGTCTGGTTCAAAGGAAAAATATGAAAATGCTACTGATGAGGATGAATCAGAAGAGGAATACGATCCCAACTTACCCAAAATTGATGTTAAGGTGACCTGTTGACCATTATCATTGTTGTAAATAAATTCATCTTATCAAATGTCTGTACTTAACAATCTACCTTGCAATGATCGACAGCCTGTTTACAGTAAAGACGACTTTTTTGATACTTTATCTAGCAACACTTCTGACCGTCAATCAAATTATGGACGGACTAGATACTCAGAACAGATGAAACTAGATACAGAGGTAACATATTCTCAAGATTATGAATATTCTTTGGCAGTAGGGCTTTTTAGGGGTGCCTCAAAACATGGCATGAAAGATCATTATTTTTGGGTTAGGCTTGATGTCTTGACACGGAAATTATAAGGGGCATGTTTGGGTTCAATGATTTAACCTGCCAACACGACACACAATTGCCACTAGTAGTTTCTTTTTCCTTTTATACACTTATGTGTTATGGTGGTCTGCTGCAGACGTTTGGAGAATTTTCTAGGTACAGAGGGGGTGGTAGGGGTGGTCGTGGCTCCTACCGTGGAGGGCGGTCTCGAAGTGGCGGTTATTATGGAAGAGGAGGATACGGGTATGGCGGGAGGGGCCGAGGTGCGAGAACTGCAAATCCAAATGCAGCCAATGATTATTAAAGCTTTGTTGGTGTTTTAACATGTGTTTAGGTACATACTGAATGGTAAGGCTATGTTTGGTGTTTTCTGTTCCAATTTTATTTCTTTTAAATAGAAATAAAATTAGAGAGTTTGTTCCCAGCTTCCTCATGGTATGGTTTTACTACTACTGAATATTTGTAGACTTGAGGCCTAAAAAAGTTTATGACTATGATTTCAAGACCATTAATGTGTTAAATTAGTTGGGCATCATTATATTTTACCCTTTTTTTGTTTTTTATAACACATTATTTGGATTTTCGTTTTACTGAACAAATGTGCAAAATATAGTGAGACTGGTGTTGTGGTTGCATTGTGAGTTTGTGACCACCAGGAGAATTGATGGGTGTCCTTTGTCATATACACTCACTTTCAGACATCTTGGTATCCGGCAATGAGATGTATCTACGCGTGATACACCCTCAATTGTTGGGTCGCAAACTTGCATGTTCACATCTCTCAAGTCCCAGTCCTGTTTTAGTGTTTTGTTGTGGAATGATAACTACATTTGTTTTTTTACGACAAACTGAATCACCGACGGGTCACTGGCACACCTGTTTATTTTCATTAATCGAGTAGGAACCTTGGGGCGCTAGTTTGACACATCTTCGAAGGAAAGTTTGTACATCCATCCGTCCTTATTAGTCCCGAACCTGAGACCATACTAAGGAGTAAACACATTTTAGATGAGAAAACTTTTTTTATTTTAATGAAGTATAAAAGTATCTTATTTTAATTACTTATAGGTTAAAGATCATTGGTGATAACTACATTTGTACTTCCTAGATTCTCTTGTATAATACGTTTGTTCATTAGTGAACGTTAGGAAAAATGTTGTTATATAGAAACCGGAGTAACCTCCGAGGTGTGAAACAGGAACCATGATTTCTTTTGATCGCCCTCATACGGTGGTTGTATAATAAAAGTTGTAGTCAGTAGAGAGCAAAAAAAGTTGAATAAATAGTTTTAGTCTTTAGAGAAGTAAATTTATGATGATATTTGACAAAATTTTTTGCTTCCACCACTAAAACAATTTACGATCCTTAGTTCTCTATGGTGTATAACAATGTTTAGTTTATTAATTTCTGTGAACGTTACAAGACAATGAATTACAAGATTATTATTATCAAAGTAATACCCAAGTTTTTTCAATGTAGGCCAGGTATTTAAAAATCATTCCACACAAGTGGAATATTTTTTATTTACTTTCTCTAAGATAAATATAACATTCTGCATCTTTTAAGACTAGAACCCTTAATCTTTTTATTGGAAAAAACACTAATTACCATCAAAATATTCACTTGAGACTATAATTGAAGTATTTGAACCCAAGTTTTATAATTTTATGAACCTATAGAAGGTATTTGTGTTTTGGACGTTGTATCTTAATCTTTTGTCTTTAGTTGCCTCTAAAAATGCTATGCTTTATGGTATATTACATTTGGTAAAATACTTTGCTATGTATTCAATGGTGTGCGACAAAAATATTGTATGTATCTATTTGCGTAAGTCATTGTTTGAGAGCACAATGATGTAAATATACCATTATTCGAATTGTAACTCTAGGTCTTCTCTTGTTTGACATCATCAAAGCAGAAACAATGACAAAAAGCATTACACAAATCATGTCATTGTTTCTGCTATTAAAATACCATTTTGAACATACGGATATCTTAGAGTTTGAATTTGTAATACATGATACCAGCTACAGTTTCATCAATTTTTCCCATAAATTTACATAATACCACCAACACATCAACCATTGTTTTATAAACTTACCCTTTATTATCTACATAACTTTAAGAGGTTAATAGTTAGTTTACACTCAGTTATATGTATAAATAACATATATACATTTGTCAAAGTATTCAGAAGTGCCTACCGAAGCGATTACAATACTAAAATATTTCCTAGGTCGTCAAGTAGTGATTACAAACGAACTCAAAATTGATAGGCAAACCCGAAAACCAAACTATCCGGGATGGGTATTCCGTATTCGTGTATGGAACATGCATAGGACTAGTTTCAATAAACTTTACAGGTACAAGACAATATGATATTAGGTGATACCCGGTTTGAACACCCGAAACATAAATGCTCGTTTACCCGAACCATATGCTTAAAACATTTTATTTTTATTTTCATCTATCATTGAGTAATCAAGTAAGAAACTAATCTGTTTATTCCACTATTTTTTTGTTTTTATTTTTCTAATTTCCTTAGGTTAAAACTATTTAAAAGTTTAACAGGAGAAAATGTATTTAGAAATACCAACTTATAACTATTTAAAACTAATCATGTGTATACTTGATACGCGATAGTAATCACATGATATATACCCGATAGGTATAAAACCGGGTATAAGACATAATTTTACAATTAGGATAGGACTAAGATTACCAATACCCGTGCTAAACCCATCCCTCGTCTTTCCTACGTCCAAGGATCTCTTTTGTTTTGTTATACTGATTTATTAAAAACACTAGTCGAATATTACAAAATGACAATATTTTTGTAACTTTAAAGTTCTCGTTATTTTCAGACTTGTAAAATGACAAGAATATCCATTAATCTAATTGAATATGTTTCGAGCAATTGATGTGGAGTTGAATTAGAGGTATCTTTTGTCATTTTTATAATCTAGATTATAATGATGGTATAGAATCTTTAAATATAAATTATTTCATCACTTGCAAATTTCAGACAAGTCATTTGTTAGAATCAACTTAAATGAAACCAAATTAATTTTTGAATTAACTATAAGCCATTTTATATTGCTTAAATGAATTTAAATCTTTTTTAATAACAATTCTTATTATGAAGAAAATAATGATCAAACCTGTAGACCGTATAATTTGAATCTATAACCACTTAAAAAGTACAAAACTAACCATCAAACTATCCTCTTAAGGACACTTAAATGACCTTAACGACCTTAATGACACTCGCTTCCTTTGCTAGTTTAGTTTTTTTATTTTGTAAATAAGATTAGAAATATATGATGGTTTTATTACTTGATGGTATTAATATCGAATCATTCAAATTTTTGTCATCACAAGCTTAAATCACACTGCAAACATCAAAGACCGCTCGTTGAGAGTTAATCTCGTATTATCATTTACGTATATAAAAAAATATGACATGATAGATTTTCATAAACCGTCACTCGGCTAACAAAGCAGACGATTCATTTGTGTTATAGATGATATCAACGAGTCAACTTGTACCAAAAGACTGTATCATATCTAGCCCATTTGATTTGTTTATTACGCGATGTCAACTAAGTTTGACGTTTGTTCATTTGAAATTAATTCGTCAATATTTGAATCCAATCTTTATGTTTAAAGTTTTAAACATTGCCTAAATAAATATAGGCTGATCATTTTGGCCGGCCCACACGAAAAGTGAAAATGATAGCCAAATAATCTCGTAATCGCCATTTTACGTGTAGGTTTGGTAAGAAACAAGCAAGAGATTTTATGTTAACATATATCTTTAAGTTGTAACAATCGGCTGCATAAGATTTCCACTCAGTTTTTTAAAACATTTATTTATTTTTAACTAGGTTAGAACCCGTGTACTGCACGACTGATGAAAATAATATATTTCAATTTGTATCTAGATTGACTTTTTATGTGTACATGATAAGATGTAAATATACACCTACTCTATAAATTAAATATTGTTAGTGTAAGAAATTTAAAAAATAATATAATTATTACAATTAATTTGAGATTAAAAAACAAACCAATTCTACATTTTAAATGAAACGATTTTAAAATAGATTGAAAGTTAGTGAAGTAAAAACCATATTTGAAGCCTAGAAAGTTGATACGTTTTGTAATCATTATTTCAAAATTTAAGCATAGTATATGTTCATTATCAAAATACTTAAATTTTAAATATTTTTCATTGAGCAATGACTTATGAATAAAAAATATTTATTTCATGTAGATCGTTTTTAAACGTTATAAAATATTATGTTCCATACGTTAGGTTGTATTTTGACATCTTGGAATTACAACAAAAATATTTTAATTACAAAGTTAAGTATTAAAATTTGTAAGAATAGATATAATAAATAATTAAATTAAATTAAATTAAATTGAAATGTACCTGCTCGTCCATAAATATATTTCTCCTTGTTTGTGAACATTAACTTTTTTTCAAAGTTTAATTATTCTTACTATAATCATGCGATCATATTTTTTCATGTTAAGGTTATTCAAAAAAGTAAAAGGTTTTAGTTTTATTTTTTATAAAGTAATTTCATAAAATAATATGAGTAAACAAAAAACAGTAATTTTATCTTTAAGTCCCTAACTCATCTTTTTTGAATTATTCATTCAAAAATACAAAGATGATTTAATGTTTAAATCTGAAGATTACTATAGTATCAACTTTTTAATATCTTTTTGTTAATAGATTAATGAATTTTATTTCTAAAACAATTTGCCATTTTGTGACATAAATTGTTTATAAACAATGAGATTTATCTTATATGTTTGATCATAAATGTTTTTAACTTAATATTAATATTAATTTTTAGTTTTAGTTTAAATGAATGAAAATTTATTGTATTTTTATTGCATTAAGGTGTTATTTTCGAAACAGTTACTTTTTTAATATATATGAAACTTTTTCATTACACTTTATTTGATATTAAATTTTAATATGGAATCGATTTAAAACTTAAATTATATCAAATTCTAATATGAAAACTATTTAAAATATTAATTATGATAACTGTTGATTATTTTATTTAATGATTAATAAATGTATTTTTTTAAATTAAAAATTATAGCTTACATAATTAAATGCAATCACAATTTAATAAATTTTAGGCGAAAAAACTCAATTGGAGAGGCTCTCGTGGATTGTCACGTGTCTCTAGAAAACCTTACTGATTGTCATGTGTTTCTAAAAAGCTTACTTTATTAGAGGTAATAGATATTATATCATTTAAAACAACCTTACATTTTCACATAATTACCTTTGTTTACATTTATTTTTCACAACTAATATTTTTATAATAAAACATTTTTTTTAAATTTTGTATTTCTAAAAGTAATAAAATATATTTACAAAAGCATTTATTGTAAGTACAAGAAAATAATTTTCAAGGATGTATTCTCATAGATCATTTTCTAAATCTTAAATTAGTTTAAGACACCTTAAACGTCCACCGGTGGCGGAGACCACCCCACACTTATTTTTTTTAAACGAGATGATAAGTAAACTACTTGAGATTTTCTCACTAAAAGTTTTACTTGATACGAGCTTAAATAAGCTTTAGGTCCTAAGAACAAGACCATCTAATAAACGAGTTTAAATCCGAGTTTCATAAAATTGACAACCAGGCTTTGGAAGGTTCTTGATACAAAAAGAGCCTCTAGTTTATATAATATAATATTTTTATTTGGTATTAATATATATATATATGTTTGATTATAATAAATAGACGTGCAAAAATATCCATATCTAAAATAACTATATCTGGTATTTTGATTTCGGATTCTTCAAAAATTTTGAAATTGGATTCAGATGGTAGTTTTAGGAAGTGTAGATAGTTAGGATATCCAAAATCCAGAATTTTACATTTATATATATTTTGTATTGTTTTTATTATTAAGTATAAGAAAATCCGAATCAATAATTGAAATATTGTACTTATATATGTATGTGTGTGTATGTATGTATGTATGTGTGTGTGTATATATATATATATATATATTAGTTTTAGTATCTCTAAACATTTTTATAATTTAAAAACATTATATCTATATATATTTTGAATTTTTTATTTTTAACTGGTTTCAGGTATTCTTTTCACTATTGGAATCCATATCCACAATTTTAGATGTCGAAATTTCGGATCAAATTCAGATAGTGAAATCCATTATCAATATGAAATTCGGATATCTGGATTTTCGGATAGATGAATTTTAACACTCATAATAATAAAAGTAATTAAATAAGTCACAATTTTTTATTATAGAAACCCAAAACCGGACCTTTGACATATAATACTAAACCAAGCCGAACCATTACTTATGATTTGGTTTCATAGATTGAAACAATAATATAATATAGACATAAATATCACTCCTAAGGAATGCCATAAATTTAAATAGTAATATTAAATACTACTACCATGTGGTCCGAGACAGGACAACAATTTTAACATAAATACAACGGGTTGTTAAAAGTTGTATTGTTAAAATAAGAAGAAAAAAATGTCATTGGCTTAAAAACCTAAACCTTGAACAATAGAAAAACAAAAAGAAATTACAAAAAGAAAACCATAATCAAACCAGGAATTAGTCAACAAAATATTAGATCAATAAAACAAGAAAAGGCTAAGAAAGCCTGAAAAAAAAAATAAAAAAAAAGAATTTTAAAATTAAAATAAAATAAAATAGCAAGTTGGGAAAGGACTTTGCAAGGTTAAAACCTGGTTTGATTGGAGATTGTAGTGTGTGACTTACCATTAGCCTAGACAATCTTTTTGATGCTTAATTTTCTCAATAATCTTAAGAGCACAAAAAAAGTACTAGAAGTTAAAAAAAATAAAGAAGACAACACATGGTTGGGGACGATTTATCACTAGGTCAGAAGTTCTTTTCATAATTAAAATGGCCCAATATTATTAAAAGTAAAGAAAAATATCGGTAAAAGCAAAGAAAAAAAGAAAAAAATTTAATGAAACACTAGGTTCAATAAGAATGTATGACGCGGCATAACAACCAATAACAATTTAGAATTGTTGGCATCATTTCCAATTGCAGATATGTATAATAACGCTGATATTCAACAATTTAAAAGAAAATGAAAGATATTACATAAAAAAAAAATTTGAACAGCTACTTGAAGCACCCACAACACTTCAAGCAAGTTAAGAAGTTAATAGTCATAGCTCACTTTTATTTTTGTTAAACATAATATAAAATATAGATAATACATGTTATATAAAATATTAAAACATATAATGAAAATCTTAAAACCGTAAATCAAGTTGTACATTACGGTTTTAAATTTTAAAATCGACCAACTAAAAGTTAACAAAAAAATCAACCACAAGTCTAAACCGATAAACAGTTTTAAGAGTTTCACGGTTTAAACCGAACCGTGTATATCACTACCCTAAATTTCCCCAATGCTTCCCAAACGCTAGGCTCTTGAAGACGGCCTTATTTATAGTTTGAGTAAACTTTACTTTTGTTTTCTTTGGTTTGGCCAAAATAATGATTTTCCTCCAAAAGTTTCAAAATTATGATTTTACAACTAGTGGTTTGCAATCTGTCTCAATTTAACTCCAATCCACTAACACCGTTAATTTTTTCTGTTAATTATAAGGGTATTTTTGTCATTTTACTAATAAGGACTAAAAATGTAATTTATTCATACTTGGTAAAATGATATCCACCGACTACTGGCACCACCAACCCCAACTGCCAACACCACCACTGCCGCCACTGCGGCCACAAATCACCGCCTCCAACACCACCACCACTACCACGTCGACCCACCATTGCCACCCAAAATCACAACCATTGCTAACAAAACCATCACCATCGGTCACCACCATTACCACTCTAGAGCATTATCACCTCCAGCATCACCCCTGCGCCACTGCCTACGTGCACCTGCGACAAAACCCCGACCACCGGCCATCCGCCACCTTCACAACCACTACAATCATCGTCGTCGTCGTCTCTAAAATTACCACTAGCCATCACCACCTACACCACCACCGTACCTTTCAGGCCCTAATTAGTAAAAAACCTAGCCCCCTCCCTAACTCGTTTTCAACTTTCGCACCACAGGCTGCCGCCACCACGGCTTAGTATTCTGTCAGTTTAAGCTGCAATCGATGGTGGTGGTGCAGTGGGGGTCTTCTGTTTGCTACAAATCCGTCCACCTAAAAGGGTGGCCCTGCAGGGTTTCTAACCCTTTATCCCTCAAAGAACCCTAACCACCTCACCTTGTCGCCATCATAGCTGCACCACCTCCGGCAAACCCAGATCTAGAGTTTTGTAGTTTGGATGGTGATGAGGATTGATGTTGATTATCAGGTTCGATTTAAGGGGTGAGTTAGAGTTGAAGTCAAACAGGCAGCTAGGAGAGGATTAGGGTGGTGGATGGCCGACGGTGGTGGATGGCGGATGTGGCGGTGGTGTGAGTTGTCGATGTTGAAGGGGAAGGGCAGAAGGGGGTTGGATTGGTTGGGTTTTAAATATTTGAAAGAATAAATTAAGTAATTTATTAAATATAGTCCCTCCAAGTTGAATAAATTACGCTAGTAGTCCTTTTATATAAATTACCTAAATACCCTTGTTTTTAACAGAAATATTTAACGATGTTAGTTGGCTGGCGTTAATTAAGACAAATTAAAAATCACAGGGAGTAAAATCGCAATTTTGAAACTTTTTGAGAAAAACCGTTATTTGAACCAAATCACATGAAACAAAAGTAAAGTTTACTCTTATAGTTGAGTAAACTTCACTTTTGCTCCCTGTGCTTTGGTTCAAATAACGGTTTTCCTCCAAACGTTTCAAAGTTACGAATATACTTCTTTTGGTTTGCAATTCGTTTCAATTTACTTCAACTTACTAACAACGTTAAATAAGTCTATTAATTATAAGGGTATTTTAGATATTTTGCTAATAGGGGCTGATAATGTAATTTCTCGCACAATCTCTCTCTAACTCTCTCCCTAAAAAAAACCCTAGAAACCATCCACCACCACACATGCACCACCACCACCACAAAACAATCCCACCACCGTCAGTCACCACCACAACCACAACACGACCACCACCTCTGACCTCATCCCTGCACCACTGCCACTACCACCCAAACCCGCTCTGCCTTTGTGCCTCGATTCACCCGACATCCACTGCTGCCACCATCACTACCACCATAACACCACCACTAAAATCACAACACCACCGCCCCTAAACCACTACGTTACCGCCATGGCCATCACAGATGACAAACCATCGCCCCCAACAACAGCATGACCACTACCCACCACAACTCACCACCCATCGGACTTCCTTGGAAATTGCAAAACCCCATTGAAATCAAATACAGAAATCAACCACCACCGCAATCACCACCCCCACCTTTGAAATTAAATATTCGAACCACCACCACCATACCGCCCCCACCACCGGACTTCCATTATAATCTCATTAGCCCAACCACGCACCAGCACAAACCAACATAGCACCACCACCACCTACATCGGAACTACCAGGAAATCAGAAACCCTAACAATAACCAAAAAAAAAATGAATCTGTTTACGCCCAAATTCAAATCTTCATCTTCTAGATTCAAACCCTAAACCCCTTTCTTCAACCTTGAACTAATGTTTCTAATTCACTATTTTCAGATCCCTTCACCTACGCACACCCTGAAGCTTCAACCTTGACTCTGGCAACTCCCTCACAAGATCCCTTCATATTCGTAAACCTCAATCGAAGCCATGATTAGGTTTCTGATATGCTTCTTCTTTTGGTAAACTACGATGGTGGGTGGCGAGAGAGAAAGAGAGTGTGTGGCTAGCGATGGAGGCAGGTGGAGGCGGGTGCCGACGGTGGAGGTGGGTGAAGGCGGTGGAGGCATTAACCGGCGGTTAAAGGTGTTGGAAGATGGTAGGGTGTGTGCATATACTATATACATGTATAATGATTTTATAATAATACCCCCTATTAGTTTGAAGTAAATTTAACAGTGTTAGTGGGTTGGATTAATTGAAATGAATTGCAAACCACATGGAGTATAATCGTAATTTTGAAACGTTTAAAGGAAAACCGTTATTTGAACCAAACCACAGGGAGTAAAAGTAAAATTTACTCGTTATAGTTTTAACTTTTAAGGAATTTCCAATATTTTTCTTACCAAACTCCTTATAATCAAATATGGTTTATGTCCTTAGATTTTTGTGGTACCAAATTCTTTAGTTTTGTTCTATTCAAATATATATAAAGTATCTAATACAACTTCATTAGTTCACATTTTTTATTATATTTTACTAACAATAAAGGAATCTTTTAGAGTTTTTAAACCATATAATAACAACCTGTAATTCACCTAAGACAAAACCAAGTTTAAAACCAATAAAGTAATACATAAATACAAATACTAGAAATCAAACTGTAATCGTCTTTACACTAGCGACAATTATGCATCTTTGATTTGATCATCGTTCATAAATATGTGGGACCAAACGAAACTAGTTAGGTTTATCTATCGGATTTAGTTTTTGTAACCACATAATCACAAAGATTCGATCATGTTCATGATAGTGACTATAAATACTCCTTAACGTTTCTTTATCATTCATTCCCATATTAATCAACCATCAAGAGCAAGATTCACCACAATGGAGTACAACTGCAAGGAGTTTAAGGTCGGGAAATGTGAAGGCGAGAAGTTGGTCCATGGCGAGACCTTGCCGTTGGTGCTCACACCGCCCGAGCCCAACAAGAACGGGATCGACTCATTGCTTGAGGCTCTCAAGAACAACAAAGAGTGGTTTGATGACATGGTGACGAAGAATAGTGCGGTTTTGTTACGAGGATTTGATGTTAAGAATGCGGTTGAGTTCAATGACATCATTGAGACCTTTGGTTGGGAAGATATCCGGTACGTGGGCCCCGCCCCTCGGACTCATATTCACAAGAGGGTTTGGACCGCGAATGAAGGGCCTCTTTCGGAGTTCATTTACTACCATCATGAAATGGTTCTGGTATGTTGATTAAACATGTGTGTGCGTATATATACAAACAACTGTCATTTCAGAACCAATAATATGTTGAGAACTTGTATTTTTTTGATAATATCATGAAACCAGATAAATGAATTTCCAAAAAAGGTGATACTTTTCTGTGAAATTCCGCCACCGGAGGGTGGAGAGACGCCATTTGTCCCAAGCTTTAAGGTCACGGAACGAATGATCGAGGAGTTCCCCGAATTCGTGGAGGAGGTTGAGGCCAAGGGGTTGAAATACACGTTTATCGCTCTCAGCAACGATAACACAACCTCCATGAGAGGTCGTGGTTGGCAAGATGCTTTTGCAACAAATGATCAACAAGAAGCTGAGAGAAGGTATTCACTGTTTGATATGGAAATCCGTCGGTGATAGTCCATTGGCAACGCTAACGGCGTAAATAAAAAACATACCGACGGATTACTAGCAAATTACACTGAATGATCAGGGACAAATTACCAGCTATTATAATGGTTGGACAACCATTATATAGTTTGCCATTCATTGGCAAAGGATGTTAGTAAAAGACTTTTGTCAATAAATGTAAATAACACGCTCCAAATAAAAGACCATAAATCAATTTTTTACTAGAAGTACATTTATAATAACATATTAAACTTGTCTCTTAACAGGGCTAGGGCGCTAGGGATGGATGTGGAATGGCTCGAGAATGGTGGTGTGAAGACGATCCTGGGTCCGAGACCATTGACAAGAGTGTTTGAGGGGAGGAAAGGGAGGCGAATGTGGTTCAACACATTGGTCGGGATGTACGGAAAGGAGCTCAGCTCGGCGATGATGGCTGATGGGACGGAGATACCTGAGCACATAGTGAAGAGATGCGAAGAAATAATCGAGGAAGAAAGCATCCAATTCAAGTGGGAGAAAGGAGATGTCTTGTTCCTCGATAATTATGCGACGCTCCATGGAAGAAGGCCGTCTTTACCTCCGAGAAGGGTCTTGGTTGCGACCTGCAAATAGATCGGTTTGGTTTGGTTTGGTTTGGTTGACAAGCAAAACGTAATAATAATTGGATGCAAATAAGGGGTATATACGGTCTTCATGTTTGATCTTAAAGAGATTTCAATAATGTTTTTTCAACTACTATGCCACCTGTGTTTGGATTTGTCTTTACAAGTTATGCATCACATCACATCGGTTATTAAATATCCTTAATTAATTTCTAAGAACAAAACCTTAAATGCATTTGTCTAATTGTAATTTGTCGCTATGATCAGTCCTCACTTTTTTTGGCTAGCAAAAGATGAAATATGTAAAACAAACCCCACCGGCTAGCAAAAAAAAAAAATGACTAACAAAGTTACAAGAACATAAAGAAGATTTTTTAGTGTTAGCTTACAATTCCTATTAGTAAACCACAAATAAGAGTAACTACTATAGGATAAAAATAAAATCTTCCGACGTATTAACATATGAAATAACTATTCTTATAATGTGATCGACTAATATTTTACATCAAAATTTGCTTGAAGTAACACTCCATTACTTCTTTCTATTATGTTCTTTTTATTTAAACCCGGGTCTTTGATCTTACATCTTACCACTAGATCATCTTGCAATACTTCTTCGCCAATGTATAAAACATCTTTCATGTATATTAACTTTTGTCGTTTGTTTACGTTAAAAAAAATAAAAATGTGTCGCCGATATAGGGGTTGATGATTTTTTTTATTGTTAATAATATTCGCGCAGAATCAAAGTTTTGTGTTCGGTAGTAACCACCGAAGCCAGCCTTCTTGAGAAGTTGACTTTCTTGCGGACAATGGGGTTGTTTTAAATCGCTGTAGCGAGTCAATGATTGTTAACGGGTTAGGCCTTTGGTTGGCCAAGCTTTGTGGTGTGGTGAGATTAACCGGAGGTCTCACCTGATTCTTCCATAACAAATCGACAGCAAGTGCTACCTGCTTAGTTGGATTCATATTGGTCGTGTTTCTATATCAAGAACTTTGTGCACATATGGGTCAAAATACCACATCTATGTCTAGTGATTCCAACATAAATGGGTCAAAACTACCATCTCTACATCTAGGGATTCGAACATTATGGCTCAAAACCACAATCCATCTACGTCTAATGATTCAAACATAAAGGGGTCAAACAATCATATCGACTTCTAGTGATTCAAACAATCATATCTCTACGTCTACTGGTTCAAACATAAGGCCCGATACTTTAAAAATCACCAAAATCTAGTAATTACCATCAGATCTTTCAACTGGAGGACTTACTCTTAAACGTGGATAGCGGTTAGTGGGACTGATCCATAAAATCTGATCAAACCTAACCAAATGAAACAAGATGAACACCATCCACCATCAAATGAAACTAAAAGATAAAATAAGAAGATTCTTTCAAATGTTTTCCTTGATCATATAACGGTCGACAGATCTTATGTAATTTATACATTTATACCTCTTCATATCGTGTTTGTTCATGATATTCGAGTAACTCACTATCAGATGTATAAAAATAACATGAATTTAAAGTTTTCATCGAGACTTACAAGAAAGAGCAGCAGTTAGCTACACATAGTGATTATAAGCTTTCTGTCTATAAATTTGGCGCCCCCGACTTTCCCTTGAATATTAGAAGGTAAAAGAACAACCCGTCTTTGATCCCCGGCTTCAATCAACAACTCTGATCCTCCCCTATACTGCAAGATTCAATAGTCAAACAAACAACATTTGACTTTAAAATCAACACAATAATCTCATATGGAAAATTACACAAGTTTTATGTCGACTTACTTGATATAACTTGATTTCAGACTTGTCAAAACCAGGCATGAGAAGGGTCACGGATTTGTTAACGGGATCAAATGTCACAGACTGCGTATATTCGCTCGACCCACTTTTGGATGCACTAAGAAGATCTTGTGCATCCTTAAAATCATCCTTGTGCATTACATCTCTCCAATTCAAAGGGGAGGTGAATGAAATAGGAGAGAAGGATGCAAAAGGCAAGGGTGAAAGTGTATTTTTGGCAGTATCTAGATGTCCTTGGTCACAAAGTGAATGCATTATGCCGAATGCACCAGAAACGAGTGCACCAGCTTGTACAGCACAACCCCAGTAACGTAATGCAGAGTTTAGAGACATTGGATCGTTCGCATTCATCACAAGATAGCACCCGAATAACTCTGGATTTGTAATAAAAGATGACCCTTTCTGCATGGTACATTAACAATGTTTAGTTTATGCACGACTTAGAGACAGTTACTAGATCTAACAGGGCTATTTTGGGGAATTCAGTTGTTGGTCTTCGTCTTTCTGTAATAACTCAAGAAGTGACAATACATTTGGGAAAAGTGGGTCAAAAGATGAGGACGTCATACCTCTAACATGCGTTCTAATTTGTTCCATATTTCTCCACTAAGTTGCCCGGTATAACCAGAACTAATAGTTCCTGCATTTAGCGCCTCATCTGCAAGTCTCAACAGTGACGGGCCGGCCAACCGTCCCAAATCTGTCTTTTCAGCCAACAACCGCATGTATTTCAAATACAATCTGGTACAGAAATACGATTATAGATCATCATTGTATGCATATATGCTTAGCATTCACGTGTGTGTATATACAGATTTGAGAGAGAGATGGGGAACCTTGATTTGCCGGTTGCACCTATCATCCTTATTGTTTCTTCGGTGCTTAAACCATCATAAACAATTATATCAAAGTCGTATTTTGGGTTACTCTTTTGAGTTTTCTTCTTTAAAAACCCTACAAGTTTTTCAAGTTCCAATGCTGAAAATATACTATCCATTCCAGGAAGCACACCGAGCTCTTCTCCCACCACCTACTCCACAATGGTGCACAAAATGTAGTATAGATAAATCTTATAACTTTACAAAAAAAATCAACTTTGTAAAACATCATATTTGGTTTTCTGTAACAAACAAACCATAGTTATTGCAAAAATCTAAGCAAGAAGGACATCTTTAGACAAAAAGACACCAACCATGATGTTCAATTCTTCATTTTTGCATTTACATCTTCATCAATCATTCAAATCATTTCATTATTGCAAATTACAATCAGTTTATGGTATTTTCGCAATAACAAAGGTCTATGGTTAAAAAAGGTACAAAAAACAAACCTTTTATACAAAGACAATGATAATGGTCACGTACCTACCCCTTCAAGGACTCCTTGTGTCAAATTGAGGCGTGCATCAGCTTGTTTCAGCTTACCAAGCGGCTCGAGAATCATCTAACATTTTTCAAACATACTTTATCAACAGTCAATTGACGATTATCAAAAGATGCAGAACCAAATAACACGATCTAAAGTTAACTCAAAAGAGCAACAAAAAGAACTTACTTTTGTTGTTTCCAATCTAACAGCTGAAAGATTATCATTGCAAGCAACCGGAGTTGTTCCAATCTTACAATTAAGCATATAATCCGCGGTCGGATCTTGTGAATGTATCACCAAACATGTTTTCATCCCCGCCATTGCATAATGCTGCAAATTTTCAACTATTCAAAACCTTAATGAAATTAAAGACCCAATTTGAATTTTAATCAATTTCAGTCAATCCAACTGTTACTTCAGCTCAAATCTCAACCATAAACACTCTTCTTCAAAGAATTTTCACAGAGTGTAAGACAATACCCTTAATCATCTATCAAGTACATTCGAATCAATTTTACAACTTTATATATTTACTACATTTCCTACTGAATCCCAATTGAGATCGACACCAATCGAAGTTAAAACCCTTAATTCCTAATTTTTGGTACAAACACAGAGTACTTCAGATGTCACGATGCAATGAAGTAAGAAAGCGAACCTGAGCTGCAAAAATGGCGGAAAAGGTTTTACCAGAACCCCCTTTGCCCAAAAACGTGACGAATTTTGTGGGTTTTGAGCGGCCATCAGTGTCATCGGTTGGTGGTGTTGAATTGTTGACAATTGTTGTTATGGGCTGAAATCTTGACGGCGTTCGTCGGAGGATGTTGCGATTGAAGTTATTATTATGGAATTGCAGAGGGGAAGATGATGAAGGTAGAAAGGGGTTGCAGAAAGCCATGTGGTAAGAAGATGATGATTCCAAGAGGAGCTTGATGAGGCGGTGAGTACATTGATACGTGTTCGATTCGGTCGCAACTCACAACCCGACCCGTGAATATATATCCGAACTGATTTTAGGTGTAATTTGTGTTTTGGTAGGATGGGGGGATGAGAAAGTGAGACGGTTAAGTAGTTGTTAAAGTGATAGAATGCAATTTCTATAGTTATTAACAGCAAATATATCTTATTTTTATTTTTAAATTAGTTCAAACGAGTTATATTATATTATGTTTGAGTTTAAACTTAAGATTATTAAGATAAAATCTTCATTAAGTGAGCTAATTTTGTATCGACTGTTTCTATAGTTATTTAGTTAAAATGATTACGTGTTGAATTAAAATATATGTAAATGTATATACATATGCATAACAATGTGTTTGTTTGTGAGTGACATGAAACATAAAGTATATGAACACGAAAAAGTCAATATGGAGGCTGTTGGAAAAAATGAAAATGTGGGTTTTTTTTATTAAGTGGTAAAATGTGTTTTTTCTAAATTTGAACAAGATAAATATACGTAATTAGGTTATGTGTAGTGTTTATTTAATTAAAATATTATTTAGATAAATATGAGTTTATTAAAATTATTTTAAATTAATTGTAGTGGGTTTAAAGTCATTTTTAATTAAATATTGTTAAAAATAAGAAAAAATCTTTTTTAACGCCCGTTAAAGGTTTGACTAAAAATGAGTTTGAAGTCCCTTTTAACTAGGACGTAATGACTTTAATGCCGAAAATGTATCCACATCAGCAACTTTGATGCCCTCTAAGAGCACCCCTACGTCCTGTCTTACTGTTTATATATTATTTTTTATCTAAGTTTGTGTTCTATTATGAATAAAATCACGCTTAAAACAAATCTAAAATAAATAAACCACCGATAGTTAAAGTTATGTATTTAAATTTTATAAAAATTTGAAACTTAAAAATGAAAGGTCTTATACAAACATGGATGATCAAACTTTAGATGATATATAAGTAGTAGCCTTATAAAGAATTTGTTTCTTCAAAGGGAGACACAAGTGCAAAACCCCATACTTCTAACACCACCACCGTTACAACTAGCATTTCTCCTACACTACCACCATTACCAATTTACCACTATCGTTTCTCTTGGCCCACTAGGTTGTGTCAACCGACCCCACCTATTACCACCGCAACACACCCTTCCAACATCACTAGTAAGCCTCTTTTTCAATCGATGATGAGGCTGTCATAGATCTGATTCATAGATAACGTGGCCGCACCACTTGTAATGTAAAACACTTTGAATTATGATTGCAACCCTAAACAAATATAAAACTTAAGGGTTCTTTGGCAACCTTATGCTGAATCATTAAAAGACCCAACTAAATAAAATGCAGCTTCTTAACCAGTTAGTATGTTTCTAAGCTTAACCACTAAAAGATGTCTTATAAGTGAATCAAATATATCACACTAATGAAATAATTTAAAGGTTACCAAACAACCCTTTAAACTTCAAGGTGAACAAGGAGAAATTTAATTAGTTGAAATGATGTAAAAGAGTAAGAGCAATGAATTCGACTTAAACTTGATTTCATAACCCTTTACCAACAACCTCCTGTATTGTTAGAAATCTTTAGAGTGCAACTATACTAAAGTATCTCTTAACTTTTTTTTTGAACGGCAAGTAATATATTTTATTAGAATAAATTAATAATATGCTAGAACAAATACAAGTTTAAAGAGAGAAAGTAACATTAAAATTACACCAATCCTTCCATTGAAGTGGTTTTAGGGATCCTCGATGTTTAGCCCAACTAAAAGAGTTTATTTTGATGTCTTTTATCACCCTTCTTTTGTTCCATTGAGCACCATTTAACATCTTCTCATTTCTTGAATTTCAAATGAACCAAAGCGCGGCAGCAATGACAGTGTGACATGAGTCTTAAAGCATTCATTACCACTGAGATTATTTGGTAGTGTCCATAAATCCTTAATCGAATTTTGAGAGGCAAGGTTATTTGCACCATCCACGATCCACCAACCTCTTCCATACTAGATTTGCTATATGACATTTAAGAAGTAAACGATCTCTTAACTAAATATCATATTAAACATTAAACATAGGAAATAAAACACCGTATACTACTTTTAATTGCCTCCAAATCATTGCCATCAAGTGGGTTTAATTTGTACCACTTTTCACTATTGTAAGAAGTCAACTTTTCGAAAATTGTGTTTTACACTTTTACTTGCACACTTTATATTAGTTCTAGAGATGTATGAATTTTAGGTTGAAATATAACAATGTTTAATCTAGAAAGCATTTATATAAATTGTACTTAACAAACATAATTATCTATTTTTATAATCCATGTGACAAATGTTAATCTTGTAATGAATTTTATTAAGATTCTATATCTTACCAGCTCAAGTCATCAAGGTCATGTTCATAAAGTATGGTATACTATCATGTCTCAAGTCCTTCTAGTTTGATGCGACTTGCAAGAGACACGAAGGCCCTACGTCTTTGAGTTAGGCGTCATCGGTCTCTGCTCTAGTTTAAGAGTACTAACAAATAAGTCAAACCAAAGTCGTATATATTAAAGCATCAAGGTTAGAAGTTGCTTAGGACCAAGTGATCGAGTTAAAATGTTGTGAAATGATAATGTTCAAATTGGAATAGTTTATTTGGTGTTACTTTGGACATTTGGGCACACTAGCTTAAAACAATTTCAAGACTGCTTATTCGTGGGATTATATGTAGCCAAACGTCATACCAGATTCTTAGACCAAGTATCCTTTGAACTACCCACATTAGTTGTGTCATAGTCTATCGGTAAAGCTTTCGATGGTAGGGTTGTGAGAATGGCCAACCTCACAAGCGTTTGAAATACCTTTTTTAGATATAATCATGAAAAGTTGCATCTATTTGACTAAAGGCTCTAATTGTTAACAAAATCATATATCAATCTAATTTTGAGAGTAAAGAGAACCCATTGAGATCGAGATATATAGATCTACGAAAGACCGAAGTAAAAATTCTTTGAGAAAAAGAGCAAGAGGTATTCAAGCAGGTTGACATTCTCAGATCTCACCAGACATGTCATTTGATTAAATATCAAAAATATACAAGAGTGCTTGAAGAAGTGAAGAGGGCAGTCCTTCAATCAATAATACATAAAACCTATTAGTGAATGCAATTCTATGCCATTAATTACAAAACGACTCTAGACGTATGAACTGAAATGATATCACATTAGAAAAAAGGTATGCTTACAAGAAGTTTGTCCTTATCATTTTGTAACGTGTAATGGATATGTCAATCTAAATATCATCTCGATGTAACATACGTTAAAGTATTTAAGATTTAATTGTATTAAGTGTATTATTTATAAATTCTACTTTTTATGGACGTAAATAGAATATTATTATCATTTTTATATTCGTTTTATTTGGTTTTCTAAAAGCAAGAGAATGATTATAGAAGACAAATAATATTTTTTTTCTAGGCGGCTTCTAATTTACTCTTAATCCATCTAACTTGTCTACTATAGGATTGGAATCATTAACCTTTATGAGAAGGAGCACCCATCGCACACCCGAATATAATGGGGTCAAATGTCCGTTGGTTACAGTGAAAGTAATTTATGATGGTATAGTTTATGAGGAGTGTATATTTGCCGTTAAAAAAATAAAAAAATAATATGGCATCACCAACTTAAAATTTTATAATGATGATTAGTGATAGAGTTTATAAGTCGTAATTTATCATCATTGTGGCTTCAAAAGCAAGTTAGTAGAATTTATGATTGTGCCATGCCTTGGTAATTACTCATGTTTTTTTTAATAACCAATCATAATAATCATTCAACTAAAAATATAAGTATATTTTCTCAAACACCCGCAAAATACAACATACTAAAAATCTAGTAATAATCTCATATATTAACCCGTCTATACAAACTTAAACACATTAGTAGACCATACAAGAATAAAGGTAGAGGTTGAAGACCGTGAGTATACATATAGAGTCATCATATCTTCTAGTGATGCAACGGGTTTGGGCCCGATGGTACAAGGCGCTTCTCAACACCATAGCGTGGATCAATAACATTATTTAACAAATGGTGATTATGGTGGTAGTGATGGAGGTGTTTGAGATACGGGGAAAAGTTAAAATCAAATGCTAACATCTTCCGACTTGTGGAAAAGTGGCAGCGGACTGTGGTGGTGGTGGTGGAGAATTCAAGGTAGTTGAAAAGGAGATAGAGGCAAAGAAAGAAAGTGAGGAGGTGATAGATTTTGAAGGGCATTGTAGAGATGAAGAGGAAACATGGTTTGAAGGTTGAGAGATAGAAAATGAGAGATGAAATATATAACAACTCTAAACTTTAGGGTTGATGAATTTATGAGATTTAACTTTTTAGTTTGTGTGCAAGGGACAGGACCCCTTCCCCAAAAAGTGCCTTAAAATACAAGGAATGTACATACTTTTACATGGATTATTATAGAATTCATGTATTTGTTTTTCATTTTGTATCCTTATGATTTTCATGATCGTTAATATTTAATAAGATGATTATGATAATTACCTTTACTCATATGTATAACATATATACCTGGATTTATTATAAAAAAAAACTCTTTCATTTTAGAAATCATAGGAAGTCGTTAGATTCAACATGTGTATATACATGTATTTTCGGGGAAGGGGTAGTTACATCAATTTGATGCCTTGTGATTTTAATTTTTTTACTCTAATAAAAAGGTTACTAATAAGGACATGTGATAATATTATATTTATTCTTACTGAATATTTCCCTTTTTTTGTCAATTAAATAATTATATTAATTACTAATAATATTAAATTATTAGTAATAAGAAAAGGTATTAACTTGATCAAAACTAATTATAGAGTATATCATATTTGGAAAGTTGGATACGTCATTTTAATAGGTTGAAAATGTCATTCTAATGAGTAAGACACATTATTGTAAGAAGTTAGACGCACGATTATAATCATAGTACATTAAACCAATTGTCCAAAAAAGACAAAACACTAAAATTTGGGTGCATGAAATGGGCATACTGTTTGTTATACAATTGAGTACAAGAATGCGTAATTCAACAATAACAAGAACGAAGAAGACGAACTTTAAGAATACATGAAAGAACTTTATTCACCAATGATTACAAATAAATGTGATTTTGTAGATCCTTTACTGATTACATAGGATCCCTAGGATCCCTATTTATAATGATAAATGACCAACGAACTATAACGGTCAAATTACACACTCAACAACTAATTGAGAATTTACAATTAGGACCCTATACTAATACTTTCGAAACAACTCTAATACTTCCCAAAACTTCCGAAGCAAAATAACCTTTGAAAGATTCTGATAAGCTTTGGAAGAAATCAGATTAACCTTCGGAAGAAATAGATTAAGCTTCAGAACACTTCCGAATCAAACATAACCTTCGAAAGATTTCAGCCAAGCTTCGGAAGATTTCCTAACCTTGGAAGAAACACTTGTTTTGACTTTTATATCTCACAATCTCCACCTTAAAATCAAAACAAGATTTTAACCAACTTCCAATGCATCCAAGCAAAAGTTGAACTTGACACCAGGTAGAGATTTAGTAAACACATCCGCTGGATTCTCTAAAGTAGACACACTCTTCACTTTCACCTTCCCAGCATTCACCACATCCCTTATGAAGTACAACTTCATATTGATGTGCTTTGTTCTCTCATGAAACATGCTATTCTTTGATAATTGGACTGCACCCTGGTTATCATAATACACCACTGAGTCTGCAACATCAATTCCCAATTCAGAAACAAAACCATACAGCCATATAGCTTCCTTGATTGCCTCAGTCAAAGTTATATACTCAGCTTCTGTGGTAGACAATGCCACTACATGTTGTAATTGGGCTTTCCAACTAACTAAGTTACCCAGCACTTGAAATGCATATCCTGTAATAGATCTACCCCTATCAAGGTCCTTGACAAAATCTGAATCAGCATAACCAACAATCTGTTTACTCCCTCCATGTTTATGATTCCCAAACACTAAGCCATAGTGTTTAGTACCTTTGAGATATCTCAAGATCCATTTCACAGCATCCCAATAAGCTTTACCTGGATTAGACAAGTACCTGCTGACTAAACTCACAGCATAGCCAATATTCGGTCTTGTACACACCATCAAGTACATCAAGCTCCCAACCACATTGGCATAAGGCACCTTCTTCATATAATCAACCTCAACATCTGACTTAGGACAATCAGAGCTTGACAGTTTAAAATGAGCACCAATAGGGACATTTACTGGCTTCCCCTCATTCATTCTATAGTTATTCAGTACCTTCTCCAAGTAAGAGCTTTGAGACAGTTTCAACACCCTGTGTTCCCTATCTCTCTTGATTTCCATGCCTAAAATCTTCTTTGTTTCACCTAGATCTTTCATCTCAAACTCAGACATCAACATCTTCTTAGTAGCTTCAACTTCTTCCAAGTCTTGACAAGCCACCAACATGTCATCAACATACAGCAATAAATATACAAGCTTGTTCAAGCTGTACTCCTTGAAATAGACACAAGTATCATAGTTGCTCCTAGTAAACCCATTAGTCACTATATGTTCATCAAACCTTTTGTACCACTGTCTAGGAGATTACTTCAGCCCATACAAGGACTTCTTAAGGAGACACACCTTATCTTCCTGCCCCTTAACCTCAAACCCCTCCAGCTGCTTCATATAGATTGTTTCATCTAACTTCTTATGTAAAAATGCAGTTTTCACATCCAGCTGATGCAACTCTAGATCCATAGAAGCAGTCAATGGCAGCATAACCCTGATAGATGAATGTTTCACCACAGGTGAGAATATTTCATTATAATCCACCCCTGGCTTCTGTGTAAACCCCTTAGCTACTAATATAGCCTTGTACCTAGGAGGTTCACCTTCAAAAATCTCATCTTTCAGTTTGAACAACCACTTACATGACATAGGCTTGTGACCCTCAGGTTTATCAACCAGCTCCCATGTGCCATTCTTTTAAAGAGATTCCATCTCTTCCTCCATGGCCTTACACCATTTTGAGCTTTCTTTCACAGAAATTGCCTCAGAGTATGACAACGGTTCATAGATACTTTCCTCTTCAGCAGCAACAAAGGCTAATGCAGACAAATCAATCCCCTCTCTATACATGAGTGGAGGTACGACTTGTCTTCTCTGCCTGTCCCTAGCCAATTGATAATCATTTAAACCATCCCCTTGGCTATCAGAAGTGCCATGATCAACACCTTTATCACTCATACCCTGCTGCTCCACCTCAATCTGAACCCTACTCTGCTCTCCAACTTCTGAATTCCTTTTTCCTTTAATGTCTTTATACGAAACATCTTCTTGGAAAATCACATCTCTGCTCACTATCACCCTGGGCCTGCCACCATCTAGCCTCCACAACCTATACCCTTTCACTCCATCAGGGTATCCTAGAAATACACATTTGCAGTCCCTGGGTTCTAGTTTTCCTTGGCTAACATGAGCATAAGCCAATGACCCAAATACTCTAAGATCACCATAGTCATGTTTTCTTCCGGACCATGCCTCCATAGGAGTCTTCATGTCTAATGCAGCTGATGGAGACCTATTGACTAGATAAGCTGTAGCGGTCACAGCTTCAGCCCAGAACTGCTTGGGTAAACCAGAACTAGCCAACATACACCTTATCTTTTCAAGTAAGGTCCTGATCATCCTTTCAGCCAAACCATTCTGCTGTGGATTACCAGGCACAGTTCTGTGTCTTGCAACACCTTGAGCTTTACAATACTGATTAAACTCATGGTTACAAAACTCCAACCTATTATCAGTTCTTAGCTTCCTGACTTTTCTTTCAGTTTGGGTTTCCACAAGGACTTTCTATTACTTGAACTTACTAAATGCATCACTCTTATTCTTTAAGATGATTTCCTAGACCCTTCTTGAAAAATCATCTATCAAAGTCATAAAGTATCTAGCACCACCCAAAGAATCAACCTTAACAGGACCACATAAATCAGAGTGAATGTAGTCTAATACCCCACTTATGATATGCCTAGCCCTTGTGAATTTAACCCTCTTGTGTTTCCCAAGGATACAAGTTTCACAAAAACCAAAATCACAATTCTTCAACTCAGTCATACCTGTTACTTCTGCAACTCCAACAGTCCTTGCTGACTGATATGACCCAGCCTCTAGTGCCACAACATAGCCTTAGAACTACTATCACTTGAGGCAGTTGCCATATGAGACTCTACTACACTAGCACTATTTAGTACATATATATTATTATCCCTTCTATTACCAGATAGTACCACCATTGATCCCTTAATCACCTTAGCCTTACCATCCCTAAGACTAACATGATAAATAGATCTCTCCAACAACCCTAATGACAACAAACTTCTTTTAAGATTAGGGATATACCTTACATCATGAAGATCTACTTCTGTTCCATTCTTCATCTTTAGAGTCATTGTACCATGACCTATAATCTTGCAAGGTCTATCATCCCCTAACCTTACAGAACCGAGATATTCAAACTTCAAATCTTTAAAGAACTCCTTCACAGGTGTCATATGATATGAACAACCTGAATCCATCACCCACTCATCCTCATTACCGCTGCTTGTGACAGCCAACACATCTGCACTCTCATATCCATCAGATACATCATCTCGTGTATTATGACTAGAATGAGACTTTGATCCATTTGATTCACCCTTCTTTCTTTTCTGGTTAGGACAATCTTTCTTGAAGTGCTTCTCTGACCCACACACATAACACCTTCTCTTGAACTTGGATCTTGACTTTGAGACACTTCTCGGCTTGAAGTTTCTTTGTTCAGATCTTCCCCTGACCACCAAGCGCTCTCCACCATCTTCTTTATAATCAGTTCTCTTCTTCAATTTCTTTGAATTAAGAGCTGCCAACACTTCCTCCATGGTAAGAGTATCCCTACCATACATCAAAGTATCCACAAAGTGCTCATAAGATGATGGGAGAGAGGTCAAGAATATGATCGCTTGGTATTCATCATCCAATTCAACTTCAACGTTTTCAAGATCTAATACTAACTTGTTGAATTCGTCAGTATGATCTTCAATTGACTTCCCAGGCGCCATTTGGAAAGTGTATAAACGCTTCTTGAGATACAACCTATTCGCAAGAGACTTCGTCATGTACAAGCTTTCCAATTTTGACCAGACCCCTGCCGCCGTCGTCTCCTTCGATACTTCTCTCAGTACCCGGTCACCCAAGTTCAAGATGATTGAACTGTGTGCCTGTTCAAGCATCTCCTTCTTCTACTTGTCTAACATCGTGTTCGGCAACTTAGATTCTCCAGCCAAGGCATCCACCACTCGTTGATGAAAGAGCAATGCCTTCATCTTCAGTCTCCATAACCCAAAGTCGTTTTTCCCGTCGAATTTCTCAATCTCAAACTTTGTTGACACCATCGTTACTGTCGAACGATCTTTGATTGAATCTTGTTTCTCAATTAAGCCTCTAACCAGGCTCTGATACTAATTGTTATACAATTGAGTACAAGAATGCGCAATTCAACAATAACAAGAACGAAGAAGACTAACTTCAAGAATACAAGAAAGAACTTTATTCACCAATGATTACAAGTGAATATGATTTTGTAGATCCTTTACTGATTACATAGGATCCCTATTTATAATGATAAATGACCAACGAACTATAATGGTCAAACTACACACTCAACAACTAATTGAGAATTTACAATTAGGACCCTATACTAATACTTCTGAAACAACTCTAATACTTCCAATACTTCCCAAAACTTCCCAAGCAAAATAACATTTGTAAGATTCTGATAAGCTTCGGAAAAAATCAGATTAACCTTCGAAAGAAATAGATGAAGCTTCAGAACACTTCCGAAGCAAACATAACCTTCGGAAGATTTCAGCCAAGCTTCAGAAGAAATATGTTAAGCTTCGGAAGATTTCCTAACTTCGGAAGAAACATTTGTTTTGACTTTTATATCCCACACTGTTAATTGAGTTTAAACATCGATGTAATCACCAGTATGATGAAGATTTTATGAAACTACGTTTTTTTTTTAATTTAATAGAGATATATCAAGTTAAAGAGATTTTTTTTAAAATCTTCGGGTATATTTTAAGAAAAAATAAAGTATGTAAAAGATATATCTAAGTTAAAGAGAACTTTTTTGAATCTTAATGGTATAATTTAAGAAAAAATAAAGTATATAAAAGCTATTGATGTTATAAAATAAGAACATTGAATATTTTCTCTTTTATCCTTTTAGCTATATTTAACTTCTACTTATTATAATCTTCATCTTATCGGTATAGAACACTAAATTAATACAATCAATATTTCTAGGCTTCTTTTAAAGACTTTATATTAAGTACATATTCAATAGATTTGTAAACTAAAAAAAAACATGGTTTAGGTTTTTACATTAATACATTTTTTTATATAAGGTCGTGGCAACACCTGAGTAATATTGATTCTTTATTAGTTTTTTTAAGCAGCAGACAAGGTTTGAACCTGGAACAATTAAATTTTCTTATTAATTCTAAATTTGATAAATCATGGTGGGCTAATCCCCTAGACGGTTTGAATAAGTTGCATTACTATCATGATATGGCGACCCCTAAGAGTGGATCATAGTATTATAGAACTAATTAAAATCCATATATTATGTTATATGACGGTGGCTTTGGAGAAATAAATTTGATAAATTAAGAATACTGAAATAAGTATGTAAATAAGAACCACAAGTTAGATTTATATGCCAAAGAACACAAGTTATTACAAGAGTTGACGTACGATCTAGGTTACACACTAAACAATATTAGCTTAATTATAACTAAATACGTGTTTAAATACGATTTGAATGTGAACAAATAAATCGACATTATACTTATTATTATTTAGTTAAAATGATATTGGGCACGTCTGCATTCTAACTAGCGAACGATAAAACTTGAGGATCGAATTTATGGTAGTAAACTTGTGATCAATCGATGCGGAAAACGTTCGAGTTGGGATCATTCGGAGAGAATGGATTGTTTGGGATGTTGAATTCATTTTGTTTTTGTAGTGAGTAGAGATATGTATGATTTTTTATTGTTTTTTTTGCTATAAGTATTTTTTTATTTTGTAATTGTCTAAAAACGATAAAAGGGGCAACAACAGGGTATGTGTGACCGTGAGAGGACGAGGCATATTCTCTCATCACCTTTCATTGACTGTTTTATAACAATAATTTTTTTACATTAAAGACCATGTAACCTTACATTGAAATAATTTAAACCCTTGTTATTTTTGGGGGACAATCTTTTTCGTATAACACTTGTTTTAAAGATGTTTTGAATAAGCTTTTTATCTTCTTATTTTAATAAAAAATTATTAATGTGAAAACGTGTTAGAATCACATTCATTCACACTAAAAATTTTTCCGCTCATCAATCCTATTAAATAATTACATTAATTATTAAAAATGTTATTTATTTACAAATTGTTTTTAAATTAGTTAAGAATAAGGTCTATTTATTAATGGTATTTTAAAGAAACAAATTTTTATAAAATAAGAAAATTTATAAAATATCAAACTCTTATAAAAATACAAAATATTTAAAAATTAGTGTTGTTAAAAAGTAGATTTTTTTATAAACCATAATAATTAAAATTAAAAGTTATAATAAGAAAAACTTTAAAAAGATATTTTTTAAAACGATTTGTTTTTAATTTATCTTCTTGTTGAAAAAAATAACAAAACAAAATTAAAAAATTGATATTAATATTTTATTACTTATAATCTTTACTCATATATAATTTTAATAATATTTATTTTAAAATATTATTTTATTATTCAATCCAATACATATATTTATAAATTTCGTTGAATTTCGATGATTACATATTTACAATTTAACCTCCAAACCGCTGTTGTCGCTAAAACACTTCGTCATCCAACATAAACGAACGCGAAGCTAACTTTTTCTCACAATTTACAGAAATCGATCCACCGATCGGAGATTAATAATCACAATCGAAGATGGTACGCACTATAATTTTTCATGAACATCTAGTTTTGCTATATATGTTTGTTGATTATTATGATCTTATTCATCTTATAGATCTCCCCTTTTGAGTCAATTAGGGTTTCGCAATTTGTTTCGTATTTCTGATTTGTGAAACTAGGGTTAGGCTTATTTAGCGTAAATGGAGAATTTTGGATCTATGACATGGTTCAATTTTGCAAGGTGATGAAATATAAAAGGAATTTGGGGAATTTAGGGTAAATTGCGAGAAGTTGGTATCTGATTGAAGGTTTTCGTTGCTTTAACAATGGATGCTAAGAAGAAAGTGTTTTTATGGTGTTTTACAATCAACAGCTGTTGCTAGGTGGTATAAATCAATTGATGTATTGCATACTTATGTGGAACAATACTTCTTATCTGTTTGTATAGATTATGTGCATTGTTTGATTTAGCTTTACTGTCTTTGACTTGGATGTGCGGTGTTTATGCCGAAGAAAATCTATATATTGGTTTTAGTAGAGTATGATCAATTGAAAAGACCTTAGCAATGGCCTAAATCTAGAAGGAATGATTTCTACCATTTATAGAGTAATGGGATACCGGATTTACGGGTGTAACTCGCAAGGTCGCACCCTGTGCTATTTGAACCATAGATTTTTATTTAGAACATCAAGATTAGGCACTCTAGAATCAAGATTTTGAATTAGGATTTTCGTTATTGCCAATTTCCATCTAAATTGGCCTTTTTCAGTTCATACCATATCAGCTTAGATACCATTTTCTGAGTTGAATTGAGAGTCACTATATTAAAGTCTTCATTGTTTAATTCAGTGTAATGTAGATCATAGTTGTCGAAGGTACATGGCGCACCCAAGGCGCAAAGGGTGAGACTTGGGCCTAGCCGCTTAGGCCCAAGGCGCTTAAAAGGTGAGGACCTTAAAGGTCGAGATAAGCAATACAACATAAAGTCATAAACATATCATTTTTAGGGTTTTAGACACGTTTAAGGCTAGTTTAGGGCTGGTTCCAGGCCATTTACGGATGTTTCAGACCAGTTTGGCCGGAATTTGCAGAATTTGCCAAAATATATAGGATTTGACAAGAAGCTAGCCGGAGCGCTGGGACTGCGATGAGGCTCCCCTCACTTGAGCGCCTAGGTGGCCTTTGACAACTATGTGGATGTAAAGGTTCATCTAAAATGATTTGCATAATACTTTTAAATGTATACAGAAGATTATAAACCAATATATAATCATTTAAGTTTCTCCCCCCAGGTTGTTACTAATAGGTGTTTGGTGTATGAAACCTACACACATATCGACATAATGATATGAACAAAATTTAGAAATACTTTGTTAAACATATAACACTATTGTGAGTTGATGTGCTAATAATTGTGAATGATTTTGATTTGTTATAGGGGTCAGTATCATTTGCTTCATGAGTCTGACTCACAAATAGTGCAATTAGGACACTTTGACATTTGTTTCTATATATAGAGAAAAACAAACCAATTTTGAGTAGTTATCTTTGAGGGTTGTTCCTAAATATAATTATAAATAGACGTATATATTATTCAGCTACTAACATGATTTTTCATAACCTTATAGTTGCATTCTCTCGTATGTTACATGTTTTTTTCTCTATATGTCAAATTTATTCATTAATTTGAAACTTGTTATTGTATTCTCATGGGTAAGCATAACCATTTTTCTTGAGCTGGTGTTGGTTCTTTATTTTCAATTCATGAACTTCAATCTTGACTCTTCATGTTGGAGTCTAACTGCATCATTATCTTTATGTTTATGGTACTCAAATATGAGTTTGGGATAATGAATATCGTTTTTTCTGCAGTCGTCACTTGCAGCTGCTCGAGCAGACAATTTCTACTACCCCCCAGAATGGGACCCCAAAAAGGTATGTGTTAGATCACTTACTTACACGTAGTCACGTACAATTAATGCTTGGCTTTCTGGTGTATCACATCTATTTTCTTTTGCAGGGTGGCCTGAACAAGTTTCATGGGCAACATGCCTTGAGGGAGAGAGCAAGAAAAATAGATCAGGGCATCTTAATCATAAGGTAATCATCTTACCAGGACTTTGTTAAGAGCATGTTATTGAGCATCTCTTTTCAACTTCGATATGTAAGTCTCCAATGCCAGTGGACTTGAACACAAAACTCATAAGATCAATTTGGCTTCTTTACTTTTAATATTTTCAAGAATTACTGGATAGTGATTTTTTAAAATTGAAATACCAAAGACTGAACGTGACACTTTTTTTTATCGCATGCATTTCTGATGCTTACGGGAGTTGGATTCATGAACCAAAATAATTTGGCTAATTTCCAGGTTTGAGATGCCATTCAATATCTGGTGTGGTGGTTGCAATTCTATGATCGCAAAGGGTGTAAGGTTTAATGCTGAGAAGAAGCAAGTGGGAAATTATTATTCTACAAAGGTAATTACATTTTCGAAACTTACGAATAATATCATTTGTTCAGCCTTTTTGTCTTGAGTCTTCATGTTGGTTCCTGCTCTCCTTACTCAGATATGGAGCTTTACAATGAAATCTGCATGCTGCCAGCATGAAATTGTCATTCAAACCGATCCAAAGAACACCGAGTATCTTGTCATTAGTGGAGCTCAAAAGAAGGTTGAAGAATTTGATACCGAAGATGCAGAAACTATGGCACTTCCTGTTGATGAAGGTCAGCATGATTAGCAGTTGACCATTTTGTACCCTCAAACATTGCTTTGTTTTTTTAAAAAGTTAAACTCCAAATGTTGATGAAATTTATGTTTTGCAGAGAGAAGCAAGCTAGCAGATCCTTTCTATCGCCTTGAACACCAAGAACTGGATTTAAAAAAGAAAAAGGAAGCAGAGCCGTTGCTGGTGCGACTTCAACGAGTATCTGATGCTAGACATTCGGATGATTACTCCATAAACAAGTCCCTGCGTGCCAAACTTAGAGTACATATGTTTTTAATCATAACTTTTTAAACAATTTTGTAGCTTTTTTAGTACTAGTACTTACTTTTGATTCTTTTAATGATAGGCTCAAAAGAAAAGAGTTGCTGAAGAAGAGGTGGCTGCAAGGAAGATGGGACTCGGGATAAGACTACTCCCAGAAACAAAAGAAGATGTGGCAGCTGCTAAGCGGGTCAAGTTCTCATCGAACTTTAATAAAAACAGGGATGAGAAACGTGCATTGATAAAATCTACATCAATTTTCTCAGACTCATCTGCTTCATCAAGTTCAAGAAGGTTGGAACTCGAGTCAAACGAAGAAGAATAAATGCAGCAACAGCATCTAAGTTGCTGACTGGGGATTTAAGCCATCATCGTGGTCAAACGTTGCTGGATCTTCAGCTCGTATGAACAGGTCTTAAGATTACCACTCAAGTGATCAAAATAGGCGTGCGTTTGTGTTTTGATTTATGTCCTTTTGCTTGATATAATCTAGATGCATGGTTTTCTGCTTGTGTATATTTCATAAGATGATGTTCTTTTATGTACTAGTCAAAGGTGTTATATGACATACGTAAGTCTGAAAGTCATGGTTGAGAAATATCATCGTTCTCATAGGAGATGAACTGCTTGACCCTTGCATTCTCTTGCACAGCCTTGTTCCACCCCCATGACTCTTTTATGTTGTCGTCTTTCCCCGTTGAGATCCCTAGGGCCCCTTTTGCTGCCTGTGTAATGTTGTTCATCGTAGCCTCTCACTTGACTTTTGCGTCCCCACAAACTCATCTACACCCGTGAGGCTTTCTCCCTTAGCACTATATAATTTCTTGCTCTTCAAGAACTTATCTGATCCTAGACTTAATTTTCCTCTTTACCTCGGCAATCTTTCTTTTGACAACTATTTTTGCGACCAATAGTTGATTTTGAGTCACCATTATTTTTCCCTGTATGACCTTGTAGTCATGATGGCTCTTAATGAACTATGATGGGTTATATTAGGTCATTTTGGGTCTTAATAACTTATATTGGGTTGTACTAGTCATATTAGATCATAGTGGGCAATAATATATCATATGGTGTAGAGTTTACCCGGTGCTTAAGTTAACTCATGCTTTATGCAAGTTCCGGAAGGAGTTAGATACCTTTGTGATATGATGTACGTCATTTTACCCTACATTTTATGTATGAGACCGTATTTCACGACTTAAATATAATAATAGATCATTCATGTCTTAGTTAACTGAATTAGGCCTTTAATAATCATAATAGCTCTTAAACTCTTAAAGGACCATAATAGGCTTTATTAGACCATACTTGGTCTTGAAAGGTTATATAGGATTGTAGTGAGAGATACTAAATCACAATGGTTGGTATAGATCATACATTCGTTAATAGACATATTATGTTTTAGTAATCTTCATAGCGCTTAATGGACAATGATCGACTTTATTAGGTCATAAATGGTGCATTAAAAGCTATTATAATTACTAAGGCCAATAGAGTCTATTGAGACGTGTGTGATATACTCCTTTTAAAGGATGACTAGTAAGACATTAATATCCATCGTGGTCCAGTGGAAGCTATCATAATTATTAAACATTTAAACCTTATGATCTATTATTGACCATTAGTTCATTATGATCTAGTATCAGAGTTAATCTTTTAAGACCTAATATGATTTGATAAAATCCAATATAATTGACAAAACTCGTCATAGTCCATTAAGAGCTATCACGAATTCATGGCCATTAAGCCTCAATTTGGTCCACCTAGAAATCTATGATTTACCCGTTGCTTGTTCCTTGTTATGATCTAGTATCATCACTGAAACCTGTTTTAACTCTTTAAACTAGTATGACATGATAAAATTTATTATCATTCATTAAAAACTCTCATGATTATTAAGACACAAAATTTACACCAACTAACCATGATGACCATCATAATCAATATAAACCTAATTAATCTATATTAACCCTAAATAAATCAGTGAACATATCTGATAGATATTGACCATAATTGACTAATATCATCGTTTATTGACCAAATAACACTTGTATGTTTAATTACTTTCTATAAAACATAACATAAACTCGATCATTTTTTTTTGGGAGAAGTGTTGATTATAACTCTCCACAAACTAATGACAATGACACATCTAAGCTATTCCGACAAAAGTTAATTTCTTTTAGGATTCGTTGTTCGACAATAATTGTGGTTTTAAAATTACAATATTTAGAGTTAATAAATATTTGAATTTGTAAATAATAATATTTTTTAGTTAATAAAATTTAAAGATTTTGAAAGGAACATCAGAGGGAAAAAGAAAGTAAGTAAAAAGGTTTAAAGAGAAAAAGAAAGCAGTAGAAACTTTTAAGAGAACTACTGGAACTATAAAATTAAAAATTAGAACATTATATATTTTTATACATGTATATATACTATTAGTGTTATATAGCAAATATTTTTTTCTTTTGCCTGGAACTAGGGGTATCCATCACGCGCGATGCGCGTGTTACGAACCAGGCTCGGAAGCAGCTCTCAGTTGCGGATGCTAACCATAAACGGCTGCCCGTGCCAAAGCAACCGATACCATTGTTGTTTATCATAACAGCCCGATATTGTACTATATGGTAATAGTGTACTATATGGTAATAGAGCAAAGAAAAAGCGTAAAAGAGATCACCGTTAGATTAAAAGAAAATCTGAAAACCTTAATGCTTCAATCAGAGAAAAATGAGGAAATCAGAGAGAGACAGAGGAAGAGGGGCCACAACAATTGTCAAACCATCACCATCAAACAACCACCAGCCCTACCTCAACTGAAAACGGGACGTGGAGTGGTGGTTGGAACTATAGACCCAGCAAATAGGAATTTACACCAAACAAGAATCAGAGAAACACCATGACAATCGAGATCCGACAGACGACCACCGCCCCCACATGCCCCTCACTCTCTCTTCAAATGAGAAATGCAGAGGACCAGCATTAAAACGAAAGAAACCCGCAACAAAAGGTTGTACTTCACGCACAAAATACAGTATCTTACTGTTCGTTTTATTGTGTTTTAAACATATAATATAGGAGAAAGAATCCGTCCGTTAGACAAATTTTTGTATATATATTCTTTTTAGATTTCAAAGGTAAATTCTTGGGTAATTTTTTGACAATAATAAAAGATTATTTTTGGATTCTGTCTAACAAAAAACGAAAGAATCTCGTTATTTTTATAAGCTTGCTATTCTACTACCTATATTATATTTTACCAAGTGTTCATGTTATTAAAATTACAAACTTACATAAAAATATACTGTTTTATTATATTTTACTAAACCCCCACACGTATATAACATTTCTATGATTTATGATATCATCCGGTTCAACCGGTATGACAGTAAATTGGTAGGGCAGTCTATTCGTTATACGGCCCGATTAGGAGATGTTGGTTATCACTTGCACCCTTTGATACGACAATATTAATTAAACATTAAAACCGGACCAGCCGTCTAGTCCAAAACAAGTCAACTGGTTTGGTTGGTTTTAGATATATAAGCTATGGTTTACGGTTTGGTTTCAAAGGTTTAACGTTCCTTGGAATTGAAGCATACTGTTTGCCTTTTCATTTTAAGAATATGTAATATTTCACACACACATATAAATACTTTGGATCAAGTATAAAGTCTTTTTTTCTTCTGAACTTATATCAATGATTGAAATTGGTTAATTGGTTAGTCATGAAGCAATAAATAATAGAGAGTTACAAATGATCGAAAATGTAAGAAAGGAATCGGTCACCATTAGATCAAACAATTAATGAAGATCAAAGACCTAGATTTATGTGGTGGCAAAATTGTAATATTAGTAAAATATTTAACACGACGGAAGCTCATATAGTCCTTTCCACTCTCGAAAAACCGCTTTCGCTTACGCTTTATCATCATCAACGTCAATCAAAATCAACGTCATTTCCGCCCACGAATCAACCTACTTCACCATGCATGCAAGCTTCAGCACCGACGACATCACAAACTAAAGAGATAGATGAATCTGAAGCAATTCATATTTCGCAAATAGAAGAACAACCATTGAAAATACGTTCAAAAGTAATCAAAATTCAAAAGAAAAAATCAACTACTTCAACTGCTAGTAAATTTCACATCATTATGTCATATTAGCAAATATTGAGTTCAGTTATGTCATAATAGTGTATAATTGTGTAAAATAGTGTTGTGTATTTAATTAATTGTTCCGAATGTAAACTGTAATGCTTAGTTAACACAAGAGATTGTGTCATGCTCTGCATTGTGTATCTTGATTTACATCACCTGAAGCATTTAAATCGAGAATCATTGATATATATATATATATATATATATATATATATATATATATATAGGTATATATATATATATATATATATGTATATATATGTATATATGTATATATGTATATATATGTATATATGTATATATATATATATGTATATATGTATATATGTATATGTATATGTATATATGTATATATATATATATATATGTATATATGTATATATGTATATATGTATATGTATATGTATATATGTATATGTATATATATATGCATATGTATATGTATATATATATATATGTATATGTATATATGTATATGTATATATATGTATATGTATATATATATATATATGTATATGTATATGTATATATATATATATATATGTATATGTATATGTATATGTATATGTATATATATGTATATGTATATGTATATATATATATATATATATATATATATATATATATATGTATTTTGTGTAAAACATGTCAAATCTGTCATCCAAGTGACATTAATAATTAAAGTATATCATCAAAACTCAAAAGCTTATGATATTACGGTCTAGTAGCAATAATAATTGCTAGGGGCGTATAAATGGTTGTTGGCTTGTTGGTGCATTGTTACAATCAAGAAATTAAAATTGTATTTGTAGGCGCACTTTCTATACGGTCGAGCTATAGTCAAATCAAGAAAAACATTTGGCAGACAGAGAGAGAGAGTGCTGCTGCTGATCGATGGTGCCCTAGCTTCTCTGATCTCAATCACTCATCGCCATGGCTGGGTAAGTTCATCTAAATAATATCCACGTAAGCCCTATCATGATACATGATGCGATTAACTTCCATTTCAGGTTCTCTTGAACCAATTTGAGATTTTTAGAGGTTTTGACGGAAATCCACTCTGGAAAGCATGTTCCTTTTGCTGTTTTGATATACTGTATACGTGTAATGTTGCTTGAGAAATCTGATGAAGTTTGGGGGTTCCTCTTTGTTTGTATGGTTAATGAGAAACTGAAACTTGTAGTTTGATTAGTTTTGTGATGGAAAGGGTTAAAGGTGAGATACCCTTTTGATCAAAGAGGGATCTAAGATGTTCCATTGTTAGTAATGAGTGTGATTTATCAAGTCTGCCAAGTATTGTTGTGCTATGTCTTTTTGAACATTAGGGTTTGTTTTTATCACTTAAAGGTTAAGGTTGTTTGGAGCTATGCATTTGTTCATTGATGTTTGTCATATATGGATGATTGGATGAGCATAAACACTTGATTGAACTTGTTTTGTTAGTGCTAATTTATCCGAATACCATTCGTATCGAGAATGCTAATTTATCATTTTTGGGTTCTCTTTTGCAGACCATCATGGTTGGTTGATGGCAACAGATTTGCAACAAAGATTAAAAGTGCCTCTGGTGCATCTGATTCTGAAACTATCAAATGGAAAAGCAATCCCACAAAAGCATGCCCAAACTGCAATCATATCGTTGACAACAGTGATGTAAGCTTCTTTATTTTGCTATCTCACATCAGCATAACCATGTTATCTGTTATAAACTTAGTTACTCACACCCTTTAAACTAATGTGTGACAAACATTCAGAATCTTTTTGAGATTGGGGAATCTATAACACGTGTAAACTATATTTACAATATTTAAACCATTGTAGGTTAATCAAGCATGGCCTGGGTTGCCCCGAGGGGTTAAATTTGACCCATTGGATCAAGAAATTATTTGGCATTTACTTGCCAAAAATGGTGTAAGTGGTTTCCAGCCTCACCCTTTTATTAATGAGTTTATTCCATCTGTTGAAGAAGATGATGGAATTTGCTACACTCATCCACAAAAGTTGCCAGGTACTTACACATTTTTCTTTCTATTTGCGATATGATAAGGTTAATTTTATGTTCTTTTTATGAAATCTTCTTTTTTCGTTTTGTTTTAGGGGTCCAACAGGATGGAAGTGTATCTCACTTTTTTCACAGAGCAATCAAAGCGTATAATACTGGTACTAGAAAGCGTCGTAAGATACACGGTGATGATCTTGGGGATTTCCGTTGGCATAAGACGGGGAGAACAAAACCTGTTGTTTTAGACGCGGTTCAACGCGGGTGTAAGAAAATTATGGTTCTTTATGTTAGTCCGGTAAAAGGTGGGAAAGCAGAGAAGACGAATTGGGTGATGCACCAATATCATTTGGGGACTGGGGAAGATGAGAAAGAAGGTGAGTATGTGATTTCAAAAGTCTTTTATCAGCAACAACCACAGTCAAAATCTAATGGAAAAGATGAAGATATCATACTTGAAGATATTGATGCACCTGTTGTAAAGGTTGACCCTGTGACCCCTAAGTCTGTGACCCCTGAGCCCCCTCGTGTTGAAAGGCGGATCCCAGATATGGTTTTTGAACATAAGTCTACTGATATTTCTGCAGATCCCGGTCAGGTGAGCGCCTTTTTTTCTTTCTTTTTTATTTTAAGGTACTTTTATTTGTAAACTTTAGTTTTGGTTACGGTACCATAATAAATATTTGCTTGACAACTTAAGCACGTTTTTTAGTCAATACTTACCTACAGCTTCTGTAGGCCAGCTAAAAACGGAAATGAGTTGACTAGTTTAACGATATTATGTTCATGCTTTAAGGAAAGTGTGTCTGTAAATATAAAGTTTTTGGTCAGAAAGTATAGTCAATGAGCAACAAAGTTGAACCAAAAATCAACCATATCGATAAGGTGGTGTTTAATTGTGTGCTTTGAAAGTGATTATGCATATTGAGTGATTACAATAAGATAACTAGCTTGTAGAAGACATTGTTTGGATGTGCTTTTGCTCCTTTAATATGTAATAAGATAGATAATAACATCTTACCGTCTATCAGAGAATCGAAGATGGAACCTAAAAAGGGAAATGGAAGGAAATGTGTTAAATTTATCAGTTTACAACCTGCTTCTGTTTTTTTTACTATTTTTCTTGCTGAAGCATGAGATGGAGCCTGTTTATGAGGCTGAGCACGAAACATCTTGTCAGGAGCTTGACGATCATGAAGACCAAGAAAAAAACCATGTTTCTGAGAATTTGGGGGCTAATAATGGCAGTCAAGGTGGAGAAGAAGCAAAATGGTGGGACAGTGAGTCACAATATCTGTTAGATTCACAACAACTTGTGGAAGGATTATCTTTGTGTGATGAGTTTCTTCAGAGCCAATCTCCTCAAAGAGATGTCATAAACCAAGAATCAAATGGAAAACCGTGCCTTGCAGATTATGTTCAATTAGGACCGGAAAGTCTAAAGAAGGATTTGGAGGCATGTCAAAATTTGGTCCTTGATCCTGCAAATTTGGAACTTGATACCCCACCTGATTTCCGGTTGAGCCAGCTTGTAAGTGCTAAGTTAAATATTTAGATTATATATGCATCATTCACTCGTTTTTGTGTTAAATATTTTTGCTAAAATGGTGGAATTGATGATGTTATTGCAGGAATTTGAATCACAGGAAAGTTTTCTAGCATGGGGAGGCTGTAAGTGATGGCTTTTATTGTTTAACATCTTTATTTGCATGTTGCATCTCTTTTGTGAAACTATTGTATGTCATGTTCTTGAAACTGGATTTGGATGATTTGAGATGGCACTTTATCCTTTTGAAGTAATTGTTTATAAGGCATGTTCTGCTATCTTTTTCGTATCTAGTTTGTTTTTTATTTATTTTATTTTAATATAAATTTGAGAACCTTAGACTTTATAGGACTCACCAATATCTTGCTAACCATAGTGATCATGTAAAACGAAGCTTGAGTTGTAGAAAACCTTGGGAAGCTAGATTCAAACATAACCTCTGTTGGGGGCTTGAGCTATTGCCACTATCTCACGCTTACAAGTTTAATCATGGTTTTCATTCGATCTTTGGTTTTTGATTTTCTGTTGTTTAATAAACACAAATTAAAATGATTCTTCAACCGTCTATGATAATTTTAATTGGTTTGTTAAATGAGGCAATAAACATGCTTAGATCAGCAACTGTGTCCTCATGGGTGTGTTTATGTACAATAAGAGTTGTAGAGCTCAAGAGCTTTAAAATTAATTGGATTGCATTGTTGGATATACTATTTAGTGTGAGCTCAACAAAAAAACTCTATTAGTAGGAAACTAATAAATATAATCAAAACTCCTCAAGTTAGAGCATTCATACAACTTAGTTTACCATAAAACCTATGTCAAATATTAGTTGTTAAAAGTTATTGAATTAACTTTAATGGTTTGATATTAAGAGATTATATATATATATATATATATATATATATATATATATATATATATATATATATATAAAATGGAACAAACCATAATCAATATTCAATAATCTAAACTTGTCTCAATAGTTTTGGCCTTCCACCGGTTCTTGTTTTTATTTATACTCTGGTATAAATTTACTTAAATCAGTACACCCATAAATCAATGCAACTTTCCATGATGCAAATACGGTGTTGGTACGTCTTCTGTTGTATAGTTCGTATTTAATGTTTAGGGTGACACATGTAAACATCCCCAAAGTTGAGTATGGCGTGACACAACAAGCGCATAAAGATAAAAGATAGAGTTGTAATAAATGAATGAATGTGATTGGGGAGGTGGTGGTCGTCACAGGATATGTTCATATTTTAATAGTAATTTTTTTAGTTTCATTGAAATTTACACTTCTAATTCTAATGATTTAAACATAAATCATATTTATAGGGATAATGATCATCGAAATAGACCATGTGTATTTTCTAGAAACATGATGTACATGTTTTTAATGTTTTATTATGGATAGTGGAGGGCAAAAAAACCGGTTCCCGAACCTGTCCGAACCGCCGGTTCCTACACCGGTTGGAGGTTTCGTATGTTGAAACCGGTTTCAAACCGGTCCGATTCCAAACCGGTTTTCAAACCAGATTTCAAAAAAACAGCCGTTATATAACGGCTATATAGCCCTTTTTGACCTTTTTTTGGTGTTTTTTTTATCATTTTACCCCCATTAAGCTAGTATAAATATGTATTGGATGGTTTGGTTGAACCACAACAACTTAAAACGTTCTCTACTCTAAAAAAAAACGCCATCTATTCTTAAATACGGTCAATACTTTCGTTCAATTAAAAAAAAACTCTCAATACTCTCGTTCATTTCAAAATGGCTTCATCAAGTGCTCAATCATTCGTTGGTTGTGATGCGTCTTCAAGCAACGTGGTGGTCGCAATCCTTCCTACGAATAGGAACCCCGAAATATGGTGCAATTACGATTTATGTCAAATGGCTAGCGGTCCAAACAAATCTCGTTGTAAGTATTGTCATAAGTTTTTCAAAAAGATGCAAATACAACTTTGAAAAACCACATTGCGAATAAATATTGTAAGACTTTGAAAGGTGAACTGTCTCAAGGTCAAGCTTCGATGACAAGCGAAGGGAATGTTTGGGCTTATGACGTTGATGCGGTTCGTGAGCAAATGGCGCATTTTGTAATTCAAGAAAGCTTGCCATTCAAACATTTCGACAATGAACGTTTGACTCGGCTAATTCAAAAAACTCTCCAACCGCGATACTCACATGTAAGTCGTGCTACACTTAGAAGCGATTGCTTAAAAATGTGGAAAAAAGCTAAAAATGAATTAATATCTTATTTTGAAAATTTACAAACCGGTGTTAACTTAACTAGTGACGTTTGGTCGACTCCGCACGGTTCACCAGACTCGTACATTTGTGTCACCGCCCATTGGGTTGAACCCGGTTCGTGGCCAATGATGAAACGTACGATTGCTTTTGAATTGTTTGATAATCCTCACACCGGGCAAATCATTTTTTATCTTATTGATAAAGTTATTAAAATATAGTTTTAAAAGAATGTTACGTGATATTTTTAGCAGTAACCAAAGATATAGTAGGTATCGCAAGTTTTGTAAGGACGCGATTTCCAAATGTTTAGGTCCGAATTGGGATGTACCTACAAGATGGAATTCGACTTGTAACATGTTTGAAAAGGCTATTGACCAAAAAGAATTTTTAATAGGCTTTCATAATACTTTGGTGAGTCGTGGAAAGGTTTCGACTTACCATTCATCGGGTTGGGCTATTATTGAAGAAATAACCAAAATGTTTTATGTTTTTAAAACCGCAACTACTTGTCTTTCTGGAGTTTATTATCCAACAAGTCCATTAGTACTTCACCAAATTACTTAATGACTTGAAAATTAAATGAGTTATCGTGTAGAGGTAGACCTTATTCGGATATGATACTACAAATGAAAGAAAAACTTAAAAAATATTTTAAAGAAATGCCTCCGGTTATTACATGTGCCGCTGCCTTAAACCCTTGTTTAAATACGTCGGGGGTTGAAACTTTACTTGATAAAATTACTTTTAATTTGAATTTAGAAGAAGAAAACCTATATTATGCTCAAAGTGCAAAAAATAATTTTAACACACATTTAGGCCAAATGTTTGATGTTTATTTAGCAAAATATGGTGAAATATCAAACATACATGAGTCTATGCGGCATGCGGCACATGACGAAGGTTCAAGTGATCAAATGTTTGCTTTGCATAATACTTTAAGAGATGAATGTAATAAACGTCAACGTGGTAACACTCCGAGTAGTGAAATCGGGAGGTATAGTGGAATAAACTTTTTATCCATCATGACTTGCTGGCTTGGTGAAAAGGTAAGGAAGATCAATTTCCAATCATATCCACCATGGCCAGAGATTTACTAACCGTCCAAGCTTCCACGGTAGCTTCGGAATCTGCTTTTTCTATTAGTGGCAGGATTATATCAATACGAAGAACCCGACTCACTCCCGAAGCAGTTGAAATGTGCATTTGCTTGAAGGATTATTTGGATGCAGCTGAAAGAATACAAGACAAATGCTCACTTGAAGGAGAATTAGAATGTGAAGCCGAAATATATGAAGACGAAGTAGACGATGGATTGACACCCAGAATGACCGATGATGAAGCGGCATATGACGAGTTTCTTCGTAATAGCTCGGGTTCTGGTGGCGAAGAATAAAGTTTACGTCATTTGAATTGTTTATATGTTTTGAATAGTATCTTTATTTTACATTTTATGTAATATTTGATAAAAATAAATAATCATATTTAAATTTTCATGTATCATAAATCATAATTATATTTTTAATTAATGTTTTATATTTTATGTTTTAATATTTATAAATAATTTATATAAATGTGTAATATTTGATAAAAATAAATAATGTTTTAAATCAATTGAACAGGTTTTGAAGAATTTGTTGTGTGAAAAACTTCTGAAATTTGGCTAAGTGTTCAGGCGCATGAGTACTGTTTGGGCGCATGAGCACTGTTTGACGCATGAGCACTATTTGGGCGCATGACTGTTTGGGCGCATGCTTTTGTTTGGGCGCATGAGCACTGTTTGGGCGCATGCTTTGTTTGGCCGCATGAGCACTGTTTGGGCGTTTGAAAACTGAGTGAGAATTTAAATTTAAAAAAAAATGAAAACCCGAACCGGTTTTCAAACCGGCCCGGACCGGTTCGATAGGTTTGAATATCCTAGCCCTGAAACCGGTTTAGGAACTGAACCGTTTAGGAACCGAACCGGTTTGGAGTTCAAACCGGTTGAAAATAAACCGGTTCGGCCCTAAAAACCGGTTTGTACACCTCTAATTATGGATTAGTAAGTATAGTAAAAGGTGTTTGCATGCTAAATATTTTGATTAAAAACACACTTTTTTTGGAAAAAAAGTTTTTTAAAAACTATAAATATGTATCTTTTACACAAATGAAATATTCTAAAACCGATCTTTTTCTAATAGAAGTTTTATATAAAACCGTTTTTATAAAAAAATTTAAAAAAATAACTGAAACCCGGAGTTTTTAAACAATAAGATATTTATAAAATGATATTTTGTCAAAGCAAACTTTTATTAAATACGAAAAACAATTTATAAAACAAAAATAATTAAAAATCATAGTTTTGAAATAGTTAGATTTTTATTAAAAATGATATTTTCAAAAAAAAATATTCTTAGAACGAGATGTTTATTAAACGAGACTTTTAAAAAACCACTTTTTTAAAAAATAATTAAAAATATTTTCTTAACTAAAGTAATTACTCACACATAATTTTAGTTATATCTTATATCAAAATAGTGTTTTATACTTTTTAACTTTTCATTAAATTTTAATATTTTTTATTTTACCCATGTAATACACGGGGTTATAACCTAGTGTTCATATATGTTAACACAAAATTAAAAATATTTGTAAAAACTTATTAAAAGAAGAACACTTCAACCGTCATTATATCTTCAAATAATTCCTCCAAATATATTGAATCAAATATGCTTAAAAGTTGTTATGTGTTTCTCTATTACAGGACATCGCATAGTTTGCTTGTTTCTTTTTCTCGCCGATCTCTACAAAGTTAGCAGGTGATCTTCATAGTTTTGACAAATCAGCCTTACTTTATACTCTTAAATCATATTATGTAAAATCACACAAACATTCATTTTGAATATCTTTTTTTGTTCCAAAGACGTGGGATTGCCCACCATATGTCATTCTTTTAAGGATGTCATTTGTCCGTTCGATATCCTTTCTTGTCAATTCTTGATCTGTTTTTAAATAGCATTGTTTATCATCATCTCATTACAAACATGCAAACAGTTTGACAAAAGTAACACATACAAGATATATATTCATTGACCAGATAACACTCGTGTTTATACTCCATTCAGTTGACATAGAGCGAAGGCTCGAATGCAACTCTGTGTATGCAATAGAGTTCTAAGAGAAAGAATAAAGAGCATGGTCCCGACAACACCTTTGACTACAAACTTTTTTTTTCTGTAAATGTAGTTATTTTATTGAAAATATATTGTCATCTCTCACGTGGGCCCTACGCCATCTTTGACTACAAACTATTTTGTCTTTGTGAAAAGATCAAAAGCATCAAAGCCAAGATATTTGGTTACAAAATTGTCAAAGCTCATGTGTCCATCATTTCTTCTATTTATTTACAACATAAAAGAGAAGAAAATGAAGCCAGGAATGAATGACTCATTCATGATAACAAAGAAGCATGATCACACATCTTCTGATGATATAAAGTCTTGCTTTTTGCTCTTTAAGCATTCCTCCAAATCCTTTGCTTGAAATCCTTGTTGTGGGGCTTCCCATGCTATTGTTCCCAATCATCTTCATCTCTTTCTTTGTGCAGCCCAAACAGAAGAACCTTCTTGTCGTTAACCAGGTCACTAGCGCTATAGCCGAATCCGAGGAGGACTAGTTTACTCAAGATTTCTTGAATTGGGCTTGTTTTGATTTGAAAGAAGACTTGTTTGTGTTGAAGAAAGTTGTAGGATTTGTGGTATCTTTATATAGAGGGTGGTATATATATAAATTTTAATTGAGGGGAGAAGGGTGGTGGTGCTTCTTGGGTCACTAAAGCACTTTCTCAACTTGTAGTCTTCACTTCTCACTTGAGATCTCAACAAGGTGTTCCTCATGCAAGGTGGTAAAGACCTCAACAAGGTGAGGTATGTTATTGTCGCGGCAACCATATGGTACATGTGGTTAGCGCGAAACAATGTGCTCTTTAATCATGCCCTAATCTCAGTGTTTCAAGTGGTGGAATCCATTAAGATAAATACTTATTTGTGGGTAAAGAATAGAAGTAAATTTAGAGACATTATATGACAGGATTGGTGGTCTTTTTCATTTGGTCAGCAACGTATGCCTTTATGTACTGTTTGGTTTGATGTTGATCCTAGCGTCTTGCTAGGGTCTTTTGATAAAATTATGTCGCCGTTAAAAAAAACTAGAATAATGATCTATACATATATATAACTCAATCATTTCTTATAAATAAAATTACAAATGTGTGATTGTAGCTATAGTATTCATGTCAGTGTGTAGACATCACCCACAAACATAGTGAGTCTAGCATCACCTCATTGAGGTTGCATTAATTTAAAACTCATCAACTTCTTCATCATGAGGTTATCATTTATTATAAAAATCAAGATAACTTATTTATTTCATGTATATCATTTAGAAATGGTATTTTTATGGAGTGAATGATAATTGATGCTCAAGTAAGTTCAAATTAAAGTTATGAGCATTAAGGGCAAGTTAAGATGTTAAATTATGAATTCAACTGTCACCAAAACTATATATCTTTGATTTCCTCACCTATAAATAAGAAAATTTTCTCATATTTGAAATAATGATGCATCAAGAACAAAATTTTCTCTTAGAACATATTCTCTGTTCAATCAACCAACTCTAGTTAAAGCAAAGGCATGATTTAGCATTGAGTGCCTTGTAGATAGCACATAATCCGTTTAACTGTAGTATTAATAAGTTAATTAAATTTATATAAATTTGTAGATAACGCAAAGCTAACTTCCTATTTTTGTTTCTATTATAGAATGCTTTAGTTTTCATAAGTTATTTTACCAATAAAGTATTAATGAGTTAATTCAAAGTTTATATATAAACTATCTATTTGGGTTTCTACCTTATCTCATTGACTCCTAGAAAACAACGCACAAGCTTATGTTCATCTACTAAGGTTAATACAAAGCTCTTTTTGGCATAGTGACTACATTATATGTTTTAGAATCTCTTCTTCATGAACTTGGTTTTAATGCAACTTCAGCTCTTATCTTAACATTCTCGGTAGTCGGTACAACGTCCCCCCGCAGCTAATCCTATCTTACATGGTGGCAATTTCTTCTTCATTAACTTGGTGTTGTTGCAACTTTAGCTCCTACCGTAACATTCTTGGTACAATTTACCTCTCGGCTAATCCTATCTTACATGGTTGTAATCTTTTCTTCATGAACTTTGCGTTGGTGCAACTTCAGCTCCAACTTAACATTCTATGTGCAACATACCTGTCTACAATCGGACAATACATATGAAAGTTGATTTTCAACTTGTTAAAGAAAATATTGCTTAATGGCATCTCTGTCTACAATTCATATCGATAAATGATTAAATTGCTAATATCTTTACAAAGTCGTTGCCAACTAAATATTTCTTTTCTTTTCTTTTTCTTACGGATGCAAGCTACATCTTATTTTCCATCCTATGGTTTACATGGGAATATTAAACTTGTGTTATTTAATTATCATATGCAAAATGTATGCAAGTGTAATGTTATTCTCTATACACAAACACCCTATGTATCCATATAGCATGCAAAATCCACATACAATACCTTTTATAGTTTAACTATAATAGCTCGGTACATATTGGCCATTAATACTCCGATCCTTGGTTTGTAGTCATTTTGGTTTTCAATCCGGTCCGGTTTTTTCATCCCCATATACCTTTCCCATATAAATCTTTTCACAAATCTCCTTATGCCACAATGAGTTTAGGATAAACCACACTGTCTATACTTATCTAATTTAATTTACCTCTACGATTGACCTAAGGCCCATCAAAACTTACCAAGGACTCGATAACACACGATCCCATTCCCACCATCCCCCACACTAATCACGGGACACAAAACACCAAATTCAAATTGCACTCTAGCCCTTTATTTATTCCCACTCCTTCCACTATCATAAATGACACACAGGCCCCACATCTTCCTTTAACTTCACTTTCACACCCTCACCTTTCTATCCTCCCACCACCACCACCATGACACCACCACTCCACCTCCTCACCATCCTCCTCCTCCACACCACCGCCGCCGCCGCCGCCTCCCTCCGCCTACCGGAGTTCCAAGAAGCTCCGGCGTACCAAAACGGAAGGCACTGCAACAACGCCACCATCATCCACATCGCCATGACCCTCGACGCCACCTACCTCCGCGGCTCCGTCGCCGGAATATTCTCCATCATCCAACACTCCACCTGCCCGGAGAACACCGTGTTCCACTTCCTCACCACCCACCGCCTCTCCGCCGCCCTCCGCCGCACCATCGCCACCACCTTCCCCTACCTCCGCTTCCACCTCCACCACTTGAACACCCACCTCGTCACCCCCAAAATCTCCACCTCCATCCGCCGATCACTCGATCAACCCCTCAATTACGCCAGATTCTACCTCCCCCACCTCCTCCCCACCGCCGTCCACCGCGTCATCTACTTCGATTCCGACATCATCGTCGTCGACGACGTCGTTAACCTCTGGGAAATCGACCTCAACTCCCACGTTGTCGGAGCACCGGAGTACTGCCACGCGAACTTCACGAGCTACTTCACCCCCAACTTCTGGTCAAACCCACGTTTCTCCGGCGTGTTTGACCACCGCCGTGCGAAAGCTTGCTACTTTAACACGGGGGTGATGGTGATTGACGTGATGAAGTGGAGAAAGCTGAAGGTGACTGAGAATCTTGAACAGTGGATGGAGGTGCAGAAGAGGTATAGGATATATGAACTGGGGTCGTTGCCGCCGTTGCTACTGGTGTTCGCCGGAGATGTGAGGGCGGTGGAGCACCGGTGGAACCAGCATGGGCTGGGTGGGGATAATTTGAGGGGGTTGTGTCGGGACCTGCACCCGGGTCCGGTGAGTTTGCTGCATTGGAGTGGGAAGGGGAAGCCGTGGTTGAGGTTGGGCTCGAACCGTTCGTGTCCGTTGGATGGGCTGTGGGCGCCTTATGATCTGGTGGTGAAGCGTGGGTCGGTGTTGGTTTCTGACCGGTGACTTGGTGGAGGTGGTGGCGGTGGGAGGTGGCGGTGGTGGCGGCGTCGGTGGTGGGGTGTGGCTGTGGTTAGTGGAGGATTAATTGGGGGTGATGAGTGATGAGTGATGAGTCTATTGGGTTGGATTTGGAGTAGTTGTTTACTTTTTTTTTTTTTTTACTTATTTAGTATATCTATGTGGTTATACTTGTTAATTACGATTTATGAAGAAGGTAAATATGAAAAAGCTTTGATTTAATTATTTATTAAAATTGTGATTAAAAATACAATATTATCGGTTGATAGGACCGTCTTGTTCTTAAAAAATACCTTATATGAGAGAAGAAAAAAGAATTCAAAATTTGTGATAAATCTCTTCTTATTTTCTTGAGATTGTAGTTTTATAGGCAAGAATATCGTCCTATTAAGGTGATCGGATTAACCTTTTAATGTATTTGAAAGATCCCGATCGAAATGAGGGTTGGTAACATCATGAGTGGTAAAATTAACCTATGGTATATGTTTACAATTGTGTTTGTTATGGTTATGTAATGAAACTATAATTCTTAATTACTCTATACTAATTTTTTGATTTATTCTTCTCGATACCTTATTTGGTTGGTTAATTAATAGGTATTTTAAATCTCAACTTCAATATTTTAAAAATATTATACATTCTTTTTTTTTTTTTTAAATCAATACACATTCTTAATCTACCTGACAAACCAAACACCAACTTATGGATAGCTATGTTTTGTAATAATTATTAAAGTATATAATCATACTGTTATAACTACCATCATTTGACTTCAAAGAATGGTTTATCCGATTCACTCATTACTCTTAGTGTTGATTAACATATCACTCACCTAGGTTAGGTTGTTGTGGTTCATACTTTTGAATTCCATCATCACTTGCCAAGGCCGTAATATATTCACAATGCAGGGTTACCAATGCTTGATTTATTACATCATAGTCACAAAATTTCAAGTTTGGGTCGATTAAAGGTTAAAGGTTCTATATTAGCGTAGATTAAGATGTTTTTAATGTTAACTATTAACCATAAAAATAATTTTGTCTCTTTCTAAAGCCTATAACAACATTTGTTTGCATTAATATGATCTATATATCAATAAATAATATGTATACACACTTTTGCTTTTCTATAGATGGATCTTCTTTTAATTTATAAAGTGACCGATTGATATTCACCATTTGTTTTGCTTTGGAAAGATAGATTTTATTAAATCCATAATATAGGAGAGATAAATATATGCATTTATATTTCTAATTTCTTTTATAATATATGTAGTAGGGCTCAACTAGTGGGACGTACCTTTCACATAAAAATTATGGAGTGGGACGGTTGAAATTTAAATAACATATATTTTATTATATTTAATTACCATATATGGTTGATATATAAATAAAACCGTTATTTTAAGTATATTGTTTGTTATGACTTTAATTTTAAATTTTGTCGTCTTGTTATCTGATTTACCATAAATCAATGCTTCGAGGAAAATGCATTATTTTGTTTTTATATTAATCAAAATAGTTGTTAGATGTAAAAGTGAGAGTAACTCATTTGATATAGCCTCTTGTATTTTAGAAAATAAATATAAGATATTTGGTTCAAACAAACATGGTATAGACTGAAGCAATATACGAATAAGAATAGATTTGTCGTTATCACCTTCTCATATTACATGCATGTTACAAATTGATTTTTTATTACTTACAGCTCGTCCATAAATAAACAATACATTTAAATACAAAAGATCTGACAAAGGTTAATAAGAAATTCTTAAATAGTAGTATAATAAAATATATATTTTAGTTAATTGAAATTAAATTTTAAATCGACTTAAAAGTTAATTTCAAAGTATATCAAGTAATTTTCAATGTAAGACTTTCCATAGTAGATACCATCAACTACTACTACTAATATATATATTAGAATCCGGATTATTACACAACTGAATTTTCATTTAACATCACTGACAACTATAAACTGACATTTATAAATATCGAAACCTATTTAAACATGTTTTCTATCTCTCTCATGATGACCTGTCGTTGGGGTCATGCAAAAACCTAATCAACCTAGGTAGCTAGGGTAAGTCAGGTATCGTATCCACGGGGAGCATGTGGTTAGTGTTACACGATTCGTTTGATTATTCAATTAAGTTACTTAACTAAAACTAAATTATTGAACTACTAATACTATTGCCTCTTGGCTGTGAAAATTGGATTTTGAAATAATTAACAAGTGAACTAGGAAAACAAATTGCAAATAATAGAAATTAATTAAGAAGACAATTATGAGAAATAGTAATCCACCCCGGGATCAAGGATTGGTTTTCGGTAATTGTTTAGTCCAAATTGGTGGAAAATCCTTAACGGGGATTCTATGCGTGTAATGATTAAGTGATATCGATAATCAAGACTTAATAGGTCTTAATACACAATACCAATTCGATTAGAAACCAAAACTTACAATCATATAATTTCCGGAAGATTAGATGATATTCAAATCAAAGTTTACCAAAATCATTGTTTAAATAACCAAAACACAAGTTAAACTTATGAAAGAACTTAACAGGTTCTAAAGTTTAATCCCAACAAAGTTAAACATAAACAAAAACCTAATCACACAAAACCTAATACCCGAAGTAGATCACGAGAAGATTAGCCGCTCATCGTTCTTGAATGATCTTCAAAACCGTTGTTGATTTGCATTCCGGATGATTGAATCTTGTTTTTGAGAGTTGGAATGATGAATTTTAGGCCTAGCAACTCCCAAAATTCAAGTCAAATCGATCTAGGTCGAATGGGGGCAAGTGGTGGCTGAAACATAACAAAAACGCGTTTTTATAGGTTTTCAAAATGTGCCCTGGCGTAGGCTACGCTGGCCAACGTAGCCTACGCTAGGGGGCTTTCTGCTGATTTTTTTCTTGGGCTGGCGTAGCCTACGGTGGCTACAGTAGGCTACGGTGGAAGCCTTTCTGCTGCACTTTGAAACTTTGTTTCTTGACCCTTCCAATGCCTTGTTTCACCATGTAAGCTTCCAACTTTATTATTTTACCTACAAAATCACTTCCAACTCATAGTTAACTTATTCAACTTAATCACATGCATATAAATGAATAATTAAACGTAATATTTAGCGTTTAGACACTTAAAACACTATTCCAACACACTCGTGTCACATTCCCCAACTTAAACATTTTTCGTCTCGAAAAAGATATACAATGAGATCATAACTATTATGTTAATCTTATAACACTAATTTCAAACAGAAACATAATAATACATTAACCATGATTGCCAATATATTGTGTCCATTTTAAACTCAGACCCATTTAATCCAGCTAATGCCTTGTGCTTTTTATATCATACAAAATTACCGTAATGGTTTAACCATCCCCACACCTAATGCCTTTAGCAAAAACCTACCCAACCTCAAGATTTATTGAATGTTCACTAGAGCACAACCTTGAGAAACCATAGTATGCTATCATGGCATATTATTTTTTTTCTTTTATTTTTGTTCTTTTATTTTTCTTGGGGTCGGGACTTTTCTCCCTTATTTTGCTTTTTTTCCCCAAATAACTATATATACATTTTTTTCATTTTTCCTTTTTTTTTCTTCTTCTTTAACTAGTATGTCATGATAACATAGATATGGCGTGTGCCAAAGCAATAAATTCTCAATCTGTTTTTGTCAGGACTCAACTTTTAACTATTGGCACTAGGATGGAAAACACTAAACACATATTCATCTATTAGCATTCACATAAGACATTAGTGTTCGTATTCAGGTCGAGCCTATCAACATATCACAAGTTATATGTATTTTCTGTTCTAAAGATTCATTACATGTATAAGTATCAACATTCTAGTTTTATATCATCTCTCATAAATGCTGAGGTTTATTTCAAGGGACATTGATTATTTTTTTTCAAGGGTATTATCACAATCATTTTTTTTATATTTTTTATTTTTAAGTTTAACATGTAAATACAAACATGTACACATGACCTAACATGCAAAACTATAAATTTAATTATTTTCACAGAATTCATAAAAAGAACAAGTTCACCTGATTATTTCGTTGTGACAGGATCCTCGTGATTGGTAACGATCTTCAAGTCTTATTCAACAACCTGCAAAACTTTATACAAATCGTGTAGAAGCGAACTTCTTACGTCGTGGTTAACACATAAAATGTTAAAATTTTGCAAATTTTCATTTAATCCCAAAACCATAATTTCGAAATAAAGATGTACCCCATTTCCCCAACTTAAAGCATTGCATTGTCCCCAATGCATCATTTAAGCTAAAATTCTATAAAAATAATAAAATTTTCAAAATAAATTCAAAATTACAAAAATTAAGTCCTAAACTCACTTTCGTAGGAATCACGGTTGCATTTAGCATATGCAACAAGCCTTTTAAACCCTTCGGTAGGCCCGAGTGGACGAGTGAAGTCTCGTGAGGGTTTCTAGTGAACATACCCACAAAGTTCTCCGAGTTGCCTCCCGGAAAGCGCTAAGTTTTAGGTCTTCAGCCAGACCGTACCTGATATAGTTATGGTGGTTTAAGTGAACATTTGCCTACCGAATTCCCAATAAACGCTCGGTAGTTAACATTCCATTTTAATAATAGTTTCCCACTAATTGACATGTAAGCAAAGTAGTTATTGAGGAGCCACTTCTTGAAAACCCGTCCAATGTCTATTGGTGTTACCTTCTTCATCTTTGTCTTCAAATCTTCTTCCCCAACTTTAATGGTTGAAGTAGTCAGCATAGAAGAAGGTTCGGGATAAACTAGATCTACATTCGGCTTTGACTCCTCCAAAGAAGTTATGACTTCAACTAATTGTAAACAATTATATTCAAGCTCAGGAAGACCCATAACTTCTTCGCTATCAACCACGATATCACTAGCCAACTCACCTTGCTCTCGTTTAAGTTCGGCCACATCCTCAGCAAGTTGGCCAACCTGCTTAACTAAAGACTCGAATGTTTTATCTCTTAGGTTGTCCTCTTTCTTCATTTCCATCATCATGTTCATGATTGCATCAAGCTTAAAATTTATTGAATCTTGAGTATCGTCGTATGTGGACTGAGGGTATTCATGATAGTAGTCATCATACTCCTCTTGATAACATGAGAAATATGGCATCTGAGGTTCATAGTTGGTAAAATTTCGTTCTTGGGCATAGTGGTAATCCATATCTACATGATAATATTCTTGATAATTTGATGATGGAAGTGTTTCAGAGTGTGAATAATATGACGATATCTCTTCATCTTCACAGTCTACTCTCACATATCTCTTTTGTCGCCTATATTCAGAACATCTTCTCTCTATGTTTCCATATTTGCTCTCGAACAATGGACAATCTTGAACCCAATGGCAATGGCTTCCACAACAAATACATGGATCATAATCATCATCATAATCCCAATCCATGATTTTACTAAGCCTGCAAAAAATTACCCTGCACAAACAACTACAATACCCAATGTAAAGACGAATAAATAAAACAAATAAATAATACTTTTGATTTTTTATTTTTTTTTTTGCTTATTTTTTTTAATTTTTATTTTATTTTTACTTTTTTTTTTTAATTTTTTTGAAAGTTAAACAAATAAGAACACTAAAACCAATCAAATCAAATAACACAAAGCGCACTAGCTCCCCGGCAACGGCGCCATTTTGATGACCTGTCGTTGGGGTCATGCAAAAACCTAATCAACCTAGGTAGCTAGGGTAAGTCAGGTATCGTATCCACGGGGAGCATGTGGTTAGTGTTACACGATTCGTTTGATTATTCAATTAAGTTACTTAACTAAAACTAAATTATTGAACTACTAATACTATTGCCTCTTGGCTGTGAAAATTGGATTTTGAAATAATTAACAAGTGAACTAGGAAAACAAATTGCAAATAATAGAAATTAATTAAGAAGACAATTATGAGAAATAGTAATCCACCCCGGGATCAAGGATTGGTTTTCGGTAATTGTTTAGTCCAAATTGGTGGAAAATCCTTAACGGGGATTCTATGCGTGTAATGATTAAGTGATATCGATAATCAAGACTTAATAGGTCTTAATACACAATACCAATTCGATTAGAAACCAAAACTTACAATCATATAATTTCCGGAAGATTAGATGATATTCAAATCAAAGTTTACCAAAATCATTGTTTAAATAACCAAAACACAAGTTAAACTTATGAAAGAACTTAACAGGTTCTAAAGTTTAATCCCAACAAAGTTAAACATAAACAAAAACCTAATCACACAAAACCTAATACCCGAAGTAGATCACGAGAAGATTAGCCGCTCATCGTTCTTGAATGATCTTCAAAACCGTTGTTGATTTGCATTCCGGATGATTGAATCTTGTTTTTGAGAGTTGGAATGATGAATTTTAGGCCTAGCAACTCCCAAAATTCAAGTCAAATCGATCTAGGTCGAATGGGGGCAAGTGGTGGCTGAAACATAACAAAAACGCGTTTTTATAGGTTTTCAAAATGTGCCCTGGCGTAGGCTACGCTGGCCAACGTAGCCTACGCTAGGGGGCTTTCTGCTGATTTTTTTCTTGGGCTGGCGTAGCCTACGGTGGCTACAGTAGGCTACGGTGGAAGCCTTTCTGCTGCACTTTGAAACTTTGTTTCTTGACCCTTCCAATGCCTTGTTTCACCATGTAAGCTTCCAACTTTATTATTTTACCTACAAAATCACTTCCAACTCATAGTTAACTTATTCAACTTAATCACATGCATATAAATGAATAATTAAACGTAATATTTAGCGTTTAGACACTTAAAACACTATTCCAACACACTCGTGTCATCTCACCATCTATCTCTATCTCTCAGGCTTTGTAGAAGACTGGCCCTTACAATGCAAACATATAACCTTATATTTTAGAAAGAAAGTATGATTTGTCATGTAACATTTGTCTTCATGACTATCTGTTTGTTTTCATCATTAATATATGTTACTTCCTTGCATGAAATATGTTGGCAAAGCAGATCGTTTTGCTTTTGTGAACACAAAAGAAATAACTACCCACTACTAGTTGATTCAACCAACAAAAACCAACCCATTAAAACCTTAAAAGACCATAACCCATTAAATCTTTCTTTTGACCGGTCCAACCCAAACTCGGCTCCAGCTCGATGACTCGCAACTAGCGACCGGGATTTGAACCCATCAAGATTAACCCATACGGTTCAAAATCTTGTTTAAACCAAAGCTTATTAGTTGATACTCTACCTTAGCCTTTGGTTATTTTTACTCTTTAAATGCATATGAGCTGCAACCATAAGAAAATCGTTAGAGACCTAAGGAGCTTGAGCTTTGAAGTCGCTTTGATATATGTATGAGATATATCAAGATGATTTGAGAATTCAAGTATGTGAGATTTGAGCTGAAGAAGATTAGCATAGTATACTGAGTGAAAAATAGAGAATTCAAGATGATTCTTTACCTGAAGCGAAAGTGGAATTTATATAGTTGTGGGTATGACCGTATGAACATCAAACAACAATTCGGTTTTCATAGCGGAGGTGGTACCCCGTCAGATACCTCTGTCTCGTTTCTCTTCAGTCGCGACTTGGTGAGTGCCCTATGATCATTTGGCAGTTTTCTTGCTTTGTTAAATGTATTTAGATTGTATTTACCCCATCAAAGACGTTGGTTAGATGCTTTTTGCATGACTCTATTCAAGTGCATCCATGTCAATATGATATTGTTGTAACATGAACTAATATGTTGCGCGCAATTACACAGTTATAGTCTTATAGACAATTGTGTCATCAGTATCAGATATAGCAAGTATGAAGTATGTAGATCAGATTGCTTTTCTTGAAGGTAAGTTGCATTTTCATATCATAATTAATCTTGCATAATATATTGAGGTATCTTCATATGGTACAAAAACAATCTTGTTCTGTTTTTGTCACAGGAGCAACAACCTTGACCATCATAACAGTAGTCACCGGCAACAACAAAGGGTGGAGTCAGCAAATTTTAAACATATCCAACTCGTTTATAATGACAGTTGAGGTCGTTGATTTGATACAAACTTTAGTCTTTAGGGATGATGATATTATTGCACGCTTGCAACCAAAATTTCACAAAGCATTCAAGCCACCCTGAGCATTTCATAAGTCGTATATACCAACTTCGACCAAGCACGAGCAAATAGTTCGTCAATTACAGATTTGATGGATAAAAGTGAAAGTGTTTACAAATGTTGTTGATCTTATAAACCAAATTTTGTTCATAGTTTGAAGCTCAACCTAAAAGTAACATCAAGGGAACTTCATATTATTTTACTATTCTATGACAAGTTCTTCGTAGCACAAGTCTGCGACTCTTTGATTCTCCTTACCCATGAGTATATATTTTGGCATATGCAGAAGCAAAAATAAAAAGATAATAATCTCTAGAGAAAATTGGTATAATGTTGAATACCTAGACTATTACATCAAATACACTTTTATATAATAACTTAAAATCTCACAGGTTGAGTTAAAGTTAAAAAAACTAAAACTTAATGCGTAATAATGAAATTAACTCTACACATTTTTACCTTAAATACCTTAAAATCTCATATGATCCGATCCATTAAAAAATTTCATTTATTACTGGTGGGACATATAACTTCAAGCAGAACAAAAGTTATGTTTATTTTAAGTTGGACTTTTTTTTTCCGACCCGCGTAACCATCTCTAGTTACTCCAGTATGAAGCCGTAATCTCCTGGATCAAAATCCTTATAATCTAAAAGAAAAAAATAAATATAATTTATAAGAAACCAAAAAAAGGTTTATTATTGAGTCAGAAAATCAATTTAGCCCAAAACCATTTCCCAGTAATGGGCCAAAAAGCCCAAAAACGACTAGACGACATTATCCTCTTCAACATTATCTCTTTGCACCATAACTGAACGCAAAACCCACTCACAGAAGCTTTCTACCTTCTCCAATGGCTTCCATCATCTCTCTACCCTCACCCTCTTCATTACTCACCCACAATTCCTCCAATTTCAAGGTACTTTCTCCTCCATTTCTGCAATTTCTTCTTGTTGTTTCAATTTCATGTCTACATATTCGATCAATCCCTCTTTAACAAGCAGGGTAATGTGCGAAACCTCAAGTCAAGCATCTGTCAATTCCCTTCAATACCCAATTACAAGAACAAGAACAACACCAGATTGCACCACCGGAAACCCTTAATCGTAGCTGCATCATCGCCGATTCCATCGGCTGTTGTGAGCTCGAATGTACGGTTCCGGCTCGACAATTTGGGGCCCCAACCGGGCTCGAGAAAGAATGCGAAGAGAAAGGGTCGGGGTCACGCCGCTGGTCAAGGTGGGAGCTGTGGGTTCGGGATGAGGGTCAGAAGTCGAGGTCTGGTCCAGGGTTCGTAAGGGGTTTGAAGGTGGTCAGATGCCCCTTTATCGCCGTCTTCCTAAGTTAAGGGGTATTGCTGGAGGTAATGAACAAGATCTTGTTGTGTACTCTTTATTGTTATTAATTTAGCAAATAGCATGAATGTTTGTGTGAATTTTTGAGGTTTTGATGCCTGCGATTTGTATGCACACCAAGTGTTTGTTGAAATGCTTTAGTGAGTTTAGGGCTAATTATAAGTGTGTAGTGCTTACCATATGAAGATAATGCTGTTGGTTTATTGTGATCACGTTTGTTTATGGTGTTCTTGCCAAATTGTTTATTTTGCTCACTGGTTGCTTCTGTTTCCACTGGATCAAGGTATGCACGCTGGGCTATCGAAATACGTTCCAGTGAATTTGAAAGACATTGAAAGTGCTGGATTTCAAGAAGGGGAAGAGGTTTCGCTGGAGTCTTTGAAAGCAAAGGGATTGATCAATCCATCAGAAGAGAAAGGAGACTTCCTCTTAAGGTACAAAATTGTGTCACACGATATTTTGCATTTGGGTCGCTGAATATTACAAGTTTTTCAATTTGCTAATAGATAAATATTGACTTGTGTTAGAAACTTTGAATCGGTAATAACACAATCACAAGTATTTACGCGGGCATTGCTAGAATTTTGTTATTCTGGTAAACATGGTCACATATGGGTTCAAATGCCAACTGAAACACATAGCATTGCACATTTGTAGTGAAGTTGGTGAATTTTAGAGATATGTAGCAATTTTAAAAAGGTAGACGCATAATTGTATGTTCCTGAATTGTTAAAATGAGAAGGAATTAATACAGCTTATAACTATAGATATTATTGTTGGTAATAGATTAAAGGCTTAGTAGACACAAAATAGATGTGAACATTGTTTAAATAAGTTGTAAAACCAATAACCTTTAAGGGGGTGGCACATTGGTAACCGATTAGCAGCAAATTTCCTCTAATAGATGTCTCAGGTTCGAATCAAGCTTTAACTAACATAAGTTGTGTTTTAAGTTCTAATTGAGCCCATCGGTTAGTAGGGTATTGTTGGACCCGTGAATTTTTCAGTGGTAGGTGACTAGGTTCTCATGGTTATATGAAAAGGTCTGTGAAACAAAAGAATTCACACTTAAATTTTATAATCCAAAACAGTTTCTTTGTTTGAAACCTAGATTCTTTGAATCTGAATTAGGTATCTGAAGGCTTGTGCCTGCGGAGGACCTTGATGCAAGTGTAGTCTTTACTCTTTACATTTTGCACTTAGAAAGTAAATTATCTGATCAAGACGATCCACATAAAGAGTTCAAAAGAGAGATTTGTTCACAAATCTTTAAACTCAAAATCCATTTGATCATTAATTTTAGGTTGAAAGAACAAATTTGCTAACTAAATTCTAGTAAAAAAGCAAAATTGTCATCAAGTTTTATAAAAGCCTTTATTGGTCACTAAATAGTGCTAAGAGACCATACTTCCCACCAACCTCTTAAAGAGGCTTTAATTGCCATTATTTTTTTTTTACATGTTTTTTTTAATATAAAATACTATTTATACTTGTATGTTTTGACCAATACCTACAATACTTCTTTTCCTTCTTTCTTTAAGTTATTTATTTTAAAAATATGTATTTTATATTTATTATCTTAAATTCTCTGTCATACTTTTTTTTACAATTTTTATTTTTGTAGATGCATATGTTTTGTGTTTCAGCAGTTACTAAAAAAGTTGTGATTCTGCATTAAATGAGAACTAAACTAACTAAGTATCTCTAAAGTTTATTTAGCCACTGATAATTAACCTTTAGAAACCGTAGATATTTCCTTAAATTGATTTACCACAAATTCGACTTTCAAACTGAAAACTAAATATTGATATTGGTTTGATCTTTAAAGCGAATTTGACTTCGGAGTCTAAATTTGGTTATGCCTATTTTCTTGTTTCTTTGATGTGACTTCGAATTCCAATCTTTTTCTTTTTAGATTCTGGGTGACGGTGAAATGAGTGTAAAGTTGAATTTTAAGGCACGTGCCTTTTCCGCACAAGCTAAAGAGAAGCTTGAAGCTGCAGGTTGTTCATTGACTGTGTTGCCAGGCAGAAAGAAATGGGTCAAACCATCGGTTGCTAAGAATCTGGCTCGTGCTGATGAATACTTCGCCAAGAAACGAGCGGCTTCAGCTGCTGGCGAGTCACCCGAACAACCGCCTACTGCTTAGAATCTCTATTTTGTCTTTGTAAACTTGAAGATAGATGTAAAGCAACACTAATTCTTATTCTGTTTGTCTGGAATCTATTCATCATTTTGTTAATCTTGATTCATGGCTGACATGTTCATCGTAGGTGTTCGTGAGGCTCTGGGCCCGGGTCACCTTCTAACGGGCTTATCTACATGTTACATGTCATATATGGACTCAAAAATGGCCCATGGATGCTAGATATGGTCCAACGAACTTAGAATTTTAGGGATGAAAGACCGAACATTGTGCAAAAGCAGATCCAAATGCAGATATGTTTTGTAGTAATTACATTCGCAAAATGGTAAAAATATAATAAAAGTACATTGTATTTTAATATCCTTAACGTACATACTATTACACTAAGATACAAAATATGTATGATAAAATTACCAAATACAGAGAGATGGGTCGTTGAGTCGTTTCATGTAAAAGGGGTTTTGAACTTGCGAGTACGAACTTCATGTGTGTTTTGTTTTCTCAAGACGAGGTTATATGTGTCCGCATAGCTATATGTTTTTTTGCACACCGTTGTAATGGACACAAATTGGTGACCATTTTATACCCATTGTTGTAATGATTTACTCGAATCATTATAACTAGTTTGACATATCATTGTACTTGAACCATTTAAATGAGTTGTTGTAACTAGTATAGCAGACTACTATATACTACATTGCAATATTGCATTAGCATTTATTAGTTGTTTTAATATATAGAAATACGATTTCTTGTGAACCCTCGAAAGTAGAATTTGACCATAGATCAAGTTTTTTTGAAAATTAAGATGGAAACAATGTTAAAGTCATATACATACTCTAATACAATGGTATCTACGAGGTATACGTGTCAACATCATATTCCTTATCATCAATTTTTTCTCGTTTCTCTCTCCTATTTAATAATCACACTAGTTACTAATAATATTATTTGATTTTTTAGATTAAATAGTTTTTTAATAATTAAGAAATAGATCTTTTTATTAATGTTGTTTATAAGAAAATAATTTTTCATAAAAAAATTTTAGGACAATGAATTTTTTTAAAAATACAATATATTATAAGAGTAAGGTTATTCTAAAAAGTGTATTTTTGCTACAAAGTGTGAGAAGACACAATGGTGCTAAAAAAGTCACAAAGAAAATTATATCTCACAATGTAAATCGAATTTCAAAAAAATACTTCGGAGTCTCAGTTTCTCTCATCGTCCTCTTTCAGAAAATAAATTTTAAAAAAAATAAAAAAATTATTGTGTCTTTTATGACACAATGACGTCATTGTGTCTTTCATAATGACACAATGACGTCATTAAGTTCTTCATAAATGACACAATAAAAAACGTTAATTTTTTTTTTCGTTTATTTTTTTCTTAGTGAGGACGGCTAGGGGACAAAAGCTCGGAATTACTTTTTTTAAATTCGATTTAGATAGTGAGATATAATTTTTTTTTAAATTTTTTTTACTCATTATGTCTTCTCACACTTTGTAGCAAAAATACACTTCCTATTTGAACCTCTTTCATATTATATTGGTGTTTTTAAAAAGTAAAATTTTTGTAAACAAAAAATAATTAAAATTGAGAGTTATAATAAGAAAATTTTTAAGTATGACATTTTTTTAAAACGTTTGTTTTGAAATAAAATTTTTACTTTATTTATATTAAGAAAGATTTCAATCATAATTTATTTTATCGATTTATAATTAATAATTGTTTATTCTATTTAATATTTTTTTATTCAAACCGTGTAATACACGATTTTACTATAACTAATAAAGGAAAAATGGTTGAAAGGGTAAAAGCGGAAAAGATTTCTTTGGCTAATTTTTTTCCCATGGAGTTTCATCAATTGTTTTAAAACGTAACTAACTTTTATATATCACTGATATTAAACTAGTTATTTGTAAAAGGTGTTGTTATAATAACAATGATATTTAATTTAAAAATTCTAAAAATGATTACGGTTTATAATATGTGTCATTCGTTGTTTTATATGGGAGGTCGATTTGGTCATTGTATCAAATACGTCTGGTCATTGTGTCTAATACATCAAGTTATTGTGTTTGATACGTCAAATTATTGTGTCAAATATTTTTTCATTTGTTATATGTATTTATCATTGTGTTTTACGTTTTTAGATCATTTCGTGGCATTTTTATTATTGTTTTTATATATTATATAACTTATTGTTATCTATCATTGTGTATTATAATTAGATGTACACACGATTCATTTCACCATTATGTTTTTCAAAACTTATTGTGTCCAGGATAATATAATTACAAGCAAAAAACAAATAAGACATTATATCATTGTATTTTACATTTCATATTATTTTGTGTTAGTTTGTTATTGTTTTTAAACATATTAGATTATTTAGTTATTTTACCATTGTGTTTTACATACTAGAATCATACAGCGTTGTTATTTTTATCATTATGTTTTTTTTAGATTAATTATTTAAAAAACACAATAGTGTTAAGGAAAACACAATTATTAACAAAAAAATACAATGAACTGCCCTAAAGACGCAATGACGAACAAATTTATTATTTTTTTCACACACGATAGTGCACTCGTTTATATGATGTAATTATAATAAAGAACAATTTCGTATATAAAAGATACGAATGTTTTAAATAATGGAAAACTTGAAAAAAGTTATAAAAAACAACAGAACTTATATGATTTTATGAGTATAAAAATATTTGAAGAAAATATACGTCTTAATAATATCATAATTTGTGGTGAAAGGTTCGAATACAAAGTCTCTTAAAACTAAAAAATATAAAAAGTAATATTAACCATCAATCTCTTTAATCAATGGTTGAGATTAAATTATAGGAAAAAATTTGTTAGAGTGGTATTTTATAAATAACCATTTTGTTGACTTTTTACAAGTTCACCCATTTTTTTAAACGTTCATAACTTTTATGTATGACATTATTTTTTTATAAAATTACACTATAAAACGAAGGTTTTTTATCTTTAAAACAAGTACAGTATTATTATATAAAGATAATAACTTTTTACTTTTTTATGCTCATATCTCGTCAACGTATCTTTAGTGCAGTTTATTGCATATTTTTTGTTAGTTATTGTGTTTTTTGAATACTATTATGTTTTTCTAAAATAACGAATTTTAGAAAAATATAACGGTGAAGTATCATTGTTGTGTATCTTTAGTATGTAAAACACAATAATAAATTTACAACTAACTAATCAATATATTAAAAACATTGATAAAATAATACAGTGTCTTATTGTGTTTTTTTTTTTTATTGTCATTGTATTATCTTAAATATTATGAGTTCAAAAGAAACATCGGTGAAATAATATTATCGTGTACTTCTAATTGTAAAACGAAGTGATAGATATTAATAAATTTATATAATCATAAAAACAATGACAAAAATTACACATTGTATTATCTTAAACACTATGAGTTTTGAAAAATAAATTGGTAAAAGTATATCATTGTGTAATTCTAATTGTAAAACACAATGATAAATAACAAGTTTATATGATCTATATAAACAATAATAAAATATTACAAAATGATCTAAAACGTAAGACACAATATTGAATACATATAGCAAAAAATGTAAAGTATTTAACATAATAAACTGATATTTGACACAATAAACTATAAAACACAATGCGCTGATCTATTTGACACAATGATCAAATGCCTTCATCTTTAAAACAATAGAAGGCTACATTTAAAACTCACAACTTTTTAAACTAGATACCCTTTTTACTATAACACTACATTAATTTATGATTTTGTTACTTCAAGTCGATAACCTTTATGTATACACGATCGTTTTCATTTATATTATCCATTATTCCATTTGACTTTTTAGTGAATCATTGTTCTTCCTTATACATCCAGCACGATTATTTTATATCTAAATGCCCATACTGTTTTGTACGTACTACATGAATTCGATTTGTTGTTTCCTGATTTTGTCTCATGAAAATTACAAATATTATTCTATATAATATAGTGGATAATATTATATTATTCCATGTATATTTAAAATAAAAAAAAAAAAAAATATATATCAACTCACATATATGAAGACTCAAGTAGGGATGAGCTCGGTACCGTACCTGTACCGAACCGGTACCGTTACCGAAAAATACTCGTTTCCGAATCTTATGAAAACGAGTACCGGTACCGAATTTGATATATGGGTACAGGTACGGTACCGTATTTCGGTACCCGGTACCTCTTTGGTACCCGTTACCTCCACAACGTTATTTTTTTAGGCTTGCTACACGGGGCATTTTTTGTTACGATACCCAGTATCTGTTTTTGTACCCGTTACCCAGTACATGTTTGGTACCCGATACCTCTAAAAGTTTATAATAATTAAACAAAAATAATATATCAAAAATCATCCACATAAAATGATAGTTTATTTACTTTCCTCATTTCCTACTAACTCAGTCCCCCACTTACCCAGTACATGTTTGGTACCCGATACCTCTAAAAGTTTATAATAAGTAAACAAAATAATATATCAAAAACATCCACATAAAATGATAGTTTATTACTTTCCTCATTTCCTACTAACTCAGTCCACACACTATCACCATTTATTTTTATTAAAATCATAAATAGTATATCTCTTAACATTGTAGTGAAGTAAGAAGAATAATATTTAAAAAAATAATTACCCTTACAAGTCAAAACAGAATACTAGTTGACGGGGTAAAAAGTATTACAAAAGAAATACAAATTCCAAAATAACCTATTCGTGTTCAGGTACTAGCGGAACTATACGAACTTTTGGATAAAGTACCCATACCGGTACTGGTCATTACCGATCCCGAAATATAAGAAAATCAAGTGCCGATACCGGTTACCTTATACATATTTTCGGTAGCATTTGGTATCGTACCGGTACGATACGGATACCGTTACGGGTACTGGATACCAAATGATCATCCCTAGGCTTAAGTGTTCTTTTAGTTTTTGTACGATGAAACATAGACAGCTCAAACATTCCACTACCCTTTTAATTAATTTGTTTTGTTTTGTTATATAAAAGATATTGATTTTGAATTTTCGTGTTAAAATTAGTGGTCATATCCTAGATACCAAAAAGGGTATTTGATTCGGAGTTAGAAGATGTGTAGAAAATTATTCAGGTTAAAGTCTCATTATCATAAAAAAAGTGATATATTTATGAGTAGAGTTAAAAGGGAGTGTAAATTATCTACTTTAGGAAAATAGTTTCCTAACAGATCTATATGAAATTGCATTTGGAATAAGAAGAAACTTATTTATATTATGCTTTTGACAATTGCCCATTAAAAACATTATAATATAATACTAAATGTGAGGTTATTTTACAAAGTGTATTTTTGTTACAAAGTTATTTTTATTACAAAGTGTGATAAGACACAATGAATCTAAAAAAGTCATAAAAAAATTATATCTCGCAATCTAAATCGAATTTTAAAAAGTACTTCGTAGTCTTTGTTCCTCTCGTCGTTCTCTTTCAGAAAAAAATAAAAAAATAAAAATTATTGTGTCTTTTATGACACAATATATCATTGTGTCTTTCAATTGTGCCTTCATAATGACATAATGACATCATTATGTCTTTCATATGACACAATGCATCATTGTGTCATTAAAAATGATACAATAGAAAAACGTTAATTTTTATTTTTTGTTTATTATTTTTCTTAGTGAGGACGGTTAGGGAACAAAGCAAGGAATTACTTTTTTAAAATTCGTTTAGATTGTGATATATCATTTTTTTGTGATTTTTTTTACTCATTGTGTCTTCTCACACTTTGTAGCAAAAATACACTTTTGTATTTGAACCTCTT
>CM046432.1:66687301-66947301 GCA_025506505.1 Flaveria sonorensis
TCCTCTTAGCTCTTCTGATCAAATTCTTCCTCTTTGACTTGGTCATTCCAGATTGTTTTCTCTCCTCAGGAGAATAGTGACCCTTCTTAGGATGATCTTCTTCACTCTTCTCAGAGTCATCTTTCACTGTCTCCTCTTCATCCTCTTTAACAATGGGGTCTATGAGGGGAAGCTCATCTTCACAAGTTTCACACCTTGGAGATCTTACAGACAATAGAGTGTGTGGAGGAGCTATCTCAGTAGATCCCAGTCCCTGCTTATTTTGATAACAAACTTTTGCATGTATGGATGAGGTTATTATGTTCTTGAAGGTCTCTTCTTCAAGAACATATTTTTCTGCCCTGGCTTTGCTCATCATAAGCTCAGCCTGACATTCAGTTAACTTTGTGATGAGATCTTTGATTTGAGTCTTATAGTTAGTGTGTTCATGCTTAAGAGTTGTAATGGTTTCTCTAGATCTTCTATCTTAACTTTATAATCATTTTCAGCTCTTTTAAAATCAGCTTTTAAGATATTTAAAGACTCAAGATCAGATCTCATCTCTAAGTTATAGACCTGTATCTATTAACTTTAGCAATACATTCAGGTGTGCGAGATGTTCCAATACCTTGGCTTCATCATGATCTGCCATCAATGCTTGGTTTGGAGATGTTGATGACCTGTCATTGGGGTCATGCAAAACCTAATCAACCTAGGTAGCTTGGGTAAGTCAGGTATCGTATCCACGGAGAGCATGTGGTTAGTGTTACATGATTCGTTTGATTATTTAATTAAGTTACTTAACTAAAACTAAATTATTGAACTACTTATACTATTGCCTCTTGGCTGTGAAAATTGGATTTTGAAATAATTAACAAGTGAACTAGGAAAACAAATTACAAATAATAAAATTAATTAAGAAGACAATTATAACAAATAGTAATCCACCCCGGGATCAAGGGTTGGTTTTCGGTAATTGTTTAGTCCAACTTGGTGAAAAATCCTTAACGAGGATTCTATGCGTGTAATGATTAAGTGATATCGATAATCAAGACTTAATAGGTCTTAATACACAATGCCGATTCAATTAGAAACCAAAACTTGCAATCATATAATTTCCGGAAGATTAGATGATATTCAAATCAAAGTTTATCAAAATCATTGTTTAAATAACCAAAACACAAGTTAAACTTATGAAAGAACTTAACAGGTTCTAAAGTTTAATCCCAACAAAGTTAAACATAAACAAAACCTAATCACACAAAACCTAATACCCGAAGTAGATCACGAGAAGATTATCCGCTCATCGTTCTTGAATGATCTTCAAAACCGTTGTTGATTTGCATTCCGGATGATTGTAACTTGTTTTTGAGAGTTGGAATGGTGAAAAAATGATCCAAGAACTCCCAAAATTCGTCTCTAAACGTTCTAGGTCGAATAGGGGGCAAGTGGTGGGTGAAACCTAACAAAAACGCGGTTTTATAGGTGTTCCACAGAGGCCCTGGCGTAGCCTACGCCAGCCGGCGTAGCCTACGCCAGCCAGCGTAGCCTACGCTGGGGTACTTCTGCTGATTTTTTTCTTGAGCTGGCGTAGCCTACGGTGGCTACAGTAGGCTACGGTGGAAGCCTTTCTGCTGCACTTTAAATCCTTCTTTCTTGACACCTCCAATGACTTGTTTCACCATGTAAGCTTCCAACTTGTTTGTTTTCCTACAAAATCACTTCCAACTCATAGTTAACCTATTCAAGTAATCACATGCATAAAAACGAATAATCACATGTAATATTTAATGTTTAGACACTTAAAACACTATTCCAACACACTCGTATCACATTCCCCAACTTAAACGTTTTTCGTCTCGAAAAAGATATACAATGAGATATAACTATTATGTTAATCTTATAACACTAATTTCAAACAGAAACATAATATACATTAACCATGATTGTCAATATATCGTGTCCATTTTAAACCCAGACCCATTTAATCCAGCTAATGCCTCGTGCTTTTTATATTGTACAAAATTACCGTAATGGTTTAACCGTCCCCACATCTATTGCCTTTAGCAAAAACCTACCCAACCTCAAGATTTATTGAATGTTCACTAGAGCACAACCTTGAGGAACCATAGTATGCTATCATGACATATATTATTTTTCTTTTATTTTGTTCTTTTATTTTTCTTGGGGTCGGGACTTTTCTCCCTTATTTTGCTCTTTTTCCCCAAATAACTATATATACATTTTTTTCATTTTTCCTTTTTTTTTCTTCTTCTTTAACTAGTATGTCATGTTAACATAGATATGGCGTGTGCCCAAAGCAATAAATTCTCAATCTGTTTTTGTCAGGACTTAACTTTTAACTATTGGCACTAGGATCAAAACACTAAACACATATTCATCTATTAGCATTCACATAAGACATTAGTGTTCGTATTCAGGTCGAGCCTATCAACATATCACACGTTATATGTATTTTTGTTCTAAAGATTCATTACATGTATAAGTATCAACATACTAGTTTTCTATCATCTCTCATAAATGCTTAAGTTTATTTCAAGGACATTGATTATTATTTTTTTCAAGGGTATTATCACAATCATTTTTTTATATTTTTTTATTTTTAAGTTAACATGTAAATACAAACATGTACACATGACCTAACATGCAAACTATAAATTTAATTATTTTCACAGAATTCATAAAAGAACAAGTTCACCTGATTATTTCGTTGTGGCAGGATCCTCGTGATTGGTAACGATCTTCAAGTCTTATTCAACAACCTGCAAAACTTTATACAAATCGTGTAGAAGCGAACTTCTTACGTCATGGTTAACACATAAAATTTTAAAAATTTTGCAAATTTTTATTTAATCCCAAAACCATAATTTCGAAATAAAGATGTACCCCCTTTCCCCAACTTAAAGCATTGCATTGTCCCCAATGTATCATTTAAGCTAAAATTCTATAAAAATAATAAATTTTCAAAATAAATTCAAAATTACAAAAATTAAGTCCTAAACTCACTTTCGTAAGAATCACGGTTGCATTTAGCATATGCAATAAGCCTTTTAAACCCTTCGGTAGGCCCGAGTGGACGAGTGAAGTATCGTGAGGGTTTCTAGTGAACATACCCACAAAGTTCTCCGAGTTGCCTCCCGAAAGCGCTAAGTTTTAGGTCTTCAGCCAGACCGTACCTGATATAGTTATGGTGGTTTAAGTGAACATTTGCCTACCGAATTCCCAATAAACGCTCGGTAGTTGACATTCCATTTTAATAATAGTTTCCCACTAATTGACATGTAAGCAAAGTAGTTATTGAGGAGCCACTTCTTGAAAATCCGTCCAATGTCTATTGGTCTTACCTTCTTCATCTTTGTCTTCAAATCTTCTTCCCAACTTTAATGTTGAAGTAGTCAGCATAGAAGAAGGTTCGGGATAAACTAGATCTACATTCGGCTTTGACTCCTCCAAAGAAGTTATGACTTCAACTAATTGTAAACAATTATATTCAAGCTCAGGAAGACCATAACTTCTTTACTATCAACCACGATATCACTAGCCAACTCACCTTGCTCTCGTTTAAGTTCGGCCACATCCTCAGCAAGTTGGCCAACCTGCTTAACTAAAGACTCGAATGTTTTATCTCTTAGCTTGTCCTCTTTCTTCATTTCCATCATCATGTTCATGATTGTATCAAGCTTAGAATTTATTGAATCTTGAGTATCGTCGTATGTGGACTGAGGGTATTCATGATAGTAGTCGTCATACTCCTCTTGATAACATGAGAAATGTGGTCTGAGGTTCATAGTTGGTAAAATTTCGTTCTTGGGCATAGTGGTAATCCATATCTACATGATAATATTCTTGATAATTTGATGATGGAAGTGGTTCAGAGTGTGAATAATATGACGATATCTCTTCATCTTCATAGTCTGCTCTCACATATCCTTTTTGTCGCCTATATTCAGAACATCCTCTCTTATGTTTCCATATTTGCTCTCGAACAATGGACAATCTTGAACCCAATGACAATGGCTCCCACAACAAATACATGGATCATAATCATCATCATAATCCCAATCCATGATTTTACTAAGCCTGCAAAGAAATTACCCTGCACAAACAACTACAATACCCAATGTAAAGACGAATAAATAAAGCAAATAAAAAAATACTTTTGATTTTTTTTTATTTTTTTTTATTTTTATTTTATTTTACTTTTTTTTTATTTTTTTGAAACTTAAACAAATAATAACACTAAAACCAATCAAATCAAATAACACAAAGCGCACTAGCTCCCCGGCAACGGCGCCATTTTGATGACCTGTCGTGGGGTCATGCAAAAACCTAATCAACCTAGGTAGCTAGGGTAAGTCAGGTATCGTATCCACGGAGAGCATGTGGTTAGTGTTACACGATTCGTTTGATTATTTAATTAAGTTACTTAACTAAAACTAAATATTGAACTACTTATACTATTGCCTCTTGGCTGTGAAAATTGGATTTTGAAATAATTAACAAGTGAACTAGGAAAACAAATTGCAAATAATAAAATTAATTAAGAAGACAATTATGAGAAATAGTAATCCACCCCGGGATCAAGGGTTGGTTTTCGGTAATTGTTTAGTCCAACTTGGTGGAAAATCCTTAACGGGGATTCTATGCGTGTAATGATTAAGTGATATCGATAATCAAGACTTAATAGGTCTTAATACACAATGCCGATTCAATTAGAAACCAAAACTTGCAATCATATAATTTCCGGAAGATTAGATGATATTCAAATCAAAGTTTACCAAATCATTGTTTAAATAACCAAAACACAAGTTAAACTTATGAAAGAACTTAACAGGTTCTAAAGTTTAATCCCAACAAAGTTAAACATAAACAAAAAAAAATAACACACAAAACCTAATACCCGAAGTAGATCACGAGAAGATTAGCCGCTCATCGTTCTTGAATGATCTTCAAAACCGTTGTTGATTTGCATTCCGGATGATTGTATCTTGTTTTTGAGAGTTGGAATGATGAATTTTAGGCCTAGCAACTCCCAAAATTCAAGTCAAATCGATCTAGGTCGAATGGGGGCAAGTGGTGGCTGAAACATAACAAAAACGCGTTTTTATAGGTTTTCAAAATGTGCCCTGGCGTAGGCTACGCTGGCCAACGTAGCCTACGCTAGGGGCTTTCTGCTGATTTTTTTCTTGGGCTGGCGTAGCCTACGGTGGCTACAGTAGGCTACGGTGGAAGCCTTTCTGCTGCACTTTGAAACTTTGTTTCTTGACCCTTCCAATGCCTTGTTTCACCATGTAAGCTTCCAACTTTATTATTTTACCTACAAAATCACTTCCAACTCATAGTTAACTTATTCAACTTAATCACATGCATATAAATGAATAATTAAACGTAATATTTAGCGTTTAGACACTTAAAACACTATTCCAACACACTCGTGTCATCACCATCTATCTCTATCTCTCAGGCTTTGTAGAAGACTGGCCCTTAACAATGCAAACATATAACCTTATATTTTAGAAAGAAAGTATGATTTGTCATGTAACATTTGTCTTCATGACTTATCTGTTTGTTTTCATCATTAAATATATGTTACTTCCTTGCATGAAATATGTTGGCAAAGCAGATCGTTTTGCTTTTGTGAACACAAAAGAAATAACTACCCACTACTAGTTGATTCAACCAACAAAAACCAACCCATTAAAACCTTAAAAGACCATAACCCATTAAATCTTTCTTTTGACCGGTCCAACCCAAACTCGGCTCCAGCTCGATGACTCGCAACTAGCGACGGGATTTGAACCCATCAAGATTAACCCATACGGTTCAAAATCTTGTTTAAACCAAAGCTTATTAGTTGATACTCTACCTTAGCCTTTGGTTATTTTTACTCTTTAAATGCATATGAGCTGCAACCATAAGAAAATCGTTAGAGACCTAAGGAACTTGAGCTTTGAAGTCGCTTTGATATATGTATGAGATATATCAAGATGATTTGAGAATTCAAGTATGTGAGATTTGAGCTGAAGAAGATTAGCATAGTATACTGAGTGAAAAATAGAGAATTCAAGATGATTCTTTACCTGAAGCGAAAGTGGAATTTATATAGTTGTGGGTATGACCGTATGAACATCAAACAACAATTCGGTTTTCATAGCGGAGGTGGTACCCCGTCAGATACCTCTGTCTCGTTTCTCTTCAGTCGCGACTTGGTGAGTGCCCTATGATCATTTGGCAGTTTTCTTGCTTTGTTAAATGTATTTAGATTGTATTTACCCCATCAAAGACGTTGGTTAGATGCTTTTTGCATGACTCTATTCAAGTGCATCCATGTCAATATGATATTGTTGTAACATGAACTAATATGTTGCGCGCAATTACACAGTTATAGTCTTATAGACAATTGTGTCATCAGTATCAGATATAGCAAGTATGAAGTATGTAGATCAGATTGCTTTTCTTGAAGGTAAGTTGCATTTTCATATCATAATTAATCTTGCATAATATATTGAGGTATCTTCATATGGTACAAAAACAATCTTGTTCTGTTTTTGTCACAGGAGCAACAACCTTGACCATCATAACAGTAGTCACCGGCAACAACAAAGGGTGGAGTCAGCAAATTTTAAACATATCCAACTCGTTTATAATGACAGTTGAGGTCGTTGATTTGATACAAACTTTAGTCTTTAGGGATGATGATATTATTGCACGCTTGCAACCAAAATTTCACAAAGCATTCAAGCCACCCTGAGCATTTCATAAGTCGTATATACCAACTTCGACCAAGCACGAGCAAATAGTTCGTCAATTACAGATTTGATGGATAAAAGTGAAAGTGTTTACAAATGTTGTTGATCTTATAAACCAAATTTTGTTCATAGTTTGAAGCTCAACTAAAAGTAACATCAAGGGAACTTCATATTATTTTACTATTCTATGACAAGTTCTTCGTAGCACAAGTCTGCGACTCTTTGATTCTCCTTACCCATGAGTATATATTTTGGCATATGCAGAAGCAAAAATAAAAAGATAATAATCTCTAGAGAAAATTGGTATAATGTTGAATACCTAGACTATTACATCAAATACACTTTTATATAATAACTTAAAATCTCACAGGTTGAGTTAAAGTTAAAAAAACTAAAACTTAATGCGTAATAATGAAATTAACTCTACACATTTTTACCTTAAATACCTTAAAATCTCATATGATCCGATCCATTAAAAAAATTTCATTTATTACTGGTGGGACATATAACTTCAAGCAGAACAAAAGTTATGTTTATTTTAAGTTGGACTTTTTTTTTCCGACCCGCGTAACCATCTCTAGTTACTCCAGGTATGAAGCCGTAATCTCCTGGATCAAATCCTTATAATCTAAAAAGAAAAAAATAAATATAATTTATAAGAAACCAAAAAAAGGTTTATTATTGAGTCAGAAAATCAATTTAGCCCAAAACCATTTCCCAGTAATGGGCCAAAAAGCCAAAAACGACTAGACGACATTATCCTCTTCAACATTATCTCTTTGCACCATAACTGAACGCAAAACCCACTCACAGAAGCTTTCTACCTTCTCCAATGGCTTCCATCATCTCTCTACCCTCACCCTCTTCATTACTCACCCACAATTCCTCCAATTTCAAGGTACTTTCTCCTCCATTTCTGCAATTTCTTCTTGTTGTTTCAATTTCATGTCTACATATTCGATCAATCCCTCTTTAACAAGCAGGGTAATGTGCGAAACCTCAAGTCAAGCATCTGTCAATTCCTTCAATACCCAATTACAAGAACAAGAACAACACCAGATTGCACCACCGGAAACCCTTAATCGTAGCTGCATCATCGCCGATTCCATCGGCTGTTGTGAGCTCGAATGTACGGTTCCGGCTCGACAATTTGGGGCCCCAACCGGGCTCGAGAAAGAATGCGAAGAGAAAGGGTCGGGGTCACGCCGCTGGTCAAGGTGGGAGCTGTGGGTTCGGGATGAGGGGTCAGAAGTCGAGGTCTGGTCCAGGGGTTCGTAAGGGGTTTGAAGGTGGTCAGATGCCCCTTTATCGCCGTCTTCCTAAGTTAAGGGGTATTGCTGGAGGTAATGAACAAGATCTTGTTGTGTACTCTTTATTGTTATTAATTTAGCAAATAGCATGAATGTTTGTGTGAATTTTTGAGGTTTTGATGCCTGCGATTTGTATGCACACCAAGTGTTTGTTGAAATGCTTTAGTGAGTTTAGGGCTAATTATAAGTGTGTAGTGCTTACCATATGAAGATAATGCTGTTGGTTTATTGTGATCACGTTTGTTTATGGTGTTCTTGCCAAATTGTTTATTTTGCTCACTGGTTGCTTCTGTTTCCACTGGATCAAGGTATGCACGCTGGGCTATCGAAATACGTTCCAGTGAATTTGAAAGACATTGAAAGTGCTGGATTTCAAGAAGGGGAAGAGGTTTCGCTGGAGTCTTTGAAAGCAAAGGGATTGATCAATCCATCAGGAAGAGAAAGGAGACTTCCTCTTAAGGTACAAAATTGTGTCACACGATATTTTGCATTTGGGTCGCTGAATATACAAGTTTTTCAATTTGCTAATAGATAAATATTGACTTGTGTTAGAAACTTTGAATCGGTAATAACACAATCACAAGTATTTACGCGGGCATTGCTAGAATTTTGTTATTCTGGTAAACATGGTCACATATGGGTTCAAATGCCAACTGAAACACATAGCATTGCACATTTGTAGTGAAGTTGGTGAATTTTAGAGATATGTAGCAATTTTAAAAAGGTAGACGCATAATTGTATGTTCCTGAATTGTTAAAATGAGAAGGAATTAATACAGCTTATAACTATAGATATTATTGTTGGTAATAGATTAAAGGCTTAGTAGACACAAAATAGAATGTGAACATTGTTTAAATAAGTTGTAAAACCAATAACCTTTAAGGGGGTGGCACATTGGTAACCGATTAGCAGCAAATTTCCTCTAATAGATGTCTCAGGTTCGAATCAAGCTTTAACTAACATAAGTTGTGTTTTAAGTTCTAATTGAGCCCATCGGTTAGTAGGGTATTGTTGGACCCGTGAATTTTTCAGTGGTAGGTGACTAGGTTCTCATGGTTATATGAAAAGGTCTGTGAAACAAAAGAATTCACACTTAAATTTTATAATCCAAAACAGTTTCTTTGTTTGAAACCTAGATTCTTTGAATCTGAATTAGGTATCTGAAGGCTTGTGCCTGCGGAGGACCTTGATGCAAGTGTAGTCTTTACTCTTTACATTTTGCACTTAGAAAGTAAATTATCTGATCAAGACGATCCACATAAAGAGTTCAAAAGAGAGATTTGTTCACAAATCTTTAAACTCAAAATCCATTTGATCATTAATTTTAGGTTGAAAGAACAAATTTGCTAACTAAATTCTAGTAAAAAAGCAAAATTGTCATCAAGTTTTATAAAAGCCTTTATTGGTCACTAAATAGTGCTAAGAGACCATACTTCCCACCAACCTCTTAAAGAGGCTTTAATTGCCATTATTTTTTTTTTACATGTTTTTTTTAATATAAAATACTATTTATACTTGTATGTTTTGACCAATACCTACAATACTTCTTTTCCTTCTTTCTTTAAGTTATTTATTTTAAAAATATGTATTTTATATTTATTATCTTAAATTCTCTGTCATACTTTTTTTTACAATTTTTATTTTTGTAGATGCATATGTTTGTGTTTCAGCAGTTACTAAAAAGTTGTGATTCTGCATTAAATGAGAACTAAACTAACTAAGTATCTCTAAAGTTTATTTAGCCACTGATAATTAACCTTTAGAAACCGTAGATATTTCCTTAAATTGATTTACCACAAAATTCGACTTTCAAACTGAAAACTAAATATTGATATTGGTTTGATCTTTAAAGCGAATTTGACTTCGGAGTCTAAATTTGGTTATGCCTATTTTCTTGTTTCTTTGATGTGACTTCGAATTCCAATCTTTTTCTTTTTAGATTCTGGGTGACGGTGAAATGAGTGTAAAGTTGAATTTTAAGGCACGTGCCTTTTCCGCACAAGCTAAAGAGAAGCTTGAAGCTGCAGGTTGTTCATTGACTGTGTTGCCAGGCAGAAAGAAATGGGTCAAACCATCGGTTGCTAAGAATCTGGCTCGTGCTGATGAATACTTCGCCAAGAAACGAGCGGCTTCAGCTGCTGGCGAGTCACCCGAACAACCGCCTACTGCTTAGAATCTCTATTTTGTCTTTGTAAACTTGAAGATAGATGTAAAGCAACACTAATTCTTATTCTGTTTGTCTGGAATCTATTCATCATTTTGTTAATCTTGATTCATGGCTGACATGTTCATCGTAGGGTGTTCGTGAGGCTCTGGGCCCGGGTCACCTTCTAACGGGCTTATCTACATGTTACATGTCATATATGGACTCAAAAATGGCCCATGGATGCTAGATATGGTCCAACGAACTTAGAAATTTTTAGGGATGAAAAGACCGAACATTGTGCAAAAGCAGATCCAAATGCAGATATGTTTTGTAGTAATTACATTCGCAAAATGGTAAAATATAATAAAAGTACATTGTATTTTAATATCCTTAACGTACATACTATTACACTAAGATACAAAATATGTATGATAAAATTACCAAATACAGAGAGATGGGTCGTTGAGTCGTTTCATGTAAAAGGGTTTTGAACTTGCGAGTACGAACTTCATGTGTGTTTTGTTTTCTCAAGACGAGGTTATATGTGTCCGCATAGCTATATGTTTTTTTGCACACCGTTGTAATGGACACAAATTGGTGACCATTTTATACCCATTGTTGTAATGATTTACTCGAATCATTATAACTAGTTTGACATATCATTGTACTTGAACCATTTAAATGAGTTGTTGTAACTAGTATAGCAGACTACTATATACTACATTGCAATATTGCATTAGCATTTATTAAGTTGTTTTAATATATAGAAATACGATTTCTTGTGAACCCTCGAAAGTAGAATTTGACCATAGATCAAGTTTTTTTGAAAATTAAGATGGAAACAATGTTAAAGTCATATACATACTCTAATACAATGGTATCTACGAGGTATACGTGTCAACATCATATTCCTTATCATCAATTTTTTCTCGTTTCTCTCTCCTATTTAATAATCACACTAGTTACTAATAATATTATTTGATTTTTTAGATTAAATAGTTTTTTAATAAATTAAGAAATAGATCTTTTTATTAATGTTGTTTATAAGAAAATAATTTTTCATAAAAAAATTTTAGGACAATGAATTTTTTTAAAAATACAATATATTATAAGAGTAAGGTTATTCTAAAAAGTGTATTTTTGCTACAAAGTGTGAGAAGACACAATGGTGCTAAAAAAGTCACAAAGAAAATTATATCTCACAATGTAAATCGAATTTCAAAAAAATACTTCGGAGTCTCAGTTTCTCTCATCGTCCTCTTTCAGAAAATAAATTTTAAAAAAAAATAAAAAAAATTATTGTGTCTTTTATGACACAATGACGTCATTGTGTCTTTCATAATGACACAATGACGTCATTAAGTCTTTCATAAATGACACAATAAAAAAACGTTAATTTTTTTTTTCGTTTATTTTTTTCTTAGTGAGGACGGCTAGGGGAACAAAAGCTCGGAATTACTTTTTTTAAATTCGATTTAGATAGTGAGATATAATTTTTTTTTAAATTTTTTTTACTCATTATGTCTTCTCACACTTTGTAGCAAAAATACACTTCCTATTTGAACCTCTTTCATATTATAATTGGTGTTTTTAAAAAGTAAAATTTTTGTAAACAAAAAATAATTAAAATTGAGAGTTATAATAAGAAAATTTTTAAGTATGACATTTTTTTAAAACGTTTGTTTTGAAATAAAATTTTTACTTTATTTATATTAAGAAAGATTTCAATCATAATTTATTTTATCGATTTATAATTAATAATTGTTTATTCTATTTAATATTTTTTTATTCAAACCGTGTAATACACGATTTTACTATAACTAATAAAAGGAAAAATGGTTGAAAGGGTAAAAGCGGAAAAGATTTCTTTGGCTAATTTTTTTCCCATGGAGTTTCATCAATTGTTTTAAAACGTAACTAACTTTTATATATCACTGATATTAAACTAGTTATATTGTAAAAGGTAGTGTTATAATAACAATGATATTTAATTTAAAAATTCTAAAAATGATTACGGGTTTATAATATGTGTCATTCTGTTGTTTTATATGGGAGGTCGATTTGGTCATTGTATCAAATACGTCTGGTCATTGTGTCTAATACATCAAGTTATTGTGTTTGATACGTCAAATTATTGTGTCAAATATTTTTATCATTTGTTATATGTATTTATCATTGTGTTTTACGTTTTAGATCATTTCGTGGCATTTTTATTATTGTTTTTATATATTATATAAACTTATTGTTATCTAATCATTGTGTATTATAATTAGATGTACACGACGATTCATTTCACCATTATGTTTTTCAAAACTTATTGTGTCCAGGATAATATAATTACAAGCAAAAAACACAATAAGACATTATATCATTGTATTTTACATTTCATATTATTTTGTGTTAGTTTGTTATTGTTTTTAACATATTAGATTATTTAGTTATTTTACCATTGTGTTTTACATACTAGAATCATACAGCGGTGTTATTTTTATCATTATGTTTTTTAAGAATTAATTATTTAAAAAAACACAATAGTGTTAAGGAAAACACAATTATTAACAAAAAAATACAATGAACTGCCCTAAAGACGCAATGACGAACAAATTTATTATTTTTTCACACACGATAGTGCACTCGTTTATATGATGTAATTATAATAAAAGAACAATTTCGTATATAAAAGATACGAATGTTTTAAATAATGGAAAACTTGAAAAAAGTTATAAAAAACAACAGAACTTATATGATTTTATGAGTATAAAAATATTTGAAGAAAATATACGTCTTAATAATATCATAATTTGTGGTGAAAGGTTCGAATACAAAGTCTCTTAAAACTAAAAAATATAAAAAGTAATATTAACCATCAATCTCTTTAATCAATGGTTGAGATTAAATTATAGGAAAAAATTTGTTAGAGTGGTATTTTATAAATAACCATTTTGTTGACTTTTTACAAGTTCACCCATTTTTTTAAACGTTCATAACTTTATGTATGACATTATTTTTTTATAAAAATTACACTATAAAAACGAAGGTTTTTTATCTTTAAAACAAGTACAGTATTATTATATAAAAAGATAATAACTTTTTACTTTTTTATGCTCATATCTCGTCAACGTATCTTTAGTGCAGTTTATTGCATATTTTTTGTTAGTTATTGTGTTTTTTGAATACTATTAGTTTTTCTAAAATAACGAATTTTAGAAAAATATAACGGTGAAGTATCATTGTTGTGTATCTTTAGTATGTAAAACACAATAATAAATTTACAACTAACTAATCAAATATATTAAAAACATTGATAAAATAATACAGTGTCTTATTGTGTTTTTTTTTTTTATTGTCATTGTATTATCTTAAATATTATGAGTTCAAAAGAAACATCGGTGAAATAATATTATCGTGTACTTCTAATTGTAAAACGAAGTGATAGATATTAATAAATTTATATAATCATAAAAAACAATGACAAAAATTACACATTGTATTATCTTAAACACTATGAGTTTTGAAAAATAAATTGGTAAAAGTATATCATTGTGTAATTCTAATTGTAAAACACAATGATAAATAACAAGTTTATATGATCTATATAAACAATAATAAAAATATTACAAAATGATCTAAAACGTAAGACACAATAATGAATACATATAGCAAAAAATGTAAAGTATTTAACATAATAAACTGATATTTGACACAATAAACATATAAAACACAATGCGCTGATCTATTTGACACAATGATCAAAATGCCTTCATCTTTAAAACAATAGAAGGCTACATTTAAAACTCACAACTTTTTAAACTAGATACCCTTTTTACTATAACACTACATTAATTTATGATTTTGTTACTTCAAGTCGATAACCTTTATGTATACACGATCGTTTTCCATTTATATTATCCATTATTCCATTTGACTTTTTAGTGAATCATTGTTCTTCCTTATACATCCAGCACGATTATTTTATATCTAAATGCCCATACATGTTTTGTACGTACTACATGAATTCGATTTGTTGTTTCCTGATTTTGTCTCATGAAAATTACAAATATTATTCTATATAATATAGTGGATAATATTATATTATTCCATGTATATTTAAAATAAAAAAAAAAGAATATATATCAACTCACAATATATGAAGACTCAAGTAGGGATGAGCTCGGTACCGTACCTGTACCGAACCGGTACCGTTACCGAAAATACTCGTTTCCGAATCTTATGAAAAACGAGTACCGGTACCGAATTTGATATATGGGTACAGGTACGGTACCGGTATTTCGGTACCCGGTACCTCTTTGGTACCCGTTACCTCCACAACGTTATTTTTTAGGCTTGCTACACGGGGCATTTTTGTTACGATACCCAGTATCTGTTTTTGTACCCGTTACCCAGTACATGTTTGGTACCCGATACCTCTAAAAGTTTATAATAATTAAACAAAAATAATATATCAAAAATCATCCACATAAAATGATAGTTTATTTACTTTCCTCATTTCCTACTAACTCAGTCCACACACTTACCCAGTACATGTTTGGTACCCGATACCTCTAAAAGTTTATAATAATTAAACAAAAATAATATATCAAAAAGCATCCACATAAAATGATAGTTTATTACTTTCCTCATTTCCTACTAACTCAGTCCACACACTAGTCCACCATTTATTTTTATTAAAATCATAAATAGTATATCTCTTAACATTGTAGTGAAGTAAGAAGAATAATATTAAAAAAAATAATTACCCTTACAAGTCAAAACAGAATACTAGTTGACGGGGTAAAAAGTATTACAAAAGAAAATACAAATTCCAAAATAACCTATTCGTGTTCAGGTACTAGCGGAACTATACGAGACTTTTGGATAAAGTACCCATACCGGTACTGGTCATTACCGATCCCGAAATATAAGAAAATCAAGTGCCGATACCGGTACCTTATACATATTTTCGGTAGCAGTTGGGTATCGGTACCGGTACGATACGGATACCGGTACGGGTACTGGATACCAAATGATCATCCCTAGGCTTAAGTGTTCTTTTAGTTTTTGTACGATGAAACATAGACAGCTCAAAACATTCCACTACCCTTTTAATTAATTTGTTTTGTTTTTGTTATATAAAAGATATTGATTTTGAATTTTCGTGTTAAAATTAGTGGTCATATCCTAGATACCAAAAAGGGTATTTGATTCGGAGGTTAGAAGATGTGTAGAAAATTATTCAGGTTAAAGTCTCATTATCAATAAAAAAAGTGATATATTTATGAGTAGAGTTAAAAGGGAGTGTAAATTATCTACTTTAGGAAAATAGTTTCCTAACAGATCTATATGAAATTGCATTTGGAATAAGAAGAAACTTATTTATATTATGCATTTTGACAATTGCCCATTAAAAACATTATAATATAATACTAAATGTGAGGTTATTTTACAAAGTGTATTTTTGTTACAAAGTGTATTTTTATTACAAAGTGTGATAAGACACAATGAATCTAAAAAAGTCATAAAAAAATTATATCTCGCAATCTAAATCGAATTTTAAAAAAGTACTTCGGAGTCTTTGTTCCTCTCGTCGTTCTCTTTCAGAAAAAAATAAAAAAATAAAAATTATTGTGTCTTTTATGACACAATAATATCATTGTGTCTTTCAATTGTGCCTTTTATAATGACACAATGACATCATTATGTCTTTCATAATGACACAATGACATCATTGTGTCATTAAAAAATGATACAATAGAAAAACGTTAATTTTTTATTTTTTGTTTATTTTTTTTCTTAGTGAGGACGGTTAGGGAACAAAAGCAAGGAATTACTTTTTTAAAATTCGATTTAGATTGTGATATATAATTTTTTTTGTGATTTTTTTTACTCATTGTGTCTTCTCACACTTTGTAGCAAAAATACACTTTTGTATTTGAACCTCTTTCTACTACTAATAAAATTTTTTAACGTTGCGCATGATAGCAGGAATTATGAATATATACAAAACATAAAACACTACTTACAATAGTTGTGGGGTGGAATTGAGGAGTCTTGACACGGTTTGTTTTTAACTAAAATTCACATCAAAATGTTGATAAAAGTTATGGCTTTCTCAGCACTACATGATGGATATCATATCAAAAGGTTTCTAAAAAAACAAAATTATATTTAAAAGTAGAAAACGTTAAAAATATATTATATTTGACATGACTTGTTTCAATAAAATATATATCGAAACGTAAATAAAAGAAGTCTTGTAAAATATGTTGTTATGAAAAATAAATAAATATAAGCATGTCAATAAGACATAAATGTAAATATGTACAAGTATGTTATTTTTTAAATACAAATAAAATAAGCATGTAAATAAAAATATGAATTGTACAAATAAGTGAAAATAATTATGTAAGTTTTATTGCACCATGTACAAATAAGTTATTATCGGAAACTATTAGCATTTTATAAAATAAAAGCTTGAAAAAACGACTCCAGAACTGCAGTTGGCATGATTTAAATCCTCATCATGATCTACTCCGATAACATAAGAACATCCTTTGAGCACTTGAGCTGAGCACAAACTTAGTGTTTTTGTTTACCGAATTAAACTATTTGAATTGCATGATAGGTGGCAAAAGATGATTGGTAAATTTATTATTTATGATTTGTGAAAATGTTATGTATAAACTAAATTTAAGGTAGAGGAGGGTTTGACGGGGAACACACGAAAAAGGAGAACTAGAAAACCAATATTAGCCACGTATTTTAATTTCCAATACTGCATTACAGGGCACTACACCGCACTACACCGAACTACACCGCACTACATAGTCATGAAGTTCTTTCTTATTGCATAGTTAAGGTTTGTTAGCAAAGTAGAAAAAATACCTGATAAGTTTGTCTAAGAAGAAAGGCCCCATCATGGATTTCCATAAGCGAGAGTTATCTCAAGTGTTCGAAAAGCTAATGTTGGTGCGAGTAAGAAAAGTTTTTAACACATTGACGTCATATTAAGCGAAATTGAAAGGACTTAGCTATTCATGTTTTCTAAGATTATATTTGATGATTGGCAATGCTTTCTTGTGTAAGGTTAAGGTATTTGCTGTAAGAATCTTGATACTATATTAAACATCATCAGGTGAGATGCAATTTCGTTTGTTAAGAAATTACGTCCACTGCGAATAGACATATATAAAACATTGAACTATGATAGTTTGCTATACTAATGCTATACTTTAATCACATACTTCTATTCATCAACTCTATGCTTTAATTTATGATAATAGAAGCGATGCTTGTATTTGTTATATATTATGTAATCAACTTAAGAAAGTAACCTTACAAGTGAAAGCGACGTTCGAATATAGTCATGATTTTAATATTGCACAATCTTTTAATTTAAAATTGATAATATCAATGAAAGATACAACGTTTATAATAAATATATACTTGTATAACTAGAGCATTGTAAATTGCCCCTTCATCTTGTCAATTTCTCGCGGACAGTTTTATAGGCATTTAGTTGATCTTCTGATCATTACTACCAAGTTTGTCGAGAAGCTAATGATTATGTTTGCGGGCATAAAAGTTAACATACTTGATTTGGAAGCTTTAGAGACTTAATTTTCGCTGCATGTTAACGTCATTTTTGGCATTGTTATATCTGTTCAATTTATTGTTTCGTTTCGTAGGTTTGGTTTGTAAAATCTTAGTTTGATTTTATCTGACGTGATCCTTTCATCCAATTCCAGATCGCAATCATCAACCATTACGTCATTCACGCAATCAAGTCGGCTGATGATAAGAAAAAGGTCATCAACCCTAATATTACTAATACAATCAAATCAATCAATGATAGAAATACTTATCAATTCTCATATCATTGATGCAATTATATCAGTCGATTAAAAATAATTCATCTTTTTACAAACGAATTTGTGCTCTTTCCATTTAGATCTCAAAAAATCTGAGTATTTTTTTTTGAACGGCAAATATACGACCCTGCTTCAGAGAATAGGTTTTATTTTAATCGGGTTCACCTATTCATTTTTCAACCGAGACCGCACCCCCAACTTTTTCAGGAGGAAACCCATTGCTGAGAAAACCCCTTGCTCAACTCTAAATATTTTATTCAGAGTAATACTTGAACACATGACCTCTCAATATTTACATGTCATAAATACCTCACTTTAACTACGAGTTCATAAAATCGTATTTAACCATCATGTGGTCAAGTTGGTACATGGTAGTTCCAATCTTAAATAGACATTTAATAATTAATATATTTTGTGGCAGAAAGAAAATCTTGCCGGCCTCATGAAAGAAGTTGCCGTACTTTCATTTTTAATTTTTTATCACACACGTGGCAGCTGTCACGATCGATTATTGAAACTCAGCATGTGACTTTAGTAAAAGCTCCATCCCAAAATCTTTTAGCTTTGAAACCAGTAGATATTTTCATATTCCTCCTATTATTTAATACGATTTCACTTTTGGTACTTATAAAATTAAAATTGAAGTTTAAGTCTCGTAAATATATATGAGTTAGTCAAGTCGAGCTAAACCCAACTTATTAATACATACATAATTTAGTAATTGTAAAAGTAATCAAAACGTACCATATATTGTTATTTTTCTATAATAGTATATAACAATATTTACTATTACATATATTGTTTTCAAACATAACATAAATGTTTTCCGTATATAACACATATTGCAAATCTCGTAATATATATTGTTTATTTTATTATAACTGTTTATTTGTTTTAAACGGTCCAATTCTTCGAGAAATTAGCTACGCCTCCCGTAATAACTGTCACTTTAGGTGCGTCACGCACCTATCATGCTAAAAGTGTCATTAGGGGATAGGGGCAAAAGAACACGATTGAGTATAGTCAATCCTGGTCACGCTTCATAACGTATGACGTAATGAACAATTTTATTTTTCCAAGAAACAAACAAAGAATTACATCGTTAAAAGTATATGCACATTAAATTATCTATAAACAAAAATAGGTCTACAAAACATGCAAATAAGGATGCATGATAAGGGTGCAACATGGGAGCCGAGAGCCTGTCGACCAGTGGGAACCCCTATCCGCCCCCTTGGTACCATTAAATTCATCATGTTTTATATAAATTACAAATACTTGTTAAAGTATAAAATAGTTTCATATTATTTCACACAATTATAAGTATTTAAAACTTTATGTGATTTTTAACATTATTCTTACCATCAACTCGTTGTTATTTTTATTATAACTAAAGGTCGTGATGTTTGCAATATAAAAGTGTGTAGTAAAAATATTTCTCACTAAGTACTTGTTGGTTCAATCGTTTAAGTTGGTAGTCCAATGATAAGAGGTAAAGATTCTTTCAATATCATTCAAACTTAAATCACATGTAATAGTTAATCCTCTTAAAGGTCATTTTACATAACATCAGTGCCACCACAAGATTATATTTTTAACAATAAACATGTGTAATGGTTAACGACTTTTAACGTCCCTTCAATCATTACTTATTTATAAAATCTATGAGATGTTAATGTTCATAGGAGTGATGTAAGAACGTTTTAAAATGATATAACGCTCTTTTAGTAACCCACTAAATCTCATTACAAATTTCTTTTTCATAAAATAATATATGATTCCGTATGCTACTTAAAGAGGGTGAGAAAACCGATGAGATTTCTGGCCACAGGCACCGCCAACGTGATCCCCTTTCTTAAATGCATTAACATTGCATTCTCTCTCTCACACACACTTTACCCTAATTCCATCCAACTTTTCTACATTAAATACACACCAAATTCACCCGTTTCATTTCATCTTCTTCTAATCTAAATCTAATTCTAATTCTAATTCTAATTCTATATTATATATATATATATATATATTATATATATATATAATATACACACACACACTAAACCAACCATCTCCCTCAATCTCTCTCATCGTCATCTTCACCTCCGTTTCAATTTGGTCTTTTTTTCGTTAGTCGTCCGGCCGCCGGAGGCTCTGCTGCGAGATTTCCATCACTCAGCTTTATCAGGTGAGGAATCAGCTTCATCTTGTTTGACTTTCATGGAGATCTAATTATCTTATTTAAATTTTACGTTTTTTGAGGTTTTTTGTGCCAATTGCTTGAAACTGTTGATGTTGTGTGGTTTGTGTGATGGATTTGAGTAGGTGAAACGAGTCGAAGTTTGAAACGTTCTTTTCGTGTCTGTAAATCGGTTGAGTTTTGTTGTGTGTGTGTAATTGATTGTTGGAAGACAAAAAACTTCGGTTTTCACGACAGATCTGAATAGTTTAAGCAATTAAAAAAGTGTTGTTTCATTTGAGTTTAATTTCTTATGTTTCAGATTGATTCGTTTGTTCAATTTCGTTTGAACAACTCGTGAGATCTCGATTTCAGATCTGGTTAATCAAATTAGCTGGATCTAATTGTTCGATTCATGTGTTGTTTTCTCAGATCTAGGGTTTGCGCGAGCGATTTTGCATGTACATGATTTGAATCTGATAATTTCTGTTCTAACAGGTCTTGTTGTATCAGAAATAAAAACGAAAATGAATCACTGTGGAATCCATCAGAAGAACACCTTTGCATCATCTCCTGAAGAGATGAGATCTATGTCTGTCCAAAACCGAGGCGACTCAGCCTCTTCAGCACCACCATCAACGAGCCCATTAGGCCCCTGAGATGGCAGATGTGGTAAATGTTGTTTCAACACTTCAATATTTTTTTTTTTTAAATGTTGCGTCTTTAAACTAACTTCGTGTTTTTCATTTGATCTACAGCCATTCGTTGGATGTTCACGAATCGAAAACCGGACCTGAGCTTCTGGACGCCATTTTCGCTAAGGTAGCGACTCAATCGGTGTCATTATGGCAGTTAATTCTCAAGAATCTGTTCATGATGTGTGTAATTTAGGCTAATGTTTTTGATATATTTGTTGATAACAGGGTTCTGAACCTGGTGGTTATGGTGCACCAGAACAAATTTGTACACAGGTAGCCTCGTCGCCCCCTTTTTCAGCGGGTCACCGCCGAGTAGAGTATCTAACCCACTAATACAAGACGCGCGCTTTGGGGATGACAAGATATCCCCACTGTCACCGCGTTCCATGATCCCCAATCCTGCATCGTCCGGTTTGCAATCCTCTCCTTCATCTGCAAGGAAAGGAGGATGCCATTTCAGCAACAATCCGGCGGTCAGGATTGAGGGGTTTGATTGTCTCGACCGGGACAATAGGCGCAATTGCAGCATCCTTACCGGGCTTGAATCAACCCTTGATACAGTCATACTTTCTTCATCAAGTACATAACAAATCATTCTAGCAAAACATCAGTTAGCATCAGCAATCAGTTTATTTCAGTCTGTTTCATTCTAGTCTTCCAATGAGGAGTTTTGAAGGAGATAAATACAGAGATACACCCAGCGTTCGGTGGGTTGCTTCTAGTGTAAAAAGGAGTGTCTTTTAAGGCGAATGTAAGTAATTAGGGAGTTTATGACCAAAGATCAAGAGGGTAACATCTTGAAGTTATAAAAGAGGGTCTTTTTTCTTGTTTTTGGGAGTCTTTTTGTAAACCATAGGATTGCGATTTTATGAAGAGAAATGTGTATAGAGTTTAAGGTCGCAAATCCGAGTTGGGTCATTTTGTAAGTATGTTCAGCATCTTTGAAGAAAGAATATTTCCAATCTTTTCTTAAGAAAGAATATTTCCAATCTTTTCTTTTTTATCTTTATCGTGTGAACCTGTTAAGAGACATTTCAAGCTCAAAAGAAACATAACCGATATCTTATGATCAGATAAAATGTAGCTCCCGATTCATAGTGGGTTTGTAGTCATAAACCCGTTAACTTGATTGGATAAAACACAGAGAGGAAGCGATGATACATGATGGATCTTGACCTTGAACCATAGAACTTTATCTGTTTGATCGTGAAGTTTTGTTTTTAAATAACAATCACATTCAACATACACGAGCTATCTTGAATTATATTAAATGTCTTTTTATTATGTTAATTTATCTTTAATTATATTAAAATAAAAGGCTTTATATTATGTAATGTAGAAATCATCATATTTATCCAGTGGGTCGCATGGGGTATTTATAAATGGCACAAAATCAAGGTAATCATTGTTAAGTGATCTTAAAGCATTCACAACCTATTTTTTTCTTTATTAGAGGTTTGTTTATATTATATGAAATAATTTTGAGTAGTTTGGAAAAATATGAAATAATTTTGAGTAGTTTTGAGAAAATATTACTTTTTATTTGCAAATTTAAGGATTCACCGTGTAACTTTTATAAAAATTTTAATATATTTTAAAGTGGTTGTGAGTTGATAATAGAGAAAACGGTAATGATAAAAAGTATAAAAAATATTGTTTAATTAAAAAAAAAAAACGTAGTGATTTTTCGTGTAATAATAAAGATAAAGATAAGTAGTGGGTTGTGAATGCTCTTGCAGACGATCAGAAAGATCGTTGAGACAAGAAAATTTACAAATGTGTTTTTTTTCCAAACAAGAAAAATATTTTGTTAAATCAATCAAAAAGAATTATAAGAAAATGTTTTTCAAACACAGTTATAAATATACGAATGGATTAGAGTAAAAATTATATTTAATCTGAAAAGTCTAATAAGTATTAAATGCATGACATGTGTTCTATTATTGTCTTTAAATGAAAGACTATCTTACACTTTTTATGATAAGTTTTGAAAACACTTTAATAAAATAATATTCTTGTGTACTTATAATTGTTAAACAAAATGATAGATAACAACAAATTTATATTATATATATATAAATATAATAAAACAAATGTATCAAAATTAAGTGTTGTTTTATTATTGTATTTTGCATGTTAAAAGTACATAAAGAGATAATTTTACTATTTTATTTTTTAAAAACTAATCATTTTAAAAAAACATAATGACGAATAGAAAGATACATTAACAAGTATGAAGACACAATTATGAGTAGAAATCACAATGCTAGAAATTATATATATATATATTTACTTTTTATATAATGATAGTATACTCGTTTTAAAGGTTAACAAAGCGGTTTGTATTTAAAAAAAAACTTTTCACAATTTTGTAAAAAAAATTAGGGGAAAATAAACTTTAAAAAATAAAATTTGAAAGCAGCTTTGATCACTTGTAATATGTTTTAATGACTTATACGTTATCAAACACAATTTATGGTTTTAAATAATGTTTGAGCAAAGAAGAAAAATCAAACCCCCATCGAATGGCATTGGGGACTAAATGCCGACCTATCATTTCTAGTAATGAAGTGGAAAAGAAAGAAGTGGCATGGAATAGAGGTGCGCTAGAAGTGGAAAGATTTTTTATTTCAAAATTTTGTATTAAGATGGATTTGATTTCAAGCCTTCTCTTTGCTTTAGAGAATTTATCTTTCTATCTATCGGTGAAGACTGAATTTAAGATTTGCCAGTTATTGATGGTATTCCTTTCTTCTTTCATAAAGTGACAGAATTCTTTATTTATTGATGGAATTTATTTCAAATATGACGGAATTAATATCGTCGTGAAATCTTTCTTTTTTATTGTCGTTTGTAAAGCTTAAAAAAACAAAATGTGTGGCTACTTTAGTTTTTTATAATGTTCTGATATAATTTTTTTGAAAACGAAGTTGCTTTGAAATAAGTATTAGTTTGTATTGTAGGCTATATCGGTTGTAGTTACCGTTGCAGTACCGTGACAAACCCAATTGATTATGATGCGAAAAACCGTTGCCCCAATTGGTATTAGTAGACCAGTTTGACATTCGCTTATATGTTTTTTGCAAGCCAAGACGATAACGACCAATACTTATACCATGTAATGCGTGGAAAAACTACCAACTCCCATCGGCTTGCATAGACAGCTTTCTTTCGTAAACTTAAAAAAACACGGTTATATTCAAGATCAAGTTTTTTTTGATATCACAGACTATATTGAGTGCAGTTTACTATTGTGGTATCTTCACGAACCGAATTGATTATAAACGATTAGACGAACATCATCCTGGTATAATCAGACTATTATCGGTATTCACTTTTATGGTTTACGATAAGACGTATCCGCTTAGTGTGATGAAAAACGTGTAGCACGGTGAAAGTAGTTATTATAATCCCGTATTTAATTTTAGAGTAAATTACTATTTGCATCCTGACATTTTCTAAAATAACTAGTTGCACACTAAAGTTTAAAACATCACCATGTCGTATAACTTTTCATTTTTTCATCCATTTGAATCCTGAATGCTAACGCCATTAGTTTCTCTGTTAGATTTTTTTTTGAAAATACTAAACTACCCATCAAAATTTACAAAATAAAAACATTCTTCATCTTCATCTCACCAAACACCCCCACCAAATACAAATACACACACATTATCTCTCTAATATCTCCATCACCACCACTACTACAGTCAACCATCACCACCACCGGAACTGCCCATTACCACAACATCACCACCACACACACACACACACACACACACACACACACTCTCTCCTCTCTCTCTCTCTCTCTCTGTGTCACACACAAACCCTAGATTTCATCACCATTTCACGGTAAGGTGGTTGAGACCTCAGCCCTGTGGAGGTTGCAATAGAGGCTGTGGCGGTGGCGATCGGGCTATGGTGGTGGTGAATGGGGGCTATGGTGGTGGCGATGGCGGTTTGTGGTGGTGGCGTTGGGGCTGCGATGACGACGTTGGGGGATGTGGTGGCGGCATAGGGGGTTGCCATAGGGTGAGGGGAGGTCGTGGTGGCGGTGACAGGAGGTTGTGGTGGCCGTGACGGTGACGGGAGGTTGTAGTGCGGTGATGGGGAGCTTGTGGTGGTGGTGGGCAGGCTATGGTGGTAGTCCGCAGGCTGTGGCGGAGCCATGAAGGTGATGGTGGGTTTGTGGAAATGAAGGGTTTTGATGGTGGTGATGGAGGGTTTTGGTGGTGGTGATGGGGTTTGTGGTGGTGGTGATGGAGATAAGGGAGATGAGAGAGAGGTTGTGTGAGGTTTAAAGATAGAGAATTTGATATGCGAAAAAAATAAATGGGTGGGTAGGTCTGACAAACTTTTTTTTATTTTTTAGAATTTTGAGGGTAGTTTAGTATTTTTAACAAAGCTTTCAATAAAATACTCAGAATGTAAATGGATGAATAAATAAAAAGTCGGAATATAATAACGTCTTTAAATTTTAAAAATACAATTAGTTATTTTCGAAAAAGATCATGATGAAAATAATAATTTACTTTTAATTTTAATTGACATATCCTTTTCTCAAAAAAATTAGATTATTTTAATTTTTTATACGATTATGCGTTTCAAATCAAGATGTTCTGGAAATCACCATAAACACCTTTTTAGCGTTTCTGAAAACATTTCACCGCTCTTTTTCTTTTGTTTCAACCTTTTTGGGGTTTTTCACTTCACTCCCCACAAACACACACTCCAGCAAGCAGAAACATGGGCAAAGGAAAAGGCTCAACACTCGTTCATCTGCTACTCATCATCTTATCATTAGTTGCTTTTGCTTTCGCCATTGCCGCCGAACGCCGTCGTAGCACCGTACAATCTCCTCCTCACCTCTCAATTGCTAATTCTACTGTTCATGTTCAAATCAGTTGTTACTTAGGGTTTTGTAGATTGAAGTATCATTCGTGCTTTTGAATCTGTTGTTCACTTTGATTTTGTTTCGTCTTTGCTTACAATCGATGATAGGTCGTGATTTTCGCTTCGGTGAAGTTTATTCTATGGATTGTTGAGATCTAGGTTTTTGATATGCGAAAAATGAAGTTGTGTGAGCTCGTACATGATTTGCAGTGTGATATGAGTGATTTTTGATCATTTTGGGTAGAGTAATGCCTTTCTGTTTGTTACTCTTGAAATGGTTGCGTTATTGTTTTGAGATACAAATGAACAAGTTTCTGATAAATTTGCGAGAGCGGATCCGACTCAATTTACCTACGTGAAATCTGACTCGTAGCATAGCAATTGCTAGATCATGATTACACATGAAAATCCTATCTCCTACCTGAGTGAAGCAAACTGTAGTATCTGTTCTGTGGTTTTATCTAATCATGTGAATTCTTCACTGTAATCTTTAATTTCTTCATTCTATAAAGATTCGCGATAATGAGGGCTTGAATATGTAGTTTCTCGTTTACCTGAACTGTGTCTCTTTGGTATGGATTTTTGCACCACCATGAGTGATTTGACTGTATTTATGTAATTGTGGATTGTACAGACCTTCTTGTGCTTTTGCTTTATCTGATAAACATTTTTGGATGACAGGGGGTAATTCATACAGATGACAGGACCAATTCTACATATTGTGTATATGATTCAGATGTTGCAACTGGATACGGTGTTGGGGCCTTTTTGTTTCTACTCTCCGGTCAGTCATTGCTATGGGTGTGACCAAATGCATGTGTTTTGGAAGGCCTTTAGCACCTGGTGGAAATCGAGCTTGGACCATCATTTATTTTACATTATCATGGTAAGAAATTCAGTTTTCCGTGCAGCCTTTTTTTTTCCTCCAGTCTGTCTGTAGTCAGCACTATTCACAGATCTTATAAACTGCTATACAAAGTTCGTGCATTTATGACTTTTGATGTCAAACGGTCAAATATGTTAAGGTGTAAGTTAATTATTCAAATGGGACGAGTTACCTCTTTTGCACTAATAGTCTCAGGTATTGGCTGCTAAATGCTAAACAATCAAGATGAACGACAGTTTTCTTTCATAAGATGAATTTGTTTCAAATTGAGTTGAACTTTAAGCTCACCTGACCTCAGATGTTGAACTGTTACAAGATCTTATCGGTATTAAAGGGAAATTGACTCAATAAACTCTTGCTTTTACACATCTTCATTAACTGTTTGCTTTTACCCTTATTCAACTCTTCCCATCTAGTTAGTAATTAAGGCTCTATGATCATTTTACATGTAGACTATTTTACTTGGTATAGGATATAATGAATATAGAACTCACAAAATGGTAAGGAAAATAGAATAAACTGAACGGGGCAGAAACTATCTTCGTGTGATAAGAGTTGTTGACTTCTGTAAGGAATCTTCTTGGCCTTTACAATAGAACTGTATAGCTCAGAAAAGTATCTGGTTTTAGATAGAGATGGCAAATTGGATAAACTGAATGGGTTAGGTTATGGGTCAAACCCTGAAAATATATTGTACAAAATGGCTGGGTTGAGTTGACATGAAACACTTTGGTGTTCCATAAATTCATATTGTCTACTTTTATAAATAATGGAGCCGTTAAATATGATTATCGAAACTATGTTATTTCAATAATAATATCATATTTTTTTAAAGCAGTTTGGAGGTTGTATGCACACTTCAAGTGGCTCTTGACTTACCTGACCTGTTCCCCTTTTAGCATGTGTTTATTCTATTACCCATTTTGGCATGCTCCCCTTTTAGCTTATGTTTTTCTATTGCCCAATGGACTTGTTAAAGGTAAAATATAGCCCACAACACCTCACTCGTAAGGAAAGGAAACGGGTTGGAATCATCGTATCTATTATTGAACAAATTAGGGAATGTCAATTCAGAAAAGAACATTCATACTTGTCAGTTTTTCTTTGAATTCCCAAGTTAACAGAAAGTCGGCACTCTTTTTGCAAACTTGACGCCTTTATTTTTTTAAAAAAAAATAAAAGCTTACTATGCATGCTATAAAAAAAAGAGTATAAAAACTTAACCTTATTATTTGTATTACGCAGGATGACTTTTCTGGTTGCGGAAGCTTGTCTGGTAGCCGGGCAAAGAAGAATGCTTACCATACAAAATACAAGAGTATGACAGAAAGCTTTTCATGCGACACATTAAGAAAAGGAGTTTTTGTTGCGGGGGCAGTGTTTGTTGTGGCGACCATGATTCTGAATGTTTATTATTACATGTACTTTACGAAGGCTACAACTCAGCCTGCTCACAAAACCAACCGTTCTAGTTCAACTGTTGGTATGGCTGGCTATGCATAGACCTTAAGTATTTTGAATTGTCATACTTTTAAAACATGCACATTTAACTTATGGCTGCAACTAATTACAATTATGGTTGTTGAATGTTGATGATATCATTCGCTTCTACATTATACTTGCATAGACCTTAAGGTATTTTGAATTGTCACTACTTTAAAACATGCACATTTAACTTATGGCTGCAACTAATTATCAATTATGGTTGTGAATGTTGATCATATCATTCGCTTCTACATTATTCGTGGATTAAAATCGATTAATTTTGGTATGCACATTTTATACTATCAAAGTTGCAGAAAAGGGTCCATACCAGGTGCTAAATATTTTTTATAGGAGATCCACAGACTGAACTGAACTTGTCAGGTCACTAAGTCCAATGATCGACTCTTTAGGAAAGGCCCTACCCTGGTGTCTACCTTGGAGGTCTTCATCATCCTGTACTATCCATAGCGGTTGACTTTAAAAGAAAGAGCAACATCCTGCTTGTAACTAGAAGTCAGAGGCCACATGTTGGAAAATTGGCCGAGATTAAAACATCAATCTTTTATTTAATCAAAAATAAATATGTATTCTTCCTCTTAATCTGATTTGCACCTTCTAGATCTTGAATTCCCAACAAGACTTGTAACTCTTTTACTATAATCATTGAATCGTTATCGGTCTTCTTTCTTTGATCCAAGCTTTAGTAACATAGACCATTATCTTCATCCGATCCACTCAATCTTAGCATCTCCATCTTGTTCATCATCTCATCGTGATAATAATCATGATTATCTCCTTGCTACCTTTTCATGTCATCTCGATTGCTTTCAATGGTTTTCTTTCTGACTCACACAAATCACTTCCCCTATGACTCACAGAATCACGTAACTTTTCCCCTCAATTGACCCACACAAAATTGTTATTATGATCACACAGATCGTCTTCTTCTCTAGGTCTTCTCCAGCTCATACAGAACCGCTTCTCCGGCTCACTCAGAACCTTAGTCTTCTTGACTCACGTAGAACCTCTTTTTTTCTTGGCTCACGCAGAACCGATCTTTTCTTGGCTGACACAGAACCAATATTTTCTTGGCTCACACAGAACCTCGTTGGTGGTTTTGATCTTTGGCTCACGCAAAACCTCTTAATCTTCATCTTGCTCGATCTTCACGTCTTCTTCCTCTTACGATCGTATTCTAAGCTCTGATACCAATTGTTGGAAATTTGGCTCAGATTAAAATACCAAATAATTGACAAAAGAATAAAAACAAGAACAATTGATATTGATATTCAAAACCACACTTTTACAAAACCTTAAACAATCTATTTATACTACACTTATATTACTTTTAAAGTAACTCAAACTCTATTAGATAATTAAACTTAATCCTTATCTACTTCACACTTTATCAAACAACTAATAAAATAATAATAATAATTATATTTTTTAATTTAATCAAAATTAAATCTTCAAGCCAGACTCTATGCGGTCCGTGATTTTTGGTAATGAGCTCATCTAAGGTACGGTTAGTGCTACACAAATGCTACAATAATATCACACAGGAAAAAGGACCAAGGGGTTATTACCTTGTGTTCCAATGAGCTTATGACGGGTTAATAAGCCCTTGATAGAGGTGGATAAAACCGAAGATGATTATCCAACCGGGGCATCATATGGTTCTCCATGAGAAAACCGATGATGATTATCCAACCACATGAAGGCAAGCCTAGAGGAACCAATGTTCAAGCCCTTGATAGAGGTGTATAAAAAGTAGTTTATTCCAGTACCTTATGAGAGATTGATTATTCAGAACAAACAAGTTTTCAAACAATTAGGGTCATGCATCGTACCAAGATATTCTCCGCTTCGCCCCCGATGGGTTGCCCATCCAGAAACTCACGATTTTGTTCACCTGACGAGTTGCTCACTGGCAAAACGTATCTTGATAGAGGAAGTTTCCACCCCCTTATAAGGAGGGTTTCATTCTCCTCCTCAACCGATGGTGGGAGTTACATATGGCACCTCAAGAAGGCAACGGGCTCAGTCGAATAGAGCTTAGAGTAGGTATGCCATATCAAACTTTACCAATGAAAGAGACGAGCTAATGATATCATTGTAGGAACTAAAATGATATTTAGGGTACCAGTCTAAAATTTACTTTAATAGTCGGATGACAATAATATAAATTGCCACACCCTCAATTTTCACATACGGGATATTACCGTTAAACGCGTGACATACCAGGATCTCAGCCACTAGTTACACTAAACGACACATCAATTACAAAACATGTTTGCTCATTTTCATAAGAGTTTCCAGAAAATAGAGTTAAATACGTAACATAAAAATAATTGCGGAAGCGTAATATTTGTAAATCAAATAGCGCAGACACGCGCAAATCAAATAAAATATAGTTCGTAGAAAATGTAAATGTTTCATTTGACCCAACAATGTGAATGCAGCGTGTGATGACCTTAAATCGTGCGCACCTTAAGAACCTGAAAAAAACAGCTACAATACACAGGTTTTGATAAACAATACATAAAAGAAAGAGATTAGTAAACAAAGTAATATCAGTACATAGCTAGTCTACATAACAGTTACTTAGTGTATGAAATTCGCAACCGAAGCTGACAATGTAAATGAATGCCTCGGCAGTGGCTAACCAGACCACCAGCAACAGAAATTAAGTCAATTAAACACCCGTTGACGTGCAGTCGTGCTAGCGCGACTAGCCCGGGTGGGGTTTGTCAACTCAGTAGATCTACTCAGAATTACCTCGCTAAATTACATAAATTAAAGGTTCAGAATGAGACTTAAGTGGTACAACACTAGTAAACAATTGACATTATAGTATACTGATCAAATAAAAATACGTTTAGAACACATGTCTCTCCCAAAAGAGTACAAGAAAAGTGGGGCTGAGAAACTCACCTTAGGGTGCCACAAAACAAATGAAACCAAATACCACAACGGTAACCTCAACCTATTACACAAAATAGGTTCATAAGTTTGTGCACAAAACATGCTTACGATGCCCCAAATCGTATCACACAATGTTCAACCCATCCAATGCATAGAATCAAGCTTTGATAACAATTCACACAAGAATTCTTTACAAACCATCTATACATTATTTTGAGGTGAAACCACTTGGAGGTGCTCCAGACTCATGGCATTACTCCAAATCATTTATTTTGATCATAACCTCAATCAAAATACAAACCATATCAGGACACTTGACCCTTTGCTTGCTGCCAAAAAGAACAGTTTGACCTACCTTCACTAAAAAAGCAATAACTCGAGTTTACACTTCCAAATTGAGTGTGGTTGGACTTTCTGGAAACTAGACTAAAAAAATACACAATCTGGACTCAAGAACCGCAGTGATTGAGTTTATTATCATCAAGTTACAACATGCACAAGTTGACTAACAAATCTGCTAGAATCATAAAATTCAAGTTTACACTAAACAAGCACCCTAACATTGACCAATGACTTAACAAGACCATGATATCATCTAAAAGAAGTTTGGACACTCATCCAAGTGTCTTTGCACGAACCCAAGCGTTATCAAGACTCAAACCATACGATTTATACCCAAACCCTTTCCAATGATCATTACCCGACCCGATGGCTTCATTATCACATAACAATTGACAAACTCAACCCATTTGCCCCCACTTTAATCGACTTCCAGCCCCAACATCAACCCTAATCTGAATTTGAATCAATCATAGCACAATATCTATGATTTCTAACAAGGAACAAAGCAATAACATGACCGAATCAAAGAATAACACACACAACACACAAGAACAACAAAAACAGCCCAAGAAATTGACATTTACCTTAGAAATCGAAGTGGGCAGAAGGAACTCAGTTGTAGTGGCTTGAGGATCAAGAGGGTGAGCGTATGAGAAGAGGAGAGGGTCGATGGGGGGACAAATGGTGGTGGTCGCGACGGATAGATGATGGAGAAGGGAGATCGGCGAATGGAGAGGGGGGAAGGATTCATGATCGATGAGGGGGTGGTGGTTAGGGTTTTGCATGGAGTGTGTGCATTATCTTGCATGATAAGGGTTTCGTGGGGCTTTCGGGTTGGGCGAGAGTCCCGTGATGGCTACAAACATTTACATCAACTACCAACTCTTTGCCACGCTCGATTTCGTTTTTCAATTTTGTTTAGTTGGCAATTACAATAAAAAACGTTTATCTATATTAATAATATTATTATTTAATAATCGAAATTTGATTAATTCACAATTTAATAAATCCCATCACAATGGAGGAAAGTTAAATTAAGGGAATGAAGTTAACCTGAGAACTAGGATTGTCACATAAATGATAACAAATGGTTACACATGCGTGAAAAACAAACTAAAAGGAATTCATAGGGTTCCAAGATAACACTTTCCATATGTGATATTGTGATATGTGTATGTCTTATTTCTTTGGCTATATGGTTTTCAAATTCTTTTTCTAACTTAATCTTTGTTTCCCGTGCTTTTAAGTTATTAACCAAATCATAAGATCATCTTTAATGGACACATTGTTGGCTTCCTATGTGCCATCCTTCCTGCAAAAGCCTTATTGTGCCGCTCTGTTTGTGGAGTGGTTTTGGCTTCTCTTTTCTACCCACAAGCACCTAAAGATAAGTAATGGCGGGCCCTAGAGGCACACATCTAACTGGTTTGCGAACCGAAACAGAAAACTTGAACAAAACCGAAACAGTAGAAACGGTACCACTTGGAACCGGTACCATTTGGAACTTATTGAAACCATAGGTTTGAAACCGGTTTATAATCCACTCCAATATTGAAACCGGTTTCAAATTGGTTAATTTGAACTGAACCAGTCAAAAATTGCTCAACCCCATCAAAGTTGGAACCGGTTTGAAACTCAAGTCGGTTTTGACTTTTTGTTGACCAGATTGAACCGGTTTCAACCGAAACTAGTTTAGGGTTGGGAACCAATTTTTGCACCTTTAGCATCTCGTATAAAATTTTTTTGCTTACATTATACGGAATCACATGTATATATTATTAAACCTTTACAAAACAAACTTATAAATATTTAAGAGTATTAATTTAAGCATTTATATATTATTATTAAACTTTATTGGCCAAACATATATAAGCTAAAATTTCAATATGGTTTAGAAATTTATACAATTCATACATATCAACTTATCGGACTTGTATAATATCAATCTATATAAGTTTTAATAATTTCTAAAGACCCGAAATAGGTATATATAAGTATACAAACTTATTAAACCTCAGAAATATATTTTATTTTAATACTTAAATGTAATTAACTTAATTTAAGATATAAAAAACTAAATAATTTATTATAATAATATTTGGTTATTATATAAAAAAGTGGTAATAGTATGCAAATGGAAGGACGTTTATGAAGAATGTTGCATTGGAGTTGAAATAAGTGTTTCTAACCTATTAATGTTTTGCTAATATGAGACAGACATTTGTGAGATTTTGTATTGTAGGTGCTCTAAGCCGAACAGTGGCGGAGCTTGAACACTCCTAAGGGGGGGGGCGGGGGCGAAATTAAATTTTTTAAAGGGGGGCAAACTCGATATATATATGAAATTTTCACTACCGAACCAAAAATTTACCTACTGCACTAAAAATATACACTACCGACGAAAAAAAAGAGGGGGGGGGGGCGGCGGCCCCCCGGCCCCTATAAACCTCCGCAATGAAGCCGAGGTACCTTCATGAGCTCGCGTGAGTAAAGGAGGGATGTGGCGCCTGATGGAGAGGGATTCGTTAAGACGGGTTTCTACGAGGTGTGTTTTAAAAAAAACCGGTTTGGTTTTTTAACCGGTTTTCTCACACCTCTAGGTAGCATCATATCCATACAATTACATAGAGATGGACATGTTCTATGGAAGTTGTGTTATCATTTCATGAAAAAAGAAGACAAATTTATCATCCCAAAATATATCAAACGGACAACTTATATAGTTATATCAGTTTAAATATTCGTATAATTTATGCATTTTTCTTTAAACATCAATAATAGTGTATTTTATGTATTAACGTATTAAGTGTTTTAAGGTCGGAAATGGATTCCACTAATTGGCTGACAAATATATTTTGTATTCTCTTTTCCAAATAGAAAATATGCCACGAGCGCACGAAGGAGTTCTTTTTTCATGTAAACAGGCAACTCCATAGCAAGCTTGTCAGATCATATTAGCCTATCATGATGTTAGTGACCGATTATTATGCATATGCTATGCATTTAATAAAAATAATAGCAAATAAAGGAACTTAAATAACCACTACCCATGTAATCTAATGTTAAAAGTGTATGTCTTTTATTTAAAGTGATTGAGTTTCAATCCCATTTAATACATGAAATAAATTTAAGTGTAGAATAAAGCAGAATTAGATTAGGTGTTGTTCAAAATTAAAAGGTTAAGGAACTTCAATAAATTAATAAAAGTAACCAGATAACATATTTTAAAACATAAACAGAACAAAAATTAAAATTCAACAATTCACGAACTAAATTACACTGGAATGATTATTTGGATATATTATATGCATTTAGCTTTACTAATAGCAAGTCATAAAAAGTCTAAAAAACATGCTATAGTAAAGCTAAATGCAAAGAAAAGTTTAGTACTCAAGTGGAGATAATTTATACAATTCAGGGATGAAAAATGAAATTAACTCTATATTTAATCTTAGTCAATAATATTTAAGGTATGGTTATAAAAAAAGATATTTGATCTAAAAAGCTTAAGAAAAATTTTAAACTTGACATGGGTTCCTTTATTGTGTTAAATAAGAAGATATTTTGGTCATTATGTTAAATATGTTAAATTATTGTCTAATACGTCAAGTTATTGTGTCAAATATTTTTCATCATTTCGTGTTATTTTTATCGTTGTGTTTTTCAAATATATGATGATATTTATCAACGTGTATTTCAAAACTCATATTATTCAGGATAACATAATAACGAGCAAAAAACACAATGAGTCATTTTATCATTGTTTCTTATATATATACTTGTTGTTATCTTATCATTATGTTTTATAATTAAAAGTACACAATGATATTATTTATCAATGCGTTCTTTGGAAATTATAGTGTTCAGAATAATACAATTACGAACAAAAAACACAATAAATCATTTTATCATTGTGTTTTATGTATTATATAAACTTATTGTTGTCTTATTATCGTGTTTTAAAATTCAATGTACACAATAATGTTATTTATCCATGTGTTTTTTAAAACTTACTGAGTTTAAAATAACACAAGAATGAACAATATACATAATGAGCCATTTTATCATTATGTTTTGTGTTTTATATCATTTATGTTGTTTTGTCACTTTTTAAATGCATTAGGTTAAGTTATCTTTATGTTTTACATACTAGAAATACATAACAAATGTTATTTTATTATTATATTTTTTTTAGAATTCACCATAGGAAAACGCAATATTATAAAAAAAATAACTAACAAAAAAACATACTGAACTGCTTTAAAGACACAATGACGAATACAAATCATATGATCTTAAAAGTGTAAAAAACTATTATCTTTTCAAATAATGTTGATGTACTCATTTTAAAGATAAAAAAGCTCGTTTCTATGGTGTTAGTTCTATAAAAAAGAATTTTGTATATAACTCTTTTTACAACAATTTAATTTTAACTATTGATGGTTAAGATTCTTTTTACGAATTTTAGATTTATAACTCTTTTTGTTTGAACAATTTTCTAATATTTACTTGAGGGGGTATTAGTTTCTCTAATTATTGTTCGCATAAGTTAATGTTCGTTTTTTCCCTTTTTTTAACAACCTTTCATGTTTAAATTTTATCTAATCTTGCTCTTACGAGGATTTAAACACACATTATGTTTGTTGTATGTTAGTGGACCACAAGACCATAAACATACATATTATCTAATTAGGATTAAAAAGGCGACGAGTTACACATAGTTATTTTCCATATTGCATGTAAAGTGTTACACAAAAATTGAAATAACATTTTGATTTTGCCAAGAACTTTAATTTGATACAAAATAAATAATACACGTCAAAGTATAGTACTTTTGTACAATTATCTCTTCTATTAATGCATTATAGATGTTTTTCCTAATATAAATATAAATAATAATGATAATTAAGTTGTATAACTATCTCAAAATCTATGTAGATCTGTGAATCAAACAATCACGCTATAACAATTACAAACCTTATACTTAGATCCAACACTAAATCAATTCAAAGGAAGACTAAACGCAGATTATCATTGTGATTATCTGCTCAGGAAACAAGAACGAGAGATCAAAATCAACTAGGTTTTAACATTGTGATGAAACCCTAATTAACTAGAGAATCGACAGAAGTGCGTGAGATCGAGTTGAGAGCGAATGACCAAATGAGCGACCATGAGCAGCAAGGACCAAGTATAAATAGAACCCAAACTGAACATGGAGCATCCATGGATTAAGATGACCCGCATGTAAATCAGAGAAAAAGAGACAGAACCGGATCTTCTTCATACATCTCAAATCACCAAAGCCTATAGCATCGAGTCCACTTATATCAGTAGGCAAACAACGTATTGGGCCATTTAAAAAACTCGTATTGGACCATTTAAAACTCGTATAAGGTTTTTCATGATCTTAGAGCATTTACGGTGGGTTTCTCATCTTTATCTATATAATTACACTAAAATTACTAGTTTTTCTCTTTACTTTTCAATTAAATAATATTTTTTATATCTTTATTATTAATTTTTTTCTCTCTCCTCCACTCACAACCACTTTTAAAAATATTAAAAAATTTATAAAGAATAAATAGTTATTCCCCAAATATAACGATAAACAGTAATATTTTTTATCTTTTTCACTCGCAGCCGTTCAAAACTATTCCATTTAATATAATAATCTTATTTATATATTTTTAGATACTTATATGAACGTCCGTATTTAACCCCACTCAATCATAACTTGTCGTGTCCTTTTAAACCTCTATTACCCTTGGGAGTTGTACCATTTCTTTCTCAACCCACTTGAGCCCTTGATATTTTTTAAATGAATAGAGTATAAAATAACAGAAGAAAGTTTATAAATTTTTGATGTAAAAAGTTGAGAAAATGTGTGCTAATTTATAGCGTGAAAATAATGTTTTTGTTAACCCTTAAATAGATCTTTCAAAAGGCTACACTGTCATTCTCCAACGTTCCACAAGAGGCTTCCACCACGGGTTCACGAATCCACAACCCAACACGCCCCCAACCCACGGCAGTTGCGAATTGCAATGGTATACTCTCTCAAATCGCGTGAAGTCGCTGCTGATACCCGCGAGTGCCCCGGGTGCCTTACAATTAACAAAGGAAGGCTTGCTTATAAAGGATTTAAATATTACTAATTATCAACTTGAGTTTGTATTAATTCTTGTATAATAAGCATTAAAAGTTGTATAATTTTTTTTCTTAACTTTTTATTTTAGTCCAATACTTTTACATTTTTACAATTTAACCCTCATGATTTTTCATTTCAACTTTGATCCCCTATACTTTATGAATGTTTCGTTTTACATTTCAGTCTACATATATTTTAATAGTTAACACGTCGTAAAGTGCATGTGTGGTTCAACATTATTACTTTTATTTTTTTCTCATTTAACGGCCCCGTCGAAATGTCGGGTCCTAGCATGACTTAGTTATTGTTTTTAATGTTTTACGTTTTAGGTGCATGGTTCTATGTTTTTACGTATGTTTTCCGTTTGGTTTTATCTTTTTTTCCTTTTCAGTTTTTTTTAATACAAACTTTTTTGATGTTGATGGTCTCTGACTATGATTGACATTGGTAATACTTGACATGATTTTACTCTTCCATCGCAACGCTCTTAATACTAGTTTTTATGATCAAATGAATAGGTAATCATTACAAAATCTAACCATAATGATTAATATGGTGTGCACTATCTTTTCTTTTTCTCGTATAAATAATTTCTGCACAAAAACATTTACCATATATCGCTAAACCTTGAGTACCTTATATAAGATTTCTTTCATCGTTATCTGCGTTTTTATATATCAAAATATATAGGGTCCCATTCAGCACGAAAAACTGAAAGTATCTTTCTCTCTAAAAGCGTTTCTTGAAAAACAATACACCCTCCCAAAAAGAGAGTTTAAGAAGAACTAACAAGAGTGAGCTAATACCAACAAAACTCCTACTGAATAACATCAATCAACTTCAACACATTCTCACCGGAAAATTCAACCCCTTTATGTGTGTTTTCACCGGCGACCGATGTCGTCCTCCGCCGGCCGACGGAAGGTTTACTTGGTGGCACTCTTGATCATGTTGTCACTGCTACAACTATGGGTTTTAACCAGCGACCATTGCAGCATAAGAGCTGCGGCTACACCGCCACCACCACCACAAGATTCAGATGCAGTTAAAAGATCAAAGCTTCATAGAAAGTTTTTCAATGGAAGATTTCCTCACAAAAGTTTTCAAGAAAACAAAAGAATTGTTCCCAGCTGCCCAGACCCTCTTCACAATTAGCGTACGATTAAGCTTTCGATCACCTCTTCATTATTCCTCTTGTCGTGCTAATTATCTAAAATACCCACGTTTTTCCCCATGGTTTTATGATGTTATGTTGATGGATTTCGTTATATTAGGGTTAAACCGTGGGTATTTTGGTGATCTTGCCCTAAAAAAGCTTGCTTTTTTGGTTGATAGTTCAAGAAAATGGTGGTGATCATGATTCATGATGTATATGATATATTTGATATTCGAATTTTACATGCTACAACTCTTATGATCAACTTCTGCTTGCTTGAAAGTTGAGTCTTCATATATTGTTTTAATTTTTCTTCCAACCTTTAATTTTATTCATCTGTTTATTAATATATTTTTTGTTAGTTTGCTGCATGTGTGTATGGTTGATACTTGTTTGTTTGTGTAGTAGTCTGACGGTACATACAACTCCTCTAGACCATTGATTGAATCATGGATCGACTGTTAACTCTGTGACTCGAGTGGACCGTAGTTGTGAGTTGCTAGTGAATATTATGACCAAATGGTTAATTATAAATAATTCAATAGTTTTGATTAATATTTTAAGTTCATACAATCAATATTATTGTTTGTAGACCGTTTTTATTAAAGTGTCAAGTTTGAAGTGGTTACATTTGCGCAGTACTATTATAAGTACCTGTATGATCATCGTTCTAACATCGCGATAAATTTATGGAGAATTTGTTAACATGGCTTACAAAATCGAACAGTTGTCCATGATGAAGAACAAAGCTACTAGTCCTAAGCTCAAAAATAGATAATCTCATTTGTAGTAAAGAAATAACAAAAGATACTATAAAATTGTACGTATAATAGAACTTTTACATATATGTGTGTACGTATTATGATTTTAATATTGTACTTCATTATATGTGTAAGTAAACCTATAATCAAGTCATGATACTTGTCCGACAGATACTATGGATGCCTTGTTTTATTGTTTGAGAAAACGATAAATTAAGTTGTCTTTTATTGTAGTCATAAGGTTTAAATGTAACATCCCATGTGAAGTCATGTGTCTTTCTCTTGAATTCCAAAAAGTTAAACAATAAACAACTTTACAAAAGAATCAAATTTTGTTGATGACCAGAAGGATTTGACTTCCTGATTTATTCAGTACTTCAGTTTTCCTTTTAAAATCAATTATATGTTTATTTAAGCTTTAGTTAGTTAAATAACTAGTTCATGAGAAACAAACATGTTAATCATAATTATTTTAGTATGTAACACAAATATCTTTTTTTGGTTTAATTTGGTATTTAAGTAGATGGAATAATAAGTTGTGGATCACTAACACTTAATTAAACCACTGTTAACACGCTAAAAAAAATCAGAAAAAAGGTTACTAAAAGACCAAAGTCCTCAAAGAAATATTTTGTTGGTAAGTAGTATATATACTAGCCAACTAAAAGATTATTATATATGTTATAGGATTGTTATTTACATCAAAAATAAAAGTAAAGAATATTATCAGTCAAACTGATAGTATGGATTATTATCGGCCAATAGATTATATTTTAAATTATTAGTATTAGATTTGTCTTTAATTAATTAGTAAGTAAATTAGATAATTTTGCTTTAATACTTTTGTTTTGATTATTGTTATAATAATTATCGTTATATTATAAATATTCTATATACAAATTATTCGATTGAATTTTTTTATATGTTGCATCATATATATGGATATATTTTTTGTTCTCGACTCAGGCTCATGGTCTTTTGAGAATTCTTAGGGCCGTCTTTGTTAACAGGCAACAACCTAGAGGTACAATACATATAATTCTAAAATTATCATTTGTTATATATGTCTAGTAAATCATTACATTAATTTTATAAATTTTCTTAACAACTAAATATAATCTCGTACTTACTAAATGACAGGGGATAAAGTTACAAGAAAAGTTTCAAAATGGCGTAGCATGACAATTCCGGAATGGATGACATTCTCCACCGCCACCATTTACCATTGCCGCTACCATTCTCCCCCGCCACCATCAACCGCCGCTACCATTCTCCCCCGCCACCATCAACCGCCACTGCCATTCTTACCCATCTCTCTCTCTATCTCGACTGAACCAGTAATCACTGCAGCCACCAAAATCTACAATCATCACCAACATTAAGGTTAGTCATCTTTTTTTTTTTTCAAAGTTCTTAACTATTTCGTAATTATTTTAAACTATTTGGGCATTTGGTGTTGCTAGACTACTTGTTAGTTGCTATATTTGTAACAATTGTTTAGATAATGGTTTTTAGTTGTGTTTATTGGGTAAACAATGCCTTAATTAATTGGTTGAAATTGTTTAGATGCTTCTATTTAGTTGTGTTGTTTTATTAATAGTGTTTAGTAATTAGATGTTAATTTAGGTGCTTCATTGGTAGAAAATTGTCTAGTAGTTAAACACGTTTCACTTAAATTAACACCTAAAAATATTAGGTGTCAATTTAAGTGAAACTTGCTTAATAATTTGGTGTAGAATTGATTTAAACTTGTTTAGTAATTTGGAGTCAATTGACTGAAATTTTTATAGTATTTTGGTGTCTTCAAATTGTGTGAATCTTGTTTAGTGATTAATTTCCAATTTGCATGATTTACACTGATAAAATATTTTATTTTATTGTACTTATTTATATGATTCAAATTGCATTTCACTAAAGGACAAGGTCTTTTGAAATTACAAGAGAACTAGTATTAAGTCGCGTGTTGCGGCGTGCAACGTAAAACCATGCCAAGTAACACCTATATCAAATCACACCGTCAACGATCACTAACACCGAAAAAGCTTGTATCAAAATACAAATAATAACGAAGAAATAGAACCAAAACAAAAAGTAGACGTAAAAACGTTAAACCACACACTTGAAACCCAAAACATTAAAAACAATAAGTAAGTCAATCGAGGACCCGCACATTACGAGGGGATCTTAACTGGAAAATATAGGCCTAACAACGTTGAATATCACACGCACGTTACGGTATGTTAACTATAAAAAAATTAGACCGAAATGCAAATCGAAAAACTTGTAAAAGATGAAAAGTATGAGGGACTAAAGTTGAAAGTAGAAAAATTATAAAGGTTAAATTATAAAAGATATAAAATTATTGAGTTTAAAATAAACAAATAAAAAAAATATGTGTAACTTTTTAAGCATACGATGCAACAACTAATACAATAATAAGTTGATAATTAATACAACAATAAGTTTGATAATTAATAATATTTAAATTGAATTTAACATTCAGCAGTCTCCTGAACACCTCTCTCAAGGGTTTTAAACTTGAAGTCATACATATATAAGCATTTCAAAGTTATAACTAGATTTCAAATATGAGCACAAGACCACAAGGTCATTACATATTAAAATTATAACTAGATTTCATATATAAGCACAAGACCACAAGGTCATTACATATGTGGTTAGATGTAATGTGTTCAGAACCGGATTGGACGACGACCGTACGTCATACTGGTCCGCCGGTCGAACTAGATTTAAGAACTGAATGACGCCATAATTCAATCTAAATATTTTATATGTATATTTTACAGTTATATATAAAATTTAACATAATTTTATGTTGGCCAACACTCGAATTTATCGTTCAACTCACCATTAAATCTATTAAAATTCAAAAAAATTAATAAAATAAATCCGGTACAACCCTTGAACAGGTTACGGTACGACACCGAACCGGGACGAACCGGCCGGTCGAACCTATCAAAAACGAATTGGGCTGCTCGGATGCCCCGGCCCCTCCCCCTCCAATTCCCAGTCGGACAGGCCAAACCGATCCGAGACAGAAAACATTGGTTATGTGTGTTTGAATTTCAAAGACAAACAAAAGGACGAATAAACTAATTACATTTAAGTGTTTAGAAAATTTAATCCTAGTGGCGAACTTATACTCCGATTAATTTCACTTGAAGGAGATTGTTAACTAATAACGTAGTTATGTCTTTTTTTCCAATGGTTTAACAGAATAACAGAGAAAGTTTCTCGGTGAAAACTTGATCGTTACTTGCATGAAGGTATTTAAGTGTAAAAAACAAGCAATCAAAACAATAGAATACAAACATTTGCAAGCTAGAGGTGTGATCATCTGTTTATATTAGTTATGATCATTTTCACATGATCAGTATATATTGCTTAAATGGTATAATCATAATCTTATATATCCTTCTAGTAAGAGTAAAAAAATGAACATAAACTTATCTTGAAAAGTTGGTACTCAAAGGGTTTTGCATGACACGATGCTATTTATGTACCACTAATACAAGCTAGTCCCTCTTGGTTACCAAAAGCACAAATTAAGTGATTGAAGGTGATATATACGTGTGTATGTTTCTTGAATCGTTTTCAAGGTTTTCGAATATATTTCAACCTATACCTTTGGTTCTTATTAATCCACTTGTATATATATACACTTGAAAATTGAAAATGTACGTGTTGCCTATGTTTCAAAAGATGGATAAGCAATATATGTTTTCTTCATTATTTATTATAGAATGATAAATGGTATAAACTAGTAAAAATACGTATTTTGATTAATTAGAGTAATCGATAAATAAAGTCATATATAAATATTAGTAATGTATATTAAAATATAGACTATATGTGTAATTAGTGAACTTTAGGACAATATTTACTTATTTAGGAAAGGAAGTCGTGCGGCCGGTAACGATTTTTTTTTACTTGATGGTTTTTAATGTTTTTGTTGTCTTCTAACGGTTCATACAGACAAGGATATTTAATTGACTGATCTATTAAGATTTTTGAAGTTCAATAGTGTGTTTTTACACCACCAACCATTTGATTGAACCCTTATGACATCGATCCTCTAAGAGAGATTGTGAGTTCAAATCCTAGCAGCATTAAAATGCTATTGGTGGATCGTATTCTACTGCAGTAGGCCCATTCGGGTACCTCGAGTAGCCGCGCTTTATTAGTTGGCCGTTAAAAAAATAGTGTGTTTTACATTAGTTTAAAAGTTTATTCCTAGTACTTAGACTTTTCATATGTTTATTTATATAGGGAATTATCTATAAAGGTATAGAAAACTTGAATGAATTTTATTAACCGAGGCTTGTGTAAAGGTTTAGTTAAGGCATCTGCAAGCTGGTCATCTCCTTAAATATGTGTAACGCGCAACGATCCAGCCTGAACTTGTTCCCTGACAAAATGAAAATCCAATGCCAAATGTTTCATGCGTCAATGGAAAATCGGGTTTGCTGAATAATGAGTTGCACTTAAGTTGTCACAATAAATTGTAGTAGTCTTAAACATAAAGCCCAGTTCGTCGAGAAGAGCAGCAAGCCATTTGAGTTCAGTTGTGGCGGAAGCAACAACTCGAAATTCTGCTTCAGTAGAAGACCTGGCTGATGTAGATTGACGTTTAGAGCTCCATGAAATCGGGTTGCAACCAAGATAGACAATGTAACCAGTTGTACAGCGCCAAGTTTCTTTGTCACCCGCCCAATCGGCGTCGGTGAATGCATGAAGATGTAATGGAGAGTGAAGGCGTAGTAATAGACCATGATGCAACGAACCATGTAAATAGCGTAGAACCCATTTTAGAGCTGTCCAATGATCCATAGTGGGAGCATGCATAAACTGTGAAAGTTTATTCACGGTAAAGGCAATATCTGACCTAGTAATCGATAAGTATTGTAAGGCGCTAACAATTGCTTGGTATTCGGTGGGAGAGGGTAAGGGTGTGCCACCATGTGATGTTAAAACTTTTGAGCATGTGATTGGCGTGGATACAGGCTTAGAATTAATCATATTGGTGCGGTTAAGAATGTACAAGATATATTTGGTTTGATAAAGGAGACCATGAGGATGAGGAATTACTTCAACACCAAGAATGTATGATAAAGGAACAAGGTCTTTGAGAGAAAATTTGAGAGCAAGAGAGGTAATGAAGTTTTGGAGATTAGAAAGCGAAGGACCAGTCATGATTATATCGTCGACGTAAACAAGGATGAAAATAGGATGAGAAGAAGTAGTGTTTATGAAAAGAGAAGAATCAGAAATTATGGGTTTGAAGTTTTGAGAAACAAGATAAGTTTTGATTTCAGTGTACCAAGCCTGTGAAGCCTGTTTGAGACCGTATATGGCTTTATTGAGTTTACAGACATGAGAAGGAAAAGAGGGGTCAATAAAACCAGGAGGTTGAGCCATGTAAACGTCTTCATGGAGAGTACCTTGTAAGAAGGCGTTATTGATATCTAATTGTCGTAAGGGGCAGTTGTGAGAGGTAGTTAAAGAAAGGATTAGCCTAAGTGTAGATGGCTTAACGACAGGGCTAAAGGTGTCAACATAATCGATACCAGGTCTTTGAGTGAACCCTTGGGCCACAAGTCGAGCCTTGAGGTGTTCAACGGTGCCATCAGGATGGTATTTGATGCGATAAACCCAGCGACAACCGACAACATTTTGAGTGGAGGTGGGAGAAACAAGAGTCCAGGTGTTGTTTTGTTTTAAGGCGTCGAATTCCTCACACATGGCTTTATGTCATAAAGGATGATCGAGAGCTTGTTTGGTTGTATGTGGTTCAAGGAGTGGTGTTGCAGAAGCGGTATATAGGAGAAAATCATTATTGTGGTACTTAGAGTTAGGTTTGGGATTGGGTCTAGTTCGAGGAGCGGTTTATGAAAGGAGTCTGCATTAGGAGGAGAAGATGGTTGAGTAGGTTGGGTGGAGGTTTTAGGGCGACGGCTATAAGTTTTGAGGAGGGGGGAGGTGATGAAGAGGGAATGGGAGCAGTAGAGTTGGGCAGCGGAGTGGATGGGCCAGGAGGTGGTTCAAGGTGAGTGGATGAAGCATTATGGGTATCGGTTGTAGATGAAGTTGTACTAGGGGGTGGTGATGAGGTTGGATGGTTGAGAGGTGATGGGGTAATAGGAATTTGAGTGACAATAGGATAAGTGGGTAACCAATCAGTAAGGGAGGCAGCTGGAGTGGAAGTGTGAGTATAAGTTTCATAGGTAAAGTTGGTTTCAACAAAGGTGATGTGTCTAGTGGTATAAATGCGGTTTGTAGTAGGATCTAGTGCATAATATGCACTTTGAGAGGAGGAGTATCCGGCAAAGATACAAGGTTTAGAATGAGAATCAAGTTTGTTTGAGAAGTATGGTCTTAGCCAAGGATAGCAAAGACATCCGAAACTGCGTAGTTTGTTGTAATTTGGGAGTGTATTGAATAAGCAATAATAAGGAGAAGAGTTGTTTAAGGTGGAAGTGGGAGCCTGTTTAATAAGTAGGCAGCCGTGGTTAAGGCAAATGTCCAATAGGTAGTGGGAAGTTCGGCATGGGAAAGGAGTGTTAACCTGGTCTCAAATAAATGTCTATGCCTTCGTTCAACATATCCATTATGCTTGGGTGTATGAGGTGGAGAAGTCAAGTGAGTGATACCACAAGAATTAAGATGGAAAGTTAATTTTAGGTACTTTCCACCGTTGTCAAAAAATAATTTTTGTTTGGAAGTAATTTTCCATGAGCCTTTGGAATTTGATAAATGTAACAAGAGAATTTGATTTTTGTTTAAGAGGATACAACCATGTATACTTAGTAAAATGATCTACAAAAATAATGTAGTACTTATAATCATCAATTGAGTGAATTGGGGAAGACCAAACATCCGAAAAAATTAGTTCTAAAGGGAAAGTTGAAGTCAGAGTAGACATATGAAACGACAATTTATGAGCTTTATTAATTTACAAGAATTACAATGATCAAAATTCAAAATTGAACTAGAACTAATAAAAGAAGATAAAAGCTGTGAAACTTTATAATGAGGGTGGCCGAGACGATGATGCCAAGTCATAGAGGTGTGTCTTTGTGAGGAAAGCACGAGTGGTGTGATGGAAGGGTCGAGATTGAATTTTATCTCATATACTCCCTTGCTGGCCATCCCCTTGGGAAGAAGAAGGTTGGTTTTTAGGTCCTTAATAAGAAAAACAGAAGAAAAGAATCGAATTAGGAAATTGTTATCATGATATAGACTAGAAATTGAAATAATAATGCGTGATAAAGAGGGAACACAAATTACGCTTTATAATATTAAAGGTGTATGGGGTGTTTGGATTTTAACCGAACCAATATGAGTAATAGTTAAGCAAGTACCGTCACCAATCATGAGCTCATCGTTACCATCATAAGGTGTATGAAGAGACAAATTTTGAAGATCGTTCGTAACCTGGTGAGACGCGCCACTGTCAAAAAGCCAATTGACTAAAGGTGTGTTGTGGGTGTGCATGGTGTGAACCTGGGGGCTTTGCACATATTTGTTTCGAGTATGGGAAGGTATAATAATGTTGGGGTTTACCTTCTTAAAAGCACTGCAATTGGCTAAGGAGTGTCCACGTTCACCGCATCATTGACATTTACCAAGGAAAGGGCGGGGACCTGTTTGACCCAAAGCCATGGACATTGGTGTAGGCAGCAAACCAGGGCCGGAATTGATGTGTTTGGATTGTGGCTTACCATTCCAGTTTCTCGGAGATGGGCGGTGTTGTGCAACAAAAGATGTGGTAGGTTGATAGATGGTGTTGGTGGTTGACAATTGGTTTAAGGAGAGTTCATGATTGATTAACTTTTCATGAAGTTCATTGAAGGTAATGGGGGTATCACGAGCACAAACCGCATCAAGAATAGGCTTGTACATCCCCTGATCCAAGCCAGCGAGGACACTATCCGTGATATCTTTATTGTCAAGTTTCTTGCCAAGGATGGCTAATTCATCAACCAAAGTCTTGATTTCCTGCATATAATCGGTGATACTTTGGTTTGGTTTCTTAGAGCATTGTTTGAGGCGATGCTGGAGTTGCTTGATATGGCCTCTAGATGGTGAGGCATAAGTGTTAGAGAGGATTTTCCAGGCTTCCAAGGAGGATGGGGCATCAGTGACAAGTGGTATAATCGAAGGTGATAGACTCCCCATGATTGCTCCAAACAGTAATCTATCTTGCCTTTACCAGGCGGAGAAGTCTTTGTGAGGGACATCAGTGCCATCGGCAGTCTTTGATGGAGGAGATGGATGAGTTCCATCAATAAACTTATACAAATCGAGACCGTGTAATAAGGCTTCGACTTGTGTTTTCCATCCTAAGTAATTGGTCGAGGTTAGCTTGAGATTTGTAAGGAAGGTAACAAGCGTTAGGTTGTTGGCTGTGTTGTTAACAATGACAACACGGGTGGAGGTATCACGGTCGGCCATGATTAAAGAAGAAGAATGGAATGGGTACAGGAAATAAAAGGGATACGAAAGTTTAGTAGATGGTGATGGATCAGAATTGCTCTGATACCATATAAAGGTATAGAAAACTTGAATGAATTTTATTAACCATCGAATACAACTAGGAGATATAATAACTAGATACAAATACAAGAGATAGCTAACATTACAACATAGATATCAAGAGATAGCGTTAACATTATCATGCAACTATTTCTATGTTGTTTCTCGCCTCTAATAAACAAGAGTCTATCTACGTACTTCTATGAATCCACAAGAGGAGATCGATGACTAAGAAAATTGGGGCAAGTGAAAAACCATAAATACTCTCGTCACCATGAAGAGTTCTATTTGTGACTTGATTAATCCGACATGAGTAGTTGTATTTGTAGCGAAGATAGTGGAATACGGTAAAGAGTAGAACTTATTAAGACTTATTCTCATCATATATAATAGCATGTGTTTCCTTTATTAATCCATTGCAAGCTAGTCTCTATTAGAGTTTGTTCATAATTGGTTATATATATATATATATATATATATATATATATATATATATATATATATATATATGTTTTGGGTGGTCTGCATCTATTAAGAGACGATTAGCACATTTTGGATCAGTGTTATAACCTTAAGCCGTGTTGGGATTTATATATATGCCCACGAAACCATCATCTTAATTATATACCCGACCGAGTTACTCAACATTTTCGGTCTGAACCATTTTGAGGTGCACCCTTCACTCATGTTTTCAAATTAAGTTTATACTCTTAAGATCCATTCATTTCTCTTCTTAAGCATATTTTTATTTCATTTTATTTGCTAAATATATATATTTATTCTTTCTCCCCAGCTCATGAGATAAATAAACAAGAACAATTTACATGTTATCATCAAATCACAACAAAAATAGCAAAACCACAATTGATTTCTTCTATTGATTATTAAATTTATGAACATTCTTAATTAATTAGGAAGACCTAATTAAGCCCAAAGCTTAATAATTATAGCTTACAAAATTTATGATGCACGTGATGTTAATTAGCAAGATATATAAGTCACTCTTTAATTATTTGCTAAGCAAAGGAAAGCTTGAACAAGACCCCCTCTTCACAAATCTTCCTTTCATTCTAGGCCTCTTCTCAGCATTTAGTTTTCGTACCTCGTATCTTATTTTCTTTGAAAACAACCTTGTTCGCCTCTTTTCTCTATATCTTGACACCCTCGCCTCTCTCCCGCCATCTAACATTGCGGGATTCCCTATCGTCATCCTCATATCTCCATAAGGATGATTATGATGATGCATTATCCCACATCCACCCTGATAAATCAAAACAAACATAACATTAAATCAAACTGTTAATTAAACCTTGTTCCAGCCAACTACATATAATATTAGTCAAGTAAAGATTTTCTCATATATATGTTAAAAATTTATTATGAAAAGCAATGTTTTCATGATCGAACCAGATGGTTGGACCGGAATCGGATGCCTAATCGCTCTGGTGGAACCAAAGTACTAGCAGGTATGCTATTTAAACCATATTCATTTCTGTCAGGTGAATCAGCCAAACGAACCACTGAACCGAACGGTTCAAACGGATTTCTAATTTCGTTTATTTATTCATTTTCTAAAACCCTCATTACTTTTTAATTTAATATCTATTTAATTTAATTATCCAAGCCGGCCTCCAACTCACAAATCTATATCGAAACATAAACAACTTTAGATTTTCACCGGTCGATTGGATTTAAAAATCCACGACGACATAAACATTATATGTATGCATGTAATTTTATAACATTTATGACGCTATCTAGTTCTAAAATTGAATCCAAGTCCGACCAGTAGACCAACAAACAAACGTCCCCTCCAATCTACAATTGACAAAACAAAACATTTACGGAAAAGTTGGTCGGTCAAGTAGTACGTGTGATATATAATGTTTAAGTGCATGTGGGTACATGATAAGATTTCCCATAAATAGCAATTAAGTCCTCATTAATCCATGCATCCCGTACAATTAACTTAAGTAGGCATGTAGGTGATAAATAAGTATAGAAGTACCATGCACTCAGGCCAACAATCGTCGGGATCTAACTCCGGCCGATCGCCGGTGGTCCACGGAGATCTCTGCTCATCCCATGCACCAATGATCCCTTCAAAGTCTACCAGCTTTAATATTATTCTGCTTTTCTTCTTATCATCATAAGTTCCTATGATAACATCATCAACATTAATATTATCATCTCCATCTTCATCCTCCTTCACCCGCGAATCATAGTCAAAGCTCAACTCAAACGTATCTCTCATCATCTCCATAATTACTTCATCATGATGCTGCATTTCGTCTTCTTCAACCTTCACACTGCAATCCAACAACCCTACTTTCTCCATACCCAACGACTCCTCTTCAAGATCTTTCCCCAGTAAGTTCTCCACATCCGCCGCGAACTCCGCCAGCTCGACGTCGGAGGGGAGCGTCAGCCCGTTCAAATCAAACGTCCATTTCAACCCGAGATCATCAGTTTTCACCTCTGGTTGCTTCACCGTCACCGCCTCATTCGGGTTCCCCAAGGGATCAAAAATCGGAACCTGATACAGAACCTGCTCTTCATGTCTCACCGTATTCGTCTCATCGGTTCCGATCTCGGGTACTAAGTGAAGAGGATTGGAACTAATGCTCATAATGCTTTCTTCCGATTTATAACTTGTTTGGTGAGACGCTTGTTTATGATGGTTTCCGCCCCGCGGGGTCCTTGGTTTTTTAGTGAAACCCTGGTGCCACAGGGGCGGTGCAGGCTTGTCGTCTAAACAGGAAGCTGCTTTTAGACGAAGCCTTTCATGACGACGAGCCAGAGGGTTCGCCGCATGAACTAAACCATCGCATGATTGGCATAAGAAAGCGTCATCGGCGGCGCAGTACCACCGAGCACGCTTTCTTGTGCAATTATCACAAGCTCTGGCCAAATGTGTGTCCGATGAGACCATCGGGTAGAGATGTTAAAAGTGGGAACTTATTGTTCAAAACTTGAGTTTTTTAGGAAATTTATGATGGGATTGTAGGTTTTGGGTGATGGGTGTGACCCACTGTGTGCACTTTTTACCTTTTACAGAGGATATATATTATAAGTGTGGTTTACTGAGATGGTTTATAAAGAAGCTAGGGTAGATCCACTAGTGTAAGTCAAGAGGGTCCCACAAAAAGGTCTTATCTTTATTTAATTGGCTAGTTTATGAACTCCATCCTTCAACTTGTTTTGCTATTGGTTGGCTTTCTATTCAATGGATTTCTTGTGGGGTCCTATTAATTTAAGAATGTTTATGTATAAAAAAAATAGATAATAGAATCTAACAATTAACACGTCACTTCAAAACGAGTGAGTACCTTCGATAGTCGTTGAAAACAAAAAATTGTGGGTGATGGTGTTTAACTGATTACTAACGAAATCTGGTGATGATGTTCTGTTAGAAATATGGTTGTAGGTAATATGATTTCCAACGGATTACAAATGGATTAGTGATAGATCTTCCTGATGGGCTTTAGGTTTTAAAATTTTATTGACAGACTATTAATCATAGCTTCCATTGATGATTACTAGCAATTTGTGTCTATGTTATCACATCTTCTCATCATCCTAAATTGCTACCCAGAGGCTTCGTCTCTTGGACCCACCAAGGGTGTCGGCTCTTGAACCTCACTATTGCAGATGCTGCCCTCGGCCCCATTGTCTAGGGGCTTTGACCCCTTAAATGATCGAGGCTTAGGTTCCTTTTACCTAAAATATGTATACGCACCGCACCTCCTAGATTATATCAATATAAATCTTAATTTGTTAATCCTTTCTAATTAGCAAATAAGCAAATCCAACTATACTAAAATGAAATCGATGATCTAAAAGATATGACAAATTAATTAGTAGTAAGTTGCTACTAATCATTGATTGAATTTATGATTAGCAACACCTTTGGTCATTAGTGATTGGTGCATCGATGGTATATGATGTGTTATTTGTAACTAAGGTCATCGATAGTAATTTGAGCGCCAATATCAACTAAAACATCAACACAAACTAATTAATGATTGGCGGTAGCAACTTAAGTAGTCGGTAGTAATTGTTCAGTAGCAAAAGTGACCAGCAACTTTGTAAGTCTTTAGTAGTAACTTGGATACTACTAATAAGTTCCCACTATTGCAATGATCTGGAATGATTCGTTGTAACTGTTCAGCCTCTATGAAAAAAATTTATATATGTGGTATGATTTAAACACATGTTTTACGTATGAAATTTTATTATGAAAGAACATCTTGTTCTTGATTAAATATCGTCTTTTCCATGAAAAAAATTTTGTATACATGCAAAATACCTATTTGAAATATGTCTTTACACTCGATTTAGAAAACTATGTAGACATTACAAAAATCCTTAAAAACACAACGGATATTACGCACACTAGACTCGCCTAAAAAATAGGTTCTTACACACTTGCAATAGCTAAATGAACAGGCTTATACCCATGAATAGTAACCACCCAAAAATTTAGTCACTTGTTCTTTCAAACATGTTTTATTAGTATTTGTTTATATATACAAGTATTATTGTTTCATATTCACTTCTTTTAACCATTCAAAACTTAATGATTTATTACTAAAAAAGTATATTTAACAGCATTATCCAAACATCTGCTTCATCAATAATTATATATATATATATATATATATATATATATATATATATATATATATATATATATATATATATATATATATATATATATATATATATATATATTGTATAATGTGGATGGCCTTTTCCACTTTGTCTCTATGTAAACCTCACACGATGTTGAAGATGACACTTTAATTTGTTGGATGACCTTTCCCGTAAAGCTTTAATGTACTAGCCATGTAAAGTTATAAAGTCTTTGTTCTTGAATTCCCCTCGATGGCCCGCGACCCACGACGCTTTTATAATGGTCCCCGTCTATTATTTAATCGTGAAATTGTCTTGTCGGACCGCTTGGCAACCTTTGGTTGGATGACTCTCGAAACCCCTTTTGACACTATATGTATAGGCCCGACTACGTTATTTATGTAACAATATTAAAACATGTGACCTTTTCATAATTGAAGGGATTGAAAATATCTTTGTAAAATGTACAAAAGTGCAAATATGCTGAATAATTTAATAGGTTATTTCCATGTAGTTATATGATGGAAGGTTTAAACGAGAACTTCATGCACTATGACGAAAACTATATAATCAATCTGAATTATTTAATTACAATTAATAGAGAAAGAGAGATTTTTATTATGAATCATTTCACAATAATCTAGTGGCAGTTGCAAAACGGTCTCAAGAACTAGTGCTTGCCAAGCGGTCGTAACAATAGCCCGTGGCAAATAAGTGACGCTACAACAAGGTCACAAAATAAGCGATAGCAAAGCAGTCACAATATTTGTGTTGGCAGTAGCGGTTGCAATTTGCGGTCATGAATATAAAGGCGGTTGCATAATGATTGCAACGGGCATTTGCTTGACTTGGCTTCTATTTTACATAGGAACCGGATCGCTTCATGATCTAATATATACAGTCTTACCTTAAATTTGTACAGGAAGTTTTTTCTCACGATAGAACCAATGTTCTCAAAATCACAAAATAACAACATTACTTGTTCCTTTAAAACTCACACATCCGTAAAATCACGAAGTTGTTCCTTTAATATTCACACATCCATCTCGTATAAGTGGAAAGATGAATTCACATTTATAAAGTGGATAAAGCTTTTCTTTCTCCCACCAACAAGAGTAGTCTTGAGGCCTACTTCCACTTAATAAATAAGTCATGTTTTATAAACTAATTAAATTATAGAAATGAATGTAATAATATTATACAAATGTAAGAATAAAAAGCGTAGACTGAAGTCGTTATTGATCCATTGGGAGAAAGAAACCAAATATTTGGCTTTATCTTGGTCCACAAATGTTTGCCAAATGCCAAATCATGACACAATTGTATTATAACGACTACTTTTTTTTCTAAATATGAACACCATTCCAATTGCTCATGGTATTTAGGAGGCCACGTCCACCTTCGACAAACTAAAATAATGAAGAACATGTTCTTTCACTACATTCATTTACCGGAGTCACAGAATCACGGCTCAAGACAAGCTCATAAATGAGAGGAGTGATGTTTTTGTGAGCGTGAGCCACGTTGATCACCTCACGACATCCTCTCACGCCCTTGGCCTAAGATATATAATGCACGAGCTAGCCACAAGTAGTTGGTACGCCCCAAGTTTTTCTCATTGGTTTGTAGAATCTTATTAGTTACCCTACCGGTAATAAAATCAAAAATATAGATGAAAAAGAGAACGTATATACATCTAGGATGATAATTGGCTGCGTCAAGGATTGACATGTTCTTTTACATATAAGTGTAGATTACTATTATTGTTATTATACAGAATTTTACATAGCAAGAATAAAGTAGATAAAATGTTATTATCTACTTTAGAAATAATAATAATAATAATAATATATATGAGGATAAATATGAGAAGGTGATGTATTGTATGCTGTATGCAACGAACAAAATCTTGGCTAAAGTTTGGGAGACTTTTGGTAGATCGGGCGTGAAGGTCATGGGCTTGACCGTGACTCGCACAAGCTGTCAAATGTCATTTATAAAGTTTGACAAATAAAAAAAAAAAAGGGGGGGGGGGGGGGGGGGGGGGGGGGGGGGGGTACGAAACTATACACGAGTTCAAACTGCTATCTCTGACCACCATTCAGGTTATGCTATCAGTCATCTATGTTGTGATCATCAACCGCAAGATACACTCAAGAAGGATCGGACCTGAGTCTGTAGAAGCATCTAAGGGTCTACCACTGGGTCATCTATGAGATGGTTGAATTCAATTTAATTAACTTTTTTATGAATGATGTTTAATTGGCCAAAATTTTGAAATATGGTTCCAGAATTTATTTTAAAAAAACGCCCCAAAACTTCATATGAGATTTTCTAACATGAAATTCATTAAAGACTCATTTAGCCCCCCCACCCCCCAAAAGGTTTAATCCGGCCCTGAGTTTTTATACAAGTTTAGGAGCCAAACTATGCAAAAGGGGCATATTTGTAGAGCTTTTAACTTGATCCGACAAAATAATGACATATATATTAGAAATAAAGTCTGGGGACATTTTAATTAAAAATATTTGTAAAAACAAAGTTCATGGACTTATGTGAGAGTTTAATGAAAGTCATAAAAATACAGTTTGATAAAATAGCAAGCAAGGCGGGTCGGGTAACAAAAAAAGGGGTCGAGGTTAAGACAATTCCACGCTTAAGGTTGGTTAATCCCAAACACTTTGTCCAAGTTCTCTATTGTTAAATTAATGAGAAGTTATTACCTCCTTGATAGAAAATTTCAACACAGTTGAAAATCCGTCAGCCTTCTGGGTTCTCAAATGCCACAAATGATTTACTAGGGGTATCACATGGTAGGGCTTTCAATGGCTTAATTGCCACCTCAGCAAATTCTTCTGCTTCTAAGGCATCTGCAACAACAGAGACTTTCTAATATATTTTTAATATATAATTTACTTAAAAAACAACTCTCTCAAAATTTAAGCTTAAAATTTCCAGTAATTGCTATGGTATGTATTTGTATACTTGTTTTAAGGACTTCTACAGAGTTGAACCGCATACAAAAACACAATGATCAGCCAAGATTGTAGAGAAAACATATAGAAGTGGCAAAATGAGCAGCTTGAGTAACAGACCATAATAGGTTGGATTAGTTTGGCCTGAAACGCTTTCTTTATAAATTATTAGTGTTAAAGTATGATTATAAGTATTGTATTATTTCAAAGAGAATATATTATTTTGAATAGATTGATTTAAAAGGTCTGATGCATTATGAAACACACTGGACATTTTTCAACCCGTTCATCCCATTCGATCCGTTTCAATTTAGGCTATTTTCCCCATCAACCAATTCATTATCAAATGGTTGAAATCACTACCTCTAAGGACACGTAACTGACAGCCTTAAAAGATTTCCGAATAAAGGTAACTCAGGAATAGATTATAGCACCTTCTTTTACGCATGCATCAACTATGGAAGCGGGCCCTGCTAGAGGCAAGCCAAGAACATTGGACTTTTTTACCAGAAGATTTTCTCTCTACAAGTGGCTAAGACTCAATTCCTTGGCTACAGAACTGATATCAAATGGCTTTATGTAGGCTCATATGTCTTACATCTAACAAATCAAATGGATTAAGCTAAAGGGTCACATGACTGTAGGTCATGTGTAGTGCTGAAGTTTTGTTAAGTCATATTTTGCACATTAATAATTTCCAAATTTGAAGAAATGGATAAAATAAATGATTGTAGATTGGCCCAACCCATTTTAATTGTTTTGACCCGTTACTCGACCCACATAACCTCTATCAAAAAGGCAAAACAAGATTATTCTTGAGGGAAAAACTCTACTACTTACAGTGTTTGACACCCATTTGCATCTTGTTTATTCACACAAAAGCAAAGAGAAAATTGTTAAGAGTGTAGTCTCAGGACTTTTTTATTGTAATTATTCGTGTAAAAGTTAAATTCACCGACTTACATACGAGTTTAATGAAAGTCCTGCAATTATTTTGATAAAGGTGTAAAATGGCAAGCTAGAAAGGTCAGGTAACTAGAAAAACAGGTCGAGTTCAAAACAGGTCATTTCTGCGGTTCAGGTTTGGTTGATCAAAATCACTTTGTTCCATATCTCAATTGTTATATATAAGTGTCAATATGATTACAACATTTATATGATCTTAATAATACCCTAATCTGTTATAAAACGATTTAGAAGATTTCACACACTAAAAATACCCCTTGGACCCGTTTGACAAATATACAAAAACAACCCAACCAAAACTAATTGGGTTAAACTGCCAGCTCTAGTACTTTTTATAGCTTCATATGAGATGTTATTACCTCTTTGGCGAAAAACTTCAACATGTTAAACCATCTGACAACAGCTGGGAACCCCGTTCTGGTTTTCTCAAACGCCACAAACATCCGACACGAATTGGTATAAAAATTTGTTTCATCAAACGGTCAAGGCTTGATTTGTTGCCTGTTTTCAGGATTGTAGCAATTGTAGAGTAGCCATACTTTATTTTGGTCTGAGATTAAGTTCTCCGTATCTTTATTACGGTTAGTTACAGGCATTTGATGGGTCATTGCCACCTGGATAATGTGAACATCAAAGAAATTACGATAGGCAGTAGTAGATTTACACATTTTGGAAAAGATAAGATTAATATCCGAGGCAATCACAAGAGCTTAAATTTACAGCCAATTACACAGTTAGCACAATGGAAGTAACCATAGAATTAGAACAATGAAGTTGGTTCCAACGGCCTCGGTAGCGGTGGATGTCCCTCGATAAAAAAAATAAAGATCAAAAGTACCGAAAATTATACAACAGAAAGTATTGACACACATAAGATAAATGATACACATTTTTATGTTCATTACAAGGGAACTAAGTCAAGTCACATGAAATGATGCCATGCAAAACTAGCAAACAATGATTAATGCATAAAACGTCAACAATAATGATAATACTTGTTAACTAATAGCTGGAGTTGATTCTCTACCAGTAATACCATTTAATTTTGTTATTGCCCTTGTTGCTTAAGCGGTAGAATGGTAATTGCCTTACTTTTAACAATATTAATAATAACAACAATAATAATAATAATACCTGGTAACTTATTTGCTCACAGCTAAATGTACAAGTGCAGCCCTTGATTAAACTGCCTCTTATACTTCATTACTCCACTTTTCATAATCTCAGGATTTATTAAGATCAAAAGAAATACAAGATAAATGAAGGTTGGGTTTAACAATATCATTAAAGATCAACAAACAACACTTAACAACATAATGTAATTTCCCAAATGCTTAGTTGTGCCTGGAGCAAATGGATACCAGCGACTAAAGCTGGATTAGCAACCACAAGATATTTGTCAACAATAGCTTGCTTCAATCATCTCTCAAGTTGAGTAAGGAGTGTTTAATCGATATTACAGCATAAACATGGATAGCATTTGCTTGATACTACCTTGTCTTTATCTGTAGGCCTTTGTTTCTATGCAAGCAGAAAATTATATCCTCCACACAGTTCCCAGCTTGGAGTTTCCCTGCTCCCATGGAAATCACAACACTTGTTTTCTTTTTAAAGAGTTTTAAGATTTAAAGGGCAGCTTATTTGCTTTCCCATGCATTGCAACACCAGTTAATAGCAAGGCACCAGAGCAAGGATGACAATATTTTCATCTTAAACAGTTTGCTGTTTAGTTTTCTACTTCTAGCAAAACAACCTTCCTTCTATGATCGTGCTAAAAATTTCACAATATATAATAGAACTTCTAGCAACACTTGTGAATAAATGGAATTCGTAGATCACAATACTATATTTGATCTTTCTGTAACTTAACTCTAATCATGTAGCATAATTGACAATCACACAATCCACTATGCATTTTGTCATTATGCATAGGCAAATTTCATTCTGAGACACAATAATACATCACAAGTCGTCGAGCATGGGCCTAGGCAAAGTTTCGTGGCATGGAAATTCATGTAGTTTATTTCCTAAAAGCTAAATAAGATCAACAAATTGAAGAGTGAGGATAGGCAAGGCCCTCATATCAAACTTGATAAGCAGACCTTCCTTCTCTGTGTGATTGTTGACTATGGTCAACAATTTGTTCTAAATACTTTAAACATTCAAAACACAAGACACGTTGGTCATATAAATTACATCTGTGAAATGACTCATGGTGATTTCCTTTATCTTGTCAGTTACCATAGGTCAACTAATGTATGATGTATGTTTGATGACAATATCTCATTTAACATGGCTCAAATATTTTGTGTCATGAACAAGACATTTACAATAGTTAATAATCATATTGAGACGAGAGATCTGTTAAAGTTTAACATGAGCACTCAACACTCATCAACCTCATAGGTTTGGTAAATATACTAAATAAACTCTAACGTCCCAGGATATTGCAATTTTGACCACACATAATGTTGATGTGCATGTTTGATGATTTGGGAATGTGTTGCGTGGAATCTTGTGTGTTAGGATCAGTAATCACACATAAATCCTAGTTGTAGGAGGAAAAAAACTCAACAATTTGTCATTATCTATGGGTGTTGCTAGAAGTTTATTATACTTGGTGAAGAGGCAATACATTCATGGAAACAAGCTTGCATTGATGTAAGAAATGTAGACGGCAAAATAATAACACTGAAGACTGTCATCCTTAATTAGTTGCCTTACTGTAATAACTATGCTACGAAGAAATCAATATATGCAAGCAAGAAATCAATGTTTAGTTCACTGAAGATCTTACCTCATGCTGCTCTTCGATGAGGTAATGTTAAGATGTCCAACAAATTTCCCTCTTAACGAATCAGATGCGGGTGATACTGAATACTACAAACAATACAATGTTACAGTACACTTACAAAATTTAAAATTAGCATAAAGTTAGCCTTCACGGTCATCATTCGAACTATTTAAGCCGTTGATGACATCCACCTTTGTTACACAATCTCATATGTAAAGACATTAGCAGAGAAAGATGCATGGAGTGTGGCAAACGATAGTGGGATCAATCTTGTCGTTGTGAACCCTTCATAAGTGTTTGGCCCATTGCTTGCACCACACCCTGCAAATACATTCCAATGACGTGCTGAGTGCAAGAAAGCAAAGAGTGTGAAAAAGGCAGATCTTACCTCATGCTGCTCTTCGATAGGTAATGTTAAGAGTCCAACAAATTCCCTCTAATGATCAGATGCGGGTGATACTGAATACTACAACAATACAATGTACAGTACACTTACAAAATTTAAAATAGCATAAGTTAGCCTTCACGGTCATCATTCGAAACATATTAAGCCGTTGATTACATCCACCTTTGTTACACAATCTCATATGTGAGACATTAGCAGAGAAAGATGCATGGAGTGTGGCAAACGATAGTGGGATCAATCTTGTCGTTGTGAACCCTTCATAAGTGTTGGGCCCATTGCTTGCACCACACCCTGCAAATACATTCCAATGATACTTGCTTAGTTACTTATGTTGAATATACTAAAAGCGAACTTGCGCTAGTAGTTTAGTACATCTTCATGGAATAATTGATGCTGAATTTGTAATAATGACCAAGTTTGGCAAGATTACATAAACATAAATCAGTGGCAAAATTATGGAAAAAGAAACGTAATTGGCTTGTCAAACCATTTATATTTTCACAGTTTACCCAAAATCATTCTTTATTGCAACAAGTCTGTTGGTTAAAAGCCAATAACTCAAATATAAATGCAGAAGGACCAAGAGAAAAAACAACTTGACTCTTTCTGTCCACATTTGGCCTTCCAAGATGTGACGTTCAATCTGCAATTTACAATAATAATGATCTATTTGCAACAGAAAGCCAGGTTGGACAAAAAAAACCCAACAATTTTTACTTATTTAGATATTGACAGACTAGAATACTTCCATATCAGGAGCGGTAGATTAATACCCAAACACAACAGTAGGATTCATACACATAGATGACGTGGTGGCAGGCCATATTTAGCAATGGAAAGAAGAGGCTGCAGGCAGACCTGTAGTTGCTCACTGCTCTGAGGTCCTTCAGATGCTTAAATGAAAATACAGATTTTACCCTTGCATGGACAAGAAAGCAGAGATAAATCTCCTATTTTATTCAAATGCATGTGAATAACTGAATACCATCAGATATAGCAGCCAAGAGGATGATAACTCGCATAGCATAATAGCAGTAAGTTATTACAAATGTGACAACCTCCGTTGAAAAAGATCGGACAAATGTTTGATGACTGCATCAAAGATCCAGGAAAAAGAAGTTCTAAGAATTTTATCATAATCAATATAGTATAATTTCCTACCGCATCATTGTTCTGGGTATAAGCAGTCACAGAATTTTCCCCAATTCAATAGAAAACTTTAATCTTAGAGAACAAATTGTCTACTTTACAGCCAAGATTTACAGATTCTAATAACTTACCATGGTGTTGGATCTGCAAAGTATGGATCTAGTTGTGATCCAGATCAAACCCCATAGTCAACAGTTCTTGGCACATCATTAGCAATATCGGATATGACAGAGAAGGAAACCAAAGCCTTTTTCCGCTTGTGAAATAATAAAGATCACCAATAAACAGATATCTAAGATTGATGGTCAACTGAAACTGAAACATTTATTACCTTTCAATTTATGAAGAAAACCAATGGGGAAACACTCAATACAACAAGTCAAATATAATTTCCCATTTGTAAAGTTAAAAGAATACAAATTTGCAAAACTAAAAGCAATGCAGAATCAAATAATGCAATAGTCATCCAGGACTTCACTAGTCACCAAATGAAACAGCAGATTAAAAAGAAAAAACAAAGAACAGAGAAAGTCATTGAGAATGCAAGAAAGACCCACAAATAGTTTGTATACCATCGACTGTAGCAGAATTAAGACATGTACAAATGCTCAGTCAGCAAATGGTAATTCGATAACTGGAGTCAGGTAAACAGCCTCTTTGTCATTGCCCATCAGCAGATCTTGAGATCATCATCCAGCCTGCTGAATTGACCCAACAGATTGCCATGGTTGTCAATCACAAGCATATCAATCCCCAATCCCAACCAAGGTGGCTTGTTCTCTTCTCTTGAATCCTCACCAGAAGCATTGGTATTGGTTGTAGTCCCACTGATCGTCTCACCGCCACTCAACGGCTCGACCTTCGGAGATTTAAGAGGCGTCTCACCACTCTCTGAACCAGGTGGAGCCACATAACCCGAGACAACCCCCTGCTTCATGGACTGAAGAGCCTTCAAAGCCTCTTCTTCAGGATCACTATCACATCCACCAGATTGAACCTCCGGTTTCCTCGCCGGATCATAAACCGATCCACGCCATCTCTTCTTCCAATGAATCGGCGACTCGTCAACACATTTAGCTCGACTCTGGTCAGATCTTCTGGCCTGAAACTCCTGCTTCTTCGCCATATACGCTCTAGAAGCTTCCTCCGCAGTATTAAACGTCCCCAACCATATCCTCTTCCTGCTAAACGGATCACGGATCTCCGACGCCCATTTGCCCCACTTCCGCAACCGAACTCCCGTCAATTTCTTCCTCTCCGTTTGCTCCACCGATTCCCCCTTCCGTCGTTCCACCAGATCATCCTCCTCCTCTTCAGCCTTGCCTCCGATCACAATCTCGCAAACGATTCTTCGAGTCGATGATCGGTCGCCGTTGTCCTCCTCGTCCGATGATGAGTCGGTGGCCTCGGGATCTGAGCAGATGACTCGGATTTTCCTCAGGTTTTTGCCGGTGATTTCCGATTGCTGTTGTTGATGACGGAATTCCTGAGCCTCTTGCTTACACGGTGGTCCGCCATGGTTGATTGTTGAATCCCTAGGTTTTGATGAGCTGCCTTGTTACACACACGAAAACACGCACAGACGGATGGCTGTGATGCAGGGGTATATGTAATGTGAGGGTTTGCGAATTGGTAATCTCTTTTCACGTCATGAGGAATATTCTTCGTTGGATTTGAGATTTTGTTAAGGCTCTTTGAGTTGGGCCTTTATAGGCCTTGAGATCCAATTCCAATGTATTGGAGTTTATTATGTTTGGTCTTTGGTGTTGGGCTTTCAATGGGGCTAAAGTTGGTGCGTTTGGACTTTGGAGTATTACTAGCTTTGGGCTTGGGTTTAGAAACCGGTTCGGTTTTGAAATTTGAATTAGTTGCGTTTCAACTTTCAAGTCAGTATAGTAAAAAATGGTTTGTGGTATAAACGGGTTCGGATAGAAACTGATTTATTTTACATCAGTTCCTGAAACGGTTAGAGCGAAACTAGTTTTATCTGTGGAACGAAAAGAAAACGTTTGAGCATTCTCTTCCCCAATGTGAAATATTAAAAAGAGACCATGAAACTCGCCTGATGATGATGTGTGATAAGCTTAATCCCGAAATGTCACAAAAGTCTCAATCGAAGAATGCTACAACCATTAGCAAGTACAAAGTCATAAACTAGTCTAGTGGATGATAATCTAAGTCTAGTGGAAAATTATTTTACCCAATTCTCTTAAATTTTAGCTCTGATACCAACTTGTAAGGCCCCGTTCCCGGAACGCTTACAGTTGGTCAATCATCGCATAAAACATATAAAACTCATCATTTTTGCAGCGGAAATTTAAATTTTTATTAATAATTAAAAACATGTCAAATCATCATATCATTTCATTTACATCCAAAAATGTATTAATACAATAACATTCTCCAAAATATGGATGCCAGATTTGAACCATCCCTGCTAGCTTATGCATCCATGCCTGCACCTCCTCAGCATCGACAATTACCTACCAACTATTATGCATACAAAAGTCAGCGACGCTGAGTGATTTCTATTTTTATAATAAAATACTTTACTTTCGTTTAAAACATTTTCTTTACTTTCGTACGTGATCATACTTTATACATTCATCTAGATAATATCATTATTATCTTCCATCATCGTTCATCATCATTCGTTATCATTCATCATCGTTAGTTTTGTACTTTCTTTCATTATTATCTTTCACCTTTATCTAGATCCTGTCATATGTTATACCCCCACGTCATGTCGAAGCTGGTACTGTGCCAGGGCTTACAAGTAAACCCCCACGTCATGCCGAAGCTGACACAGTACCAGGGTGGGGCGACAAGGATCCCGTTTCGTACTTTTCGGTCGATCTCAAGGATTAGACCCCTGTGCGCATTAACAAGGGTTAGCTAAACCGCACACAGTTGAGCAAACAACTACCTCGTTAAGTTGTGAACCTCCATCATTTTGCTTACAAGACTTTACATTCATTCATTGTGTTCCACTTCACGTTAACGTTATCTTTCACTTTCATTACATAATACTTTACGTACATATACATATCACGCCACGTAAAGTCATATCATAATACATAACATGGAACATCATCATCATAACAACAGCTCACAATCATACATAACATAAACAAGCATAAGCCACCATAAAATATCAGTACATAGCACTTAATTCTTATTTCCCAAAATTTTAGAAATAATCTAAGTGTTCACAGCGCATGAACAAGTGTACAACGGACAACTTAAAATACTCTAAGTGACCACAGCGGACAGCCAAGGCCTATAGCGGACAGCTAAAGTCCACAGCGCATGACATAAATATGCTAAGTATCCACAGCGGATGAACAAAGTCCGCAGCGGATGAACAAAGTCCGCAGCGGATGAACAAATTCACAGCGGACAATTCATAAAATTTACTAAGTGTCCACTGCGGGTGAACAAAGTCCACAGCGGATGAACAAATTCACAGCCGACAGCAAAAAATCCTCTAAGTGTCCACAGCAGACAGTCTAATGTCCACAGCGCGGACAGCATGCAAAATTCTCTAAGTGTCCACAGCGGACACTTTATGTCCACAGCGAACAAGATGCAAAATTCACTAAGTGTCCACAGCGGACATTTTATGTCCACAGTGGACAACATGCAAAATTCACTAAGGTGCTATTTGTTTTTTCTGCAGTAAAACGTCTGCAGTCTGCGGACCATATCTGCAGACATCTGCAGGAGAAGAGGTAGACCAAACGTCTGCAATCTGCAAGAAAAAGAGTGTTGTTTTTAACATCTGCAACGTATTATTATTATTATTATTATTATTATTATTATTATTATACACCAAACCCCACTTTCTGCAAATTAAAAGAGTATACCCAAACACACCTTTCCCAATTACCACTTTCCCAACCCCCACTGTCTTCATATTCATCTTCAAGATTTATCCATCATCTTCATCTTCATCCATCATTCATCCATCATCACTGTCTTCATCCATCATCCATCATCTTCGTGTTCATCCATCATCAGTGACTTCATCCATCATCTCCACTGTCGCGAGCCCTAATCACCGGAGAGAACGGCACCACCATTTGGAGAACGGGTTTTCCGGTGAGAACGACGAGAACGACACCACCACCGCACCACCACCCTCTGGTTAGAACGGCGGCGAATCAATTGAAGATGTCGATGGTGATGGTGATGATTACGGTGGTGGAGGTCCACTAGACCAGTGGACGACGTTGTCGTCTGAGGTTCACTGTGATTGGTGGTAAACAACGTTGAATGTGGTTGTGGTGGTGTTGCAACGTTGGATGCGGTGATGGTGTGCCGGCGGTAGTGGTACTAGGCGGTGGTGGTACTGGTGATGGTGTTTGTTGTGAAGATAAGAGGTTTGAAGATTGTAGAAGTGATAAGACCATGTCTGCACCAAGAAGACCTCACGCAGACGTTTTTTAATGAAACGTCTTCAAAAAAACAAATGCACTGCAGAGCCTTATGTCTGCGCGTGGTCTGCGCGAAGCGGACATAAGAGGTCACGCAGACCTTTTTGGAAAAAACAAACACCACCTAAGTGTCCACAGCGGACACTTTATGTCCACAGCGGACAACATGCCTGATTTTTCTAAGTGTCCATAGCGGACGTACCAAGTCCACAGCGGACACCATGCACAATTCTTCTAGGTGTCCACAGCGGACGTACCAAGTCCACAGCGGACACCATGCACAATTCTTCTAGGTGTCCACAGCGGACGTACCAAGTCCACAGCGGACACCATGCATATCCTAAGTGTCCACAACAGACACTATAACTAACACATGCAATGCATCATACGTACTTCCAGTCCCCAAATATCATTCTAACATATACTTAGCATAGATTTAACATGTCACACACTTAAAACATACTAAACATCATACAACAACATAGAAATTATCTAAAAACATACATCAACCGTACACAGTCGTACTTCTCATGGAAAATTCATAGTTTGGTTTAGAAACCTTCTATTCAATATACATAACAGCCCCAAACACGTAGAAAACCAGTAAAAGAGGGGATCTAGAACTCACCTTAAACAGCTTTTGAGTAGAACACCTCAAACCCGAGAGCCCACTTGAAGTTCTAGCACCTAAACACATGAAAACGAGCACTGAACACCTGAAACTCGGTCCAGAAGCTGGAACCCGACTGAAAACCGAGAAGAAATACCTTAAAATCTTACCTTTTGAAAATCTCTGCCACTTTCTCTCACTAAATTTCAGATGAGAGCTTATTCTCTCACTAGAACCGAAAGTTGAGTGTTGTGGGAGAGAAAGTATGGGCAACCTTTCTTTTTTTAAACCCCACTATGTGCAAGTTTGGCCCTTGCATGCTTTTAACCCTTACTTTTGAAATAACTTCCTATTTGCTCCCTTACTTTTCTTTTCTTTCTTTTTCTAAAATTTCCGCGTGTTACAAGTTCACCCTCCTTATATAGGTTTTGTCCCCAAAGCCTGTCACTCCTTAAAGAGATCTGGGTAGTGCCATCTCATTTCTTCGTCTGACTCCCAAGTGACCTCCAATTCTTCAATGCAAGACCACAGTCGCCACTTTAGAGAAGTTTTGGATAAATCTCCTGTAGTAACTCGCCAAACCCAAGAAACTACAAATCTCGGATGGCGTCTTTGGAGACTTCCATTGCATCACCACCTCAACCTTTGTCAGGTCTACATTAATCCCTTCAGGATTAACCACATGACCCAAAACTGAATCTCGCGTAACCGGAACGCACACTTGGAGAACTTGGCGTACAGCTTCTATCTTCTAAGTGTCTCTAACACCTCGCGGATGTGACTAGCATGTTCTTCTTCGCTCTTCGAATAAATCAGGATGTCATCGATAAACACAATCACTGATTTATTTAGCATAGGTCGACCCACCCGATTCATTAGATCGATAAAAGCAGCTGGCGCGTTAGTTAAACCAAATGACATAACGAGAAACTCGTAGTGTCCATAACGCGTACGAAAAGCTGTTTTAGGAATATCCGTCTCCTTAGCTTCAATTAGTGGTAACCAGATCGGAGATCTGTCCTCGAGAACCACCTGGCACCTTGGAGCTGATCGAACAAGTCATCAATCCTCGGTAACGGATATCGGTTCTTCACAGTCAACTTGTTCGGCTCACAGTAGTCGATACACATCCTCATGCTACCATCCTTCTTCTTCACAAATAAGACCGGAGCACCCCATGGAGAGATACTCGGACAAATGAACCCCTTGTCTATCAACTCTTGCAGCTGAGTTATCAATTCCTTCATCTCGGAGGGAGCTAGACGATACGATGCCTTAGCAACAGGTTGGGCATCAAGCATCAGATCGATCTGGAACTCGATGTCGCAATCAGGTGGCACACCTGGTAGATCCTATGGAAACACATCTGGGAAGTCATACGCTACGGTACATCCGTCAGTCGTGGTACTGACACATCCACATCCGTTATACAGGCCAGATAGGCACCACTTCCACGTCTCATACACTTCTCTGCCGCAACCGTCGAAATTACCTTTGGAGTCGTACTAACTCTATCACCATAGATCGTCACCGAACTCCCATCAGGCGCGGTCAATCGAATCATCTTCTTACGACACAAGATGTTTGCCTTATAGGCTGCTAGCCAATCCATCCCTAGGACTACATCAATTTGTCTAAGGGCATCACGAACAACCTAGCAGAGAACCTATGGCCTTTTAACTCTATGTCACAGTCTTCCACCATATCAGAAATCCTGATCGACTTACCAATGACAGTTTCTACATCGAATGGCTCATCAGTCTTCCTACTCCTAGCAGGCAACTTATCACAAAAGGCAGCAGAAATAAAAAACTCCTACTAGCACCAAAATCAAAAAGTACAGAGGCACAAGTTTGGTTTACTAGAAATATACCTGACACCGCGTTGGGGTCCACCCTAGCCTCCTCCCAAGTCATAGCGAATGCCCTGGCCTTCACCCTCTGCCCTCCTTCTCAGTCTCCTTCTTTCCCCCAGAGCTCTCAGCCCTCGACTTCTTACAGTCTCTGCTCATGTGCCTAGTCTCGTCACAGTTGTAACATATCACCACACGACAATCCCTTGCCATGTGGCCCTCCTTCCCACAATGAAAGAAGACTTTTGATCCTCACTTACACTCCCCCACGTGGTCTCTCCCACACTTCTTGTATGCCTTCTCCCTCTCTGTTATCACCTTTCGATCATCCACTCTCTTCTTACCTCCAGCCACAATGGTTAGCTAAACCGCACATAGTTGAGCAAACAACTACCTCATTGAGGTGTGAACCTCCATCATTTTGCTTGCAAGATTTTACATTCATTCATTATGTTCCACTTCACGGTAACGTTATCTTTCACTTTCATTACATAATACTTTATGTACATATACATATCATGTCACGTAAAGTCACATCATAATACATAACATGGGACATCATCATCATAACAACAGCCCACAAGCATACATAACATAAACAAGCATAGGCACCATAAAATATCAGTACATAGCACTTAATTCCTATTTTCTAAAATTTCAGAAATAATCTAAGTGTTCATAGCGCATGAATAAGTGTACAGCGAACAGCTTAAAATACTCTAAGTGTCCACAGCGGACAGCCAAGGCCCACAGCGGACAGCTAAAGTCCACAGCACATGACATAAACAGGGCCCACAGCGGACAGCTAAAGTCCATAACGCATGACTTAAATATTCTAAGTATCCACTCTAAGTGTCCACAGCGGACAGCCAAGGCCCACAGCGGACAGCTAAAGTCCACAGCGCATGACATAACACAAGGCCCACAACGGACAGCTAAAGTCCACAGCGCATGACATAAATATTCTAAGTATCCACAGCGGATGAACAAAGTCCACAGCGGATAAACAAAGTCCATAGTGGATGAACAAATTCACAGCGCACAATTCATAAAATTTACTAAGTGTCCACAGCGAATGAACAAAGTCCATAGCTGGATGAATAAAGTTCACAGCGGATGAACAAATTCACAGCCGATAACAAAAAATCCTTCTAAGTGTCCACACTGGACAATCTAATGTCCACAGCGGAAAACATGCAAAATTCTCTAAGTGTTCACAGCGGACACTTTATGTCCACAACGGACAACATGCAAAATTCACTAAGTGTCCACAGCGGACACTTTATGTCCACAGCGGACAACATGCAAAATTTACTAAGTGCCCACAGCGGACACTTTATGTCCACAGCGGACAACATGCAAAATTTACTAAGTGCCCACAGCGGACACTTTATGTTCACAGCGGACAACATGCATGATTTTTCTAAGTGTCCACTGTGGACGTACCAAGTCCACAGCGGATACCATGCACAATTCTTCTAAGTGTCCACAGCGGACACTATAACTAACACCTGCAATGCATACGTACTTCCAGTCTCAAAACATCATTCTAACATATACTTAGCACAGATCTAACATGTTACACACTTAAAACATACTAAACATCATACAACAACATAGAAATCATCTGAAAACATACATCAACCGTACACGGTCGTACTGCTCATGGAAAATTCATAGTTTGGTTTAGAAACCTTCTGTTCAATATGCATAATAGCCCCAAACACGTAGAAACCAAGTAAAAGAGGGGATCTAGAACTCACCTTAAACAGCTTTCGAGTAGAACACCTCAATCCCGAGAGCCCACTTGAAGTTCTAGCACCTAAAACACACGAAAACGAGCACTAAACACTAGAAACTCAGTCCAGAAGCTGGAACCAGACTGAAAACCGAGAAGAAATACCTTAAAATCTTACATTTTGAAGATCTCTTCCACTTTCTCTCACTAAATTTCGGATGAGAGATTCTTCTCTCACTAGAACCGAAAGTTGAGTGTTGTGGGAGAGAAAGTATGGGCAACCTATCTTTTTTTAAACCCCACTATGTGTAAGTTTGGCCATTGCACGCTTTTAACCCCTTGCTTTTGAAATAACTTCCTGTTTGCTTCCTTACTTTTTCTTTTATTTCTTTTTCTAAAATTTCCAGGTGTTACAAGTTAAGTAGCTGTAAAATAACCATTTTACCCTTCTTCTTTCTCATTTAACCCAATCTCAACCACCACCACCACTCCTTACCACCACCACCACCACCACCACCACTACACATAATCATCTCCAAAACGACGTCCCATCGACCAACGATGGGCTAGTGGTGTCCGGCGAATCTCACCGTCTTATCAAACGCAAAGAACATCTTGAAACAGGGGTGAACATCGCGATTCGGGAGCAAATCTCATCAATGTTGAATTGGGTAGCGGCAACGTGAACGTTTTCGACGCCTGAGTCGTTGCAGACGATATGGACGCGCCATTGCGGCGGTGGAGAGGCGGTCAGCGAGAAAGGGAAGAGAGAGAGAGGGTTTTAGAGAGAGAAAGTTTCAATTGAGGTGTGTTGTGTGGTGGTGCAGATGAGGGTGCGTAGTGGTGGTGGTTGAGATTGGGTTGAATGAGGAAGAAGAATGATAAAGAGAGAGTTTCAATTGAGGTGTGTTATGTGGTGGTGCAGATGAGGGTGCGTAGTGGTGGTGGTTGACATTGGGTTGAATGAGGAAGAAGAATGATAAAATGATCATTTTACAACTAATTAACGGCCGTTTGACACAGGGACGAAACATGTTATTTTTTTCCAAACCTTAAGAATAAAACTGTAATTTTTCAATCACAAAAACAAAAGGTAAATTTTAAGAAAAACTAAAGTACAATTTACTCTTAGAGGCTGTTTGATGTGGTCAGCAGTGGAGATTGGGTCAGAGATTTCAAAAAAACTAACTGGGTCAGAGGGTAAAACAAGGGTGGGTCAGAAAAGCTGACTCGGTCAGAACCTATTTTTTGTAATTCAAACGCGCTGACTGATTGACCGAATCAAAAGTCAGCAGCAGTCAAAAAATCAGTCAGATGCAACCAAATAGTCTCTTAGTATGATTCAAAACGAATCATTGGATTCTTATACATCCTCAACAAAAACCACCTTCATTGATAGCTTACTAAAAGTTACTGTTGAGATAACCACAACATTCTAGCTCAGCGCGCGTATGCACACGCACCACCGGCGCGTGTCCGTAACACTTATACCTTTCCCCTTGCCTTGAGGAGGGGCTATCCACCGTATACACCCCCACACCTTTCTCACACACACACACACAGACGCAAAGAAGACGAAATCGGTTTTTATATATCCTCTCTCGCATTCTAAAGCTTCCGATTGCTTCTTCTTTTGTTAAATAATAATAATAATAATAATCTCTGATACTTCTCTCTCTTGTTTCTTCACGTAAATCGATTGCTTATTTGAGTTGTCACTGCAGACCACAATCTGAAAGATGAAGGTTTTTGTGAAAACATTGAAGGGGACTCACTTCGAGATCGAGGTGAAACGGAAGACACGGTTAGTCTCTGTTCAATTCCGCTTGTTTTTGCTTCTGTTTTGATCGAATCGTGGTGTTTCGATGTGTGATTGATTGGGAATTAGGGTTTTATGCGTTGTTTGATCTGATGTTTTGCTCGATAATGTTTGAAGCGTGGATTTTTTGCTTCTGTGGAATTCTTATAGAGCAAGTGTTTAAGTAACGCTGTCGTTAATTAGACACTGCCTGTTCTTCTCATGTGAATTGATTAAGATTGGGAATCTGAATTGTGCAGTTACGTTTTGATAACCTGTCAGGATGTTATTATAACTTTGAATTACTCCAATTCGAACGGGATATTGGTTGTTGTGAGATGCGACCAAGCTTGGAAATAAGTTATATATATATTTCAAGTTTAGTTACTGTAGTTCATACAGTTGGATTCTGATTATCTGTCAGGATTCCATTGAATTGGAAGGTTGAATGTGATTGGATGCTGTTACATTGTTAGAGAAGTGAGTGGTAATCATTGTTTTAAAAAACGGTTGAGGCGTGCGCCTCGAGGCGAGACGCCCAGAAAACGAGTCTGAGGCCGCCTCAGGGGGTTATTTTGTATGTGCGCCTCATATGCCTGAGGCGGTGAGAAAGGTTGCGCCTCATGTGCGCCTCAGGGGGTTTTACACTTTGTTTTTGATGTTTTAGACTTTTTGTGTCAGTTTCAAACATTTCATTCTTTTTAATGTGTGTTTTTGATGAATCCGATGATGAAATTAGTCCGTATTTTATTTTTTATAAGATATATAATTTTTATATTTTTTTTAATTCCCCTTGGGCTTACGCCTCCGTTCGCCTCGAGGCTTACGCCTCATGAGGCGAAGGGAAACGCCTCGAGGCTCGATTCCGTACTTTTAAACCTTGGTGGTAATCATATTTATAGTCCAAAGTACCAGTACCTGCTTACATAGTTGTTTTTGTTTTGTATAGCTCAGCTAAGTTTTGTGGGAGTTACTTGATATTAAATAGCCAAGTCATTGAATTGGTGCTATGGTGGTTCATAAAGCGATTGGTTTATTACCTCAGAAAGCAGACTGCCAGTCACATCACTGGTTTAGGATAAACAAGTGATATAGAAAATTATTTAAGTTGTAAATTGTTTTGTTGTATTGATGTTGAATGTGATATCATCAGCTGGAAGTGATCAAGAAGTGGTTAGCAAGTTTAATGAGGAATCTGACGAAGGTCAAACGTACTTTTAGTTATTTGAAAAATTGATACATTAAGGGAATTAATTTAATTCTGAATTGCTCAATGTTAACCAATAGGAATGTGAACTAGTTGGTAGGAAGCTGTCTCTCGACCAGTTTGTAGATTGACTTGATTTAGTTTGGAGAATCTTTTGCACTTATGCAGTTACATCATTTTTGTAGTGTATCTTTAGTTGCTCTGATTTAGGATATTAGTTAAAATCCCAGATTTTATATACAAATCAAATTGGAATATGAATGTGGTTGTTAGCCGTAATCCAGGAAAGGAGGTAGTGAACTAGTAATTATATTGCTCGTGTTTTTGTTTATTAGTCTTGTTTGGGATAAGTTGATATGATGTAAGGATTTACCTAGAGCCCCTAGTGTTGCTATTTCGACCTGTTATTAACCCGCACGTGGGATAGATTGCAAAATTTTGGTTTTAATTGGTCTTTATCTGGGAATTAGATAAATCACCAAAATGGTATCACGAATAGAAGGCTGTTGCTGTAGCATATGAAATAAAGGGATGGTCTTTTATCAAAAGAGAATTCACTTATGTGATAGTTCAAAGCAGTCCTCAAGACTTGCTAGCTCATTTGGAGAAATTTCGAAGGAATAAAAATGTGTATTGCTTATGAATTTGTGTAGTTGGTTTAATTTAAGCTATATAATATAATTCAAGGAACCAGTTTACATTGGATTGTTTATTGTGAAACCAACGTTCAGCACAATTAAGTCATAGGTTTTTTGTTTGCTTGAGTTTTGGCTTTCCTATGTTATATCCTCTTTCTTTTACATAACATGTCAATACTTGGTCTCTTTGAATCATTCGTCCTTAAAGATAGGGTCTCATGCACATGCTCTACATTCTTGTTAGCTGTCACCAACTAAGAATGAATTTAGAATTTGTGATATACTAGCCGATGAGGCGATAGTCATGTTGGTTGGTTTTTGAAATTTGTGAGAGATAAGTTGAAGTGGTGATTGTTGTTTTCTGTCTATGGTGATTCCTTACAGGTGTTTGCATGGAAGTTTAACTGACATATCACATAAGTTTACTTGTTTATGATGTCACCATCTGAAGAAAATTTGTACTAACATCAGTTATAACATTAGATAATCATCGGCAGGCCATTCAAAATAAAATTTATATATATCTAGTTTTGATGCAGACACTGTAAACAGCACCGGATGTTCATTATCTGCTGATATGTGATATGTCAAACTTGGTATGAGAGCGATCAAGAAATGCCATTCTTCACTCTTGCAGCTAGTTGGGTGCTACATCTAACACGCTTTCCAATGCTCTTAAAACCTAACTAATATAGAAGTAGGATGACTATTGGATGCCGTCATAAGTATATTAATGTTCTTATTAGTATCTATTCCTATTATAACAAAACTATATGGTTCTTTAAGAAGCTGAATTTTTTTGATGGTTTTTAATTGACCTGATGAATATATCGAGTTTGGTTAATTATAATCATAAGATAGGAATTTTGAAATAAATTTCAAATTTTGCAGTTTAATCACAAACAAATACAAATGTTTTCATAAGTGCCAAGTTCCATGTCTGCATGTCGTCTTTTAAGATAAACTAATAAATTTCTAAACCCAGGGTTGGGTAGCAACGTTAAGCTTTCAATCTTTCATACACATACAAAACATTGTTTTGTAAGATGAATCTTTCTTTCTCTCACACATTTTCTAGCTTCATTTGTTGTTGTTTTTTCTCATATGAAAATGTCCAGCTTTTGATTTTTCTTCATGCTTCACCCACCTTTCAACAACTCTTTAATGCTGCTTTTATTGACCCCCTCTTTCTACGGAGGAGGAAGAGAGCGAGAAAGAGAGTCTTTAGATTCAAGGTTAAATTTGGTAAAAGCACAGGGTTTAATGTTCCTGGTGAGGATGGACCAATAAAGACCATGTTCTTTGTGTTTTGGAATGGTGGGTGAAAGTGATGCACGTGTTGTTTTAAAGGTGTAAGTTTGGTAAACCCGTAAAATAAAGGTATACAGAAAACCACCTAATAGGTTCAGTATTATAAAACCAATCCAAGCTCTCTCACACACCATCGTCTTACTTGTTCTCCTTGATGTATTTCTCTTCATTGTCTCGCTCCTTACTAATTAATACCAATCATCTCTCCTCTCCTTTGGCGATGTGGGATTTGCCTATGGTGTTGTAAGAACCTAGTGCAATTCGTTGTCTAACCGGTCAAAAGACTATCCCTTATATTAAAACATTGATATATACATGAATCAGGATTCATCATGTTACATAATCTTCATATGTGGATTTACTTTCTGCTTGATTGAGGAAGTACATGTTTCGGAGGGTTGGATGCTTCTGTGTGTTTATTTAATCTCTTGAGTCATTCTGACACATCTTATCTCTATTATTCCTGAATACAAATAGCAAATATCTCAAGGTCGTAGGCTATTAGCTCATACAAGGTATAAGCAAAAGTTGGTTATTTTACTAGATTGTAGACTGTAATACAACTAGCTTCACAATATTCAATTTGCTTGGGTAATGAGATTTGTTATATTTGACATGCATAGCCTGCTCTGATAATATTCTGAAAATAGATATTGAAAGCCACACAAGCACGGATGTTATGTTTGACATGCGAAGCCTGCTCTGATAATATACTCAAAATTTATCGTGAAAGCCAAACAAGCATGAACTTATTTACATCGTTACATTTGGAAGATGCTTAGAGCATGTAATCGTTAAACACTCTTTACACTCCTTTTATTGTATAGTTGAATAAAAAATGCCACATAATGGAAACCAAGAATTTCACTTGGTCTATTTTAAACTTATTATAATGACTAATGCACACCAGGACTTAAGTTCATTGCTTCGAGTATATTTATGTTTAGATTTTTATATTCTAATTTATTTCCAATGTTTAATATAGAGTAAGGCACCCTCTGGTCAAACTTCGACTGCAGCAACTGCCCCTAAGGTATAGACTTATTTGTTTCACTTCTATTGTCCACTTTTAGTGCTGCTCTAGTTACATCTCATTGATGTTTATGAAGTTTGTGTGTGATATGCACTTAACGGTTTGAACCTACCATGTCATGCAGGCACCTCAGACAAGTGCAGCTCCCCCTGCGCCAGCTGTCACTCAAGCTGCTCCTCCAGCCGTGACACAGTAAGCTTAAGCTGCTACATTTTCGTGTTCATCTAAATTTTAATCAAAATACAATTTTTGCTATTTAATGTACTTTTCTATGCTTGCAGGCCTGCAGTTGTTCCTCCTGCTCCAGCTTCAGATTCAGCAGCTGCTGTGAATGCTCCGTTAGTATTTCTCCAATAAGACGGGATATCTAATCACATTATTAAATTAATAAACACTTATATTAGGTGGTTCACTGAAGTATGTTAGTGATTGTTTTGATTACAGATCCGAAAATGTATATGATCAAGCAGCATCAAATCTTGTTGCTGGAAGCAATTTGGAGAGTACAATCCAGCATCTTCTTGATATGGGTGGTGGGGTTTGGGACAGAGATACAGTTGTTCGTGCTCTTCGTGCTGCTTTCAACAATCCAGAAAGAGCTGTCGAGTATTTGTATTCTGTAAATTCTTTAATACCTTACTGTTCTAATATTTATTTTGAAACTGAAACTGCAGTTGATAAATTATGACACCTCTATATATCATGTCAGGGTATTCCTGAGACAGCCGACCTTCCTCCGGCTGCAGGAGTGTCACCAGTGCCAGGTGTGCAGGCTGTGAACCCCCTTGCTCAACCCCCACAAGCTCCTCAGCCGGCAGCTGTGCCTTCTAGCGGACCAAATGCAAATCCATTGGATCTCTTTCCTCAGGTATTTTTGTTGACCAGTCATCTCCCTATTTTTAATCTGGAACATTTTTAAACGATGAACTTGTTAAATTTGGCCTAGGGTCTTCCTGACATGGGTGCAAACGCTCCTGCTGGTGCTGCAGGAAACCTTGATTTTCTTCGTAACAGTCCGCAGGTATTCCACACACTAGTCCACCACACACACAAAGATACTCAGATTTCAGCTATTAATTAATAACCATCTGTTTCCTGTTTCCAGTTCCAAGCACTTCGAGCCATGGTGCAAGCTAATCCACAAATCTTGCAGGTATTATGTCAAATTGTTTTTTAAATGTGCAAAAACACGCACAATCTGCTACACATACACACACGACTACATGAGTATATATGGCTATGTATGATGCTTGCATCTTATCATTTTAATGTTGACAGCCTATGCTTCAAGAGCTGGGAAAGCAGAACCCTCACTTGGTGAGAACTCATTCAAGGCACCAGGGCTGATTTCTTCGTCTGATCAATGAGCCTGTCGAAGGCGGAGGAGTATGTTTTATCCCTCAACGCTTATCTTATAGATATATATATTATATATATCATATATATATATTATATATATATTATCACACACACACACACACACTTGGTTTTTTTTTTTGCTGTTGTTAATATAAGCCAATATTTCCATATTTCAGGAAGTGCTTGGGGATCTCGCTGCAGCAATGCACAGGCGGTGACCGTTACACCCGAGGAACGTGAAGCCATTGAACGCGTGAGTCATCTTTCTTGTTTTCACATCTGGTTTAATAAAAAAGATATGTATTAAAGTGGAAACAATTCGAAGTTAAAAAAGCTAAAAATATTGATTTTGAGTTTTTTAATAAGTTACAAGTGATACATGTTTCAGCTTGAAGCAATGGGATTTGATAGAGCGCTAGTATTAGAGGTGTTCTTCGCGTGCAACAAGAACGAGGAGCTGGCAGCCAATTACCTATTAGATCACATGCACGAGTTCGAAGACTAGTTGTAGTGTTGATTGATGAAATGGTGGTGAACTATTTGATCCTGGTGGTTATTTCTCTTGTTTCTTTTTTATTTCCGAGTTATGGAAATATGGGGGGTGTTGGGGAAGACCAATATTGGATTGTAACCAGATTCTCTTGTGTCTTATTTAATTCGCAACTGCTTTGTATTTTGGACTTTCGGATTTAGTCTTCCTATGACAATAGTATTGTTGGTCTCTTTCATCATCTCTTCACACTTCACATCCCCATACCCATCACCATGTTAATAATACCTAGATACGTTTACGATACCTTTGTTCTTTAATACCTTAATACGTTGACCATACCGTCATAAAAGTTTAGTTAAGGTTGATAAGAGAACTCTAACTTAGATGCTTATAAGTGCTAACTGATTTTTCAAGTTAAAACACCTGATGGCTGATGCTACATATGAATTTGAATAAGCTCGGATGCAAATCGTAACATATAAAGAACTCGTCAGAAGGTGAAATGAGGCAAAAGCTTTAGGAACATCCTTTGACGCTCTAGTTAGTAATTTTATCGAGGTAAGTATGTATGTACGTATGGATACTAATTGTTGAAGAATACCTCAACAGGTCTAACACGTTAGCACTACCTTTGGTTGGACAAGCCCTGGTAGGAATACTTTGGTAGTCCCTAGTGATTGTTAGATTGACCATAACTAACTAATGGATACTTCTATTAAAAGTTATATATTATATATTTTGTAAATAAATAGAAACAAAAGCAATAAATTAAATTAAAAAATCATATCAAAAGATGATTTAAAGTCTAATGGCGATCCATCATATTACAACAAAACAACTAAAAACCTGTTAAGTTAAATAATAAAATTTAACATTTTTAATCATGAACTGAAGATTCTCTTTCGCAGTCATCTGATTTAGATGGTGTAGCAAACCCCTTGAACATATCTAACAGATCATGCACATGAATCCAATGTCTGACATGGAGCGAGAACCACTTGAACCATGTGGTACACGAAAATTTTATGTTCTTCTCTCGTCACAAAGAGGGTCGTAGGAGAGGTTGGTTGTTTTGGTTTTGGATCCCAAGATAGTCTAAATGGTTCAAAATTGTCTCTGTAAATCAAAATAAATGTTATCATAAACCGCTTTTCTAGTTTAGTACTTCTAAATAGTTTTAATTTCGGCTTAACGGTTTTAACAGTTAACGTAAAATGGGAAAACTAGGATTGTGATGAGACTGGAACTCTGAAAATGTGAAATCCAACCAGGCCCAACAAAATAGTACAATATTAGGCCTATATCTTTAATCTATAAATCCTATAAATTAATTTTAATGTTTATTTATTCGGCTTTCCAACCAGTGAACCAATAATACATCCGATTCGATAACTAATATATTTCTTACAACATTGATCAAAACCCAACCGACCTAACCACCATTAACCCACTCCATCACCAAACAACAACACTAATAGATGTTAAAGAAGGTTTCCTAGTGTAACAAATTTCTTATCATGCTTAAAAGATGAAATAGTTTGTAGTTTGGTGCCTCAAATGACTAAAGGTTCATAGCTAAGGGACCTTCCCAAAACTTTCTTCCATGAAAATTGCAAATTCTCCATTTCTCTCGGTTCTGCAAGTATGCTCATAATCATACGTTAATTTCAAATCAAAAAGGAAAAACATTATTTCTCCTGTAATGATCGACGAATGAACATGACTAAAGAACTGTAATCAAGCTTGCAACCGCATTCATTATCCTTTAGTAAGATTCAGATCCACTCGATCAATCTGTTATTCTGTTAATATAATCTGATGTGCCATTCAAATATCCATATTTGATCCAATTTGCATTATTACCATGGTGATTCCTAGGAATCTCTAAAAAAATCTGTGATTTGGAATTGATTCGTTTGTTATCTGTCGTTTATCCGGATTTTTTAGATTTAGGGTTGGTTGTAGATCTCATCGTTTTAGTTTTGATTAGTTGGTTTATTCGCACTGTTCATGATTTAGATGATTGGTTTTAAACTATTAAATATGATATATGTCGCTAATTATTTGTTTACTTATATGCATAATGTATGTATGTATGTATGTATATTTCTTTATGTTAAATCGGTGTAAAGCTAAAGATTCATTGCTTTGATATTTAAAGATTAGCCTTGCGAATAGCTTAACGTTACTTGATTGTTAATTCCAAAAAAGAGAGACATCTGACTTTTTGTGTTGGAAGGATTACTTTCTAAAAGTTTCTATATAAGAATTGCTATAAATGTTCAGAAAAACTGATGATTACATTGAAGTTTGTATACATTTTTGTGAATTAGAAGACATTGGTGTTAAGCTTGCATTCTGTATGAGTTCTGGATTGAATCACGGATTGTGTGATAGGTAGCTTGGTTAACTGCAGTAATTTTGTAAACTGCAATGTCAATGGGGGATGAGCCTCTGTACCCAATAGCCGTACTGATAGATGAGCTGAAGAATGAAGATATTCAATTGCGGTTGAATTCTATTAGAAGGCTTCCAACAATTGCACGTGCTCTTGGGGAGGAACGTACCAGGAAGGAGTTAATTCCTTTCCTGAGTGAAAACAATGATGATGTTGATGAGGTTCTTCTTGCAATGGCGGAAGAATTGGGTGTGTTCATTCCTTATGTTGGAGGAACAGAGCATGCCTATGTGTTGCTACCCCTCTTGAAACTCTCTGCACTGTTGAAGAAACCTGTGTGAGGGAGAAAGCTGTGGAGTCTTCATGCAAGATTGGATCACAGATGAGGGAGACTGATTTGGTTGACTTTTTTGCACCAATGGTCAAGGTTAGTTTGACTTTAGCACTATAAGGACCACAATCAAGCTTTTTTTTACTTTTATTTATAATTACATTGTTAGTACAGAGGCTGGCAGCTGGTGAATGGTTCACTGCAAGGGTGTCTGCTTGTGGGTTATTTCATATTCCCTATCCTCGTGCCCCAGAGAGCTTGAAAGCAGAACTGAGGTCAGTATATAGTCAGTTATGTCAAGATGACATGCCTATGGTTAGAAGATCTGCTGCTACAAACTTGGGGAAGTTCGCTGCTACTATGGAACCTGCTCATCTCAAGACTGACATCATGCAAATATTTGAGGATCTTACTCAGGATGGTAAATTGTGCTTCTTTCATTAGTTATATGCTAGGAGATTTAGCTTTTTGGTTCATTTTTAGTTGAATAGGGATATAATTCTCTCTTTTTTACAGATCAAGATTCTGTACGCTTACTAGCCGTTGAGGGTTGTGCTGCACTTGGAAAGTTGCTAGAGCCCCAGGATTGTGTTAAACATATTCTTCCTGTCATTGTTAATTTTTCTCAGGTAAACATATAGTTGTTCAGTTGTACTTTCTATGATTCCCTTTCACTGTTTATTTTTTACCTACTCCCGCCTCATTTAGTTTCTGCAGGCAGAATATTATAGCGAAAAACTTCACTTCACAATATATATAAGTAATTAGTTTTGTAGAACCCATTTTAATGTGTTCTCTATATGGTTTTGTATTCATAAAATGATACATGATTTTTAATCCATTTCGTTCTAAAGTTGTAAGTTTTTAATGGGAATGGTGTTGTTGGGCTAATTATCTGATAGATTATTAGTCTGTTAGCACAAAAAATCCAAATAGAGTTTAAGCATCGATTCTAGTAGGCCAAAGCATGTTCTATATATTAATGTTCTTTCTTCAATGAAGATACACATTTCATTGTGATGACAGTTTTCCCTTCATATTCTTTATACATGTTATATTCTGTATATCTTTTACTTTCAAAATATTACTTTATCTATGCAAACTATCTTCCATTAACTTACTGTTCGAAGGGTTTCTTCTGAATCAGGACAAGTCATGGCGTGTTCGGTATATGGTAGCTAATCAATTATATGAACTATGTGAGGCTGTGGGTCCTGAACCTACCAAGTAAGTTTATATTTGAAGCTATTCTTTCATAATGAAAGTTGTCACCTATATATTTACACAATTGCTGAATATAAGAAGCTTCTATGTATTATATGTTACTTTTTATTACACTACTCCATAATTACTAGCTGTTCTCTTGAAACTGCTAGGTCAGAATTGGTGCCAGCATATGTGAGACTACTTAGAGATAACGAAGCTGAAATACGTATTGCAGCTGCTGGAAAAGTCACCAAATTCTCTCTGATTCTAAATGCAGAACTTGCAATTCAGCATATTCTTCCATGTGTAAAGGTGTCTTCCCCAAATTCCTGTTGGTTAAATATTATGATTAAGAATTGTTTCACCAGTTTTATATCATTCTTAATGTTGGATCTATACCTTTTAGGAATTGTCGTCGGACTCTTCTCAGCATGTCAGGTCTGCTCTGGCCTCTGTTATTATGGGCATGGCCCCAGTTTTAGGAAAAGTAAGGGTTTTATATAATTCATCCCAGCACCATTTATTATGTGTGGAAACAGAATTCTTTGACCTTCTATGATTTGAAAGGAAGCTAGTGTTTTGATCTTTAGTTTGGTGGTAACTTGTAGGAAGCAACAATCGATCAACTCCTTCCTATATTCCTTTCACTTCTAAAGGACGAGTTCCCAGACGTACGCCTAAGTATTATCAGTAAACTAGATCAAGTGAATCAGGTATACACTTGGAATTGGGTTAATTGCATCATGTGACATTCATTCACCTGTTTTTCCATTATATGTAACATATTTACCTTTCGTGCAATTGTAGCATGTTTTAAAGGATTGTTTTTCGAAATTCTAATAGTTCTAAGGTTGATTAGAACACTTAATCATGGATTTAATGCTTTTTATTCAGTTATTTACATGTTAGCTGTGAATACAGGTTATTGGGATCGATCTTTTGTCTCAATCTTTACTACCAGCAATTGTTGAGCTGGCAGAGGACAGGCATTGGAGGGTTCGATTGGCCATAATTGAATACATACCTTTATTGGCTAGCCAGTTAGGTGTAGGATTTTTTGATGAAAAGCTAGGTGCTCTCTGCATGAAATGGTTACAAGACAAGGTTACTTCTTCACACACACACACATATATGTAGTACGTATATAATATATTTAGTAATGTATATGTGCTACAGGTTTATTCCATCAGAGATGCTGCTGCTACTAACTTAAAGCGCCTTGCAGAGGAATTTGGTCCGGATTGGGCATTGCAGCACATTGTTCCACAGGTTTGTACCGTTATCTTGGGAACCTGTAATTATTCAACACCACCCTGCATTTTTGTTACATCAATCTAATTAGGATTTAAAGCTATTGTCTTTATGAAAATTTTAAAGTTTCTGTTTGTTTTCTTCTTTATAAATTACATATTGTTTTCTTGGCAGGTGTTAGATATGATTAAAAACCCTCATTACTTGCATCGTATGACTGTTATTCGTGCAATTTCACTACTTGCACCTGTAATGGGGTCAGAAATCACTTGTTCCAAATTGCTTCCTGTGTTGGTTGATGCCTCCAAAGACAGGTGAACACAGTTTTCGAGGTTTATCTTTATTACTGCATTTTGTTGCTTATATACCACAAATTGTGTTATTTCAGAGTGCCAAATATCAAATTCAATGTAGCAAAGGCCTTACAATCCATAACTCCCATTGCTGACCATTCTGTAAGTTACTTTTTCACCCGATTAATAAGTTTATGCTTATCACCTAATATCCCCTCGTGTTAATTATAGGGGTGATAATCATGCTGGGTTGAATGGTTGAATTGAACCCGGACAAGAACCATATATTTAATTATTCATTCATGTCAAAGACATGTACCCCAATCCAGACACTTAAAATCATATAACCTAAACACGACCTGTTTATTTAAACAAGTCATGTTTATTTTTCAGGTTGTGGAGAGTACCATTAGGCCTTGTCTGATTGAGTTGTCTGAGGATCCGGATGTTGATGTCCGTTATTTTGCAAACCAAGCACTCCAAGTGATTGATAACAAAACAATCTCAAGCTAGAGAACTCTGAGGTGAATTTCCCTGCAGTTTTTATCTTTTTGTTTCATAACAGTTGATTATCTTTATTCTTTATGATTTATTCATGTTCTTTTTATTTAAAAAGACCACGATCGTGTTAATGAACAAATTAAATTGAATTACGAGATTCATTTGACTTGATTAATGAAATGAAGCACTGAAAATTTGCAACTCAGCCTCCATTGCATGAATATATATCAGTGTAATTTTAATATATGTTGCTATAGTTACATAACTGTCTTATATAATTATATTTAGGCAATATATTTAACCATTCATATATTAATCATTTGACCCAAAGTGGGTACAATTTCATGTAGTAGGTTCTGTATATGTATAGAAAACTTTTTCAGTCCCTATTGCTTCCTCTCACACGGTCATTCCCTAGACCCTGACTGCTCATCTCTTTCCCTATTCGCTTCAATAGCAACGTGGTAGAGCCCAAAAAACGATATTTTTGCAACACACTTGTCATGATGTGTGTGACTAGCCGGTCAAAATCATTAGCACTCTAGTGAAATATTCAGTCGACCACGAGATTCTAAATATTTTTAGCCTCCAGCTGCGAGATTAAAAATGAACAACGTAACATGGATATATTTCTAATAAAAGAAAACTAAGATCGTCTGAAAGTAGGTTACATTTTATACCTCAAACTATTACAATTTATAAGAAAAGAGACGTTTAATAATCAATTTTAAGTTGAGAACTTCAAAAACGACTTGAAATTGATTCTATATCAAATGTACACTAAAAAAATCATAAATTAACTGTCTCAATAATTGAGGTTTGACTAATTTCTATTTAGAAAAAACTTCATAGAATGTTAAGCAAGTTTTAAAAGTGTTTCAATTAGGTCACTCATATTTTTATTTGTTCGGTCACTGATATTTTATTTGTTCTAATTAGGTCACTAAAGTTTTAAGAGTGTTTCAATTAGCTCACTAATATTTTTTCAAAATTTTTAAATAATTTGCAATTTTTAAAATGATTCGATTTTTTGTAAATATTGTTAATATGTTATATATTTCAATTGTTTTTAAAATATTTTTACAATTTATGAGTAATCTAATTAGAATGATTCTGAAACATTAGTGACCTGATCGGGACAAAAAGAATTTATAAGTAACCTGATTGAGACAAAAAAAATTATGAGTGATCTGATTGAGACAAATAAGTTTATGAGTAACCTGATTAGAATAATATTGAAACTTGATTAGTATTTAACAAAGTTATCCCTTTTATTTAATACTAGGTTAGTTCCCCATGTATTACACTGGTTAAATAAATAAATATTAAATAATTAATAATGAAAATTTATTATAAAATGACATATTGATATCGGATACGATTGAAATTACTTATGAGTAATAATTATAAGTAATAAAAAAATTTCTTTGTTTTTAAAAAAAAATTCAAACATTTTGTTTCAAAACAAACCATTATAAAAAAAAGTGTCATTCTAAAAAAACCTCATTATAACTCTACATTTGAATTATTTTGGTTTATAAAAATTTTACTATTTTTAAATATTTCATATTTTTTAAAAATTTGATGTGTTTTAGAAAAATCTCTTATCTTAACAATGTTTCCTTAAAAATTACATTTATAAAAAGAACTTTTTCTTAAATATTGAAAAAACTATATTTAATCTAAAAAAGATTAAATAATATTATTTTAATAAATGAAATTATTTAATAGGAGAGATAAACGAAAAAAATTAAAATTAGGGGCTCTAAAATTATGTCAATTGTTCAACTAAAACCTTTTTTTATTATAATAGATAGATAGATTAAGTTCCAATGGTATTTATTATAATAGATAGATAGATTAAGTTCCAATATACCATTGAAGTTACGTGAATCCCTACTAACACGGGTGAGTATCTTGGTAGCATTATTCTACTCTTCTCAAATATGACTTGTGAACCTGTAATTTTCCATTATCCATTTTATTATTCTCAACTAAACAATAACACACCACACCAATGACCAACCCACCCTATTTAAACCAAACACCCCCTCATGCCACCACCAATTCAAGCCCCCTCTTCCACCTTCCGATGGACCGCGGGCCAACCTCCAACGACGCAGAAGATAACGCCTTCTATGCTGAACTCACAAGGCAGATACTGCTGCTAACTGATGAAGATGATGAGGTACAAGTGGAAAACAAGTGTGTGAGACCGTTTAACCGGAGACTAGTTGGTGGTGGCCAAAATGAGAATAATACATAGTATACTATTCCCGTCTTTCACTTTTAAAGTTAACCATGACATCCCACTGAAAAAACAACCTTTGTAACCAACAAAAGTGTAGTTATCACACTTTAACGATAGGATCTCAATCAATAGAGTTAATCTTGGTTTGCTCCCTGTGTTTTGCAAATTAACTCCATTTGAGTACTAACGATTTTGTCTCCACTTGAGTACCAAATTTTAAAAAAGTTGTCTGTTTCAGTCCAAATTTCGAACGTCGTGAGAATGTGCCGTTAAATCCCACTCACGTGCACCCCACCTGAAGATATTTCGGTCAATCCATGTCAGAATAGTTGTACTTGTAACGCTTACTCTTATGACAATGGGTGTTCTATTTGGAATGGAGAACTCTTGGATCTTTCAGAAGATAATGGCAACGGGATAATGATTAATGTCAAAGTTGCTTCAAAAGATCTTCCAAGCGAAAAGAAGAACAATGGGGTTATCATCGGTGCGGTTGTTGGTCATCGTAGTGTGTAGGTGTGTGTTACTTGTGGGCTTGATATGGTTTCTGATAAGTCGAACCAACAGGAGGTTCACTGGGAAAACAGCCGTAGAAGGCTCATTGGTGTCCTTTGTTTATAGAGATCTACAAACGGCTACGAAGAATTTCTCTCAGAAACTGGGGGGGTGGTGGGTTCGGTTCTGTGTTCAAAGGTACACTGCCTGATTCGATTGTTGTTGCAGTTAAGAAACTTGAAAGTGTTAGTCAAGGGGAAAAGCAGTTCCTAACAGAAGTGAGCACAATCGGAACCATCCAACATGTGAATCTTGTACGCCTTCGTGGTTTTTGCTCAGAAGGTAATAGCAAATTGTTGGTGTATGATTACATGACGAATGGGTCTCTAGACGCACATCTCTTCAGCAGCGACAAGCTTCTAGACTTGAAAACAAGGTAACAGATTGCACTTGGGACTGCTCGGGGGTTGGTTTATCTTCACGAGAAGTGTCGTGACTGTATAATCCATTGCGATATAAATTTAAATAATGAACCATTTCACTAACTTGTCCTTAACAATAAAGTTATCACTTCACAAATAACAAATGTCATAAATCATGAAAGCTTAACATATGTCTTGCATCCTACATATGCTTTCATAGTTTAGTCCTAGTATATCCTAAAATCATTGCTATCATAGAACTATCATTATTTTATATGTAAAGTTACATACAAAAATGTGATAAATTATTTGATAGCAATGATATATGGTAGATATAAATTTACTAATTATGAGTCACTTATATAAGTATGAGAAGCGAGCCACCCATCCACAAGGACTGAAGCTTCTTTAGGCTTGTTTAGTGACACAGAATGACCTGCACCCTACATGATATGATGCAAATGATTCATCAGTTATTATTTCAACAATATAACCAAAAAAGTTATCGTTTATCCATGTAGTTAATTTAGCGAGATCTAATATACTAAAAACTCCCCTTTCACAATTAAAGGACCTCTAACGGTAGATGTAGCTGTCAATGGTCCCTTGGTTAAAGTAGGATCCGTTGATAAACCGTCTAAAGTTTGTAGAAAAAGGAGACGTGGGTAAAGAAGACTTCACTGACGGATCACTGATAGATATTACCGAGGGATCACGGTCCAGTGTCATGGTCAGATGGTGGTGGATATCACAGACGATTTAGCGACAAAATTTTCCGACGGATCAGTGATGCCCCTTTCGCCAAAGGTTTACCGACGAGTGTTAAAGAAAATATTTTGCTATTTTTTAGTTTTCCTCCTACTCATCGGTGATCCATCAGTATCACCGACTGAACAACAACTGACTTTAAAGAATTTTAATTTTCCATTTTTCTAGAATCACCGACCGACATCACCGGATACATAAAAAAAATTACTTTTAGTTTTTCTTTTGCAGTTTCGACCAATCCATCGATGATCCATTGAAAGCCTTACTTTACTCATCTTTTACTGATTATAGTTTACGTAACATAAACCTAGATATTGATAGAAATGAGTTAAGTGTCATTAGTCTTACCTTGATAGTCGCATAGACCAACGAGTATCCTGTAGTTGCATAAGTCATTTGATATCTACAAAAAAAAAAAAAAAAAAAAGAAAAGAAGAAAGAAAAAAAAAAGATATATGAGCATGCGATCTCATGAAATAAAGTCTAATAAAGAGTAATTAATTGGAAAATCAATAAAGAGGAAATTTAGCACATAAAAACATAGAAAAATAGTAAAGATTAGAAATATGAGCTCACCCTGCGATTTGATTATCAACAAACCATGGGTTCCACGGTTTTTCAACGGGGACATCAAGAGATTTGATCCATTGCTCCGTGCCCACATATGGAAATGTCAGATCATGGTCACCGCTACGAATCACAATTACTAGAGCAAGTTAGATAACATTGATCATATCGCGATCAATTTTTGTATCGAGCCGGTGTTTGAATTTGAAACAAGTACAGCATGAGTACCTGATGATCAACGCTTGACAGTTTCTTGTAACAAGTTGTTTATGGTCGTCAACAGTGCTGAATACGTCATATGAGTAACATATGGTGTCATTTTTACCAAAAGTGTAATGGATGGTTTCATTGGTTTTCTCCCACACGCCTATTGTTCCCTACACAACCAACCAGTACGTATATGTATCGGAAGGATCAAATACGAAGTTCATTTTGTAGGCGGAGTATACGAATGAAGTTGATGTGAACAACACACCTCACGGACATGAAGAGCTTCTTGAACTTCCTTTTCGTTTGCCCAAGCATCTAATGTTATCTTAGTAGCGGCCTGAAAACAAAATAAATTGCAAAGTCACGCTGATTAACTTCCTCATTTATCTCTTTATGAAGGATAACTACTGACTGGTCACTGACAGACTACCAAAAAAGAGTATCAGCGTAGGCTTTCGTTGGTGAACATCATAGACAATATTTGACCCTAGGTAAAATCCATCAGGTAAATTTCATTGGCGATGCGTCGCTGACAAACTACCAAAAAAGGTTAGGCTTTCATTGGTGAACATCATAGACAATATTTGACCCTATGTAAAATCCATCAGGTAAATTTCATTGGTGACGCGTCACTGGCAAACTACCAAAAAAGGCGAGGCTTTCATTGGTGAACATCATAGATAATATTTGACCCTAGGTAAAATCTGTCAGGTAATTTTTATTGACGAACATCGCCAATGGGACCTACCTTCACTGACATGTCTGGTTGTCCTAAAAGCATTATGTTTTATAATGTTTCTCGGACGTCTGTGTTTAGTATATAATTATCAAAATAAGAATTGAGAACTAGTATTTCCGCATTTAGGTGTTACACATGATTCGTGAAGACATATGTAAAAAAACATACGTGATCGAGTCTAGGAACAAAAAATTACCGTACAATCGGGCGCTGGATTTACATCGTCACACACCGGCTCCAATACATTCGAAAAGTTAATATCATTTGTGCACTGTGAACCGAAACTAGCTAGGGTTTAAGTCTTGTTACATATAAATTCTATCTAATATATTTGATCACACGTTATCATGTTTACATACCTCATCAAACCGTTGAAGATTATATAAACATGCGGTGTTGTTAGGATCGGGGTATACATAGTTACCATGACACGTTTCTTTAGTAGACTGAAATATATATAACTTACACATATCAATCAAATATTAGAACATATGTTACTTGCATTTCGCGTCATTAAGTTCATAAACATATATTTGGTACCTCGTAGATATCGTCTGAAATGAGTGCGACGCGGTGTGCAAACTCTAACCTTGAATTAAAATCAATGAATCTATCGGTGAGAGGGCTAACAATCAGGTACCCCTGTATGCCATTAATAGTAGTTAATTAATTGGGAGTTTTATACAGTAATTAGTGAAACAAACACTTTGATGTATATTTACTTTGATATTCAGTTGTGGTTGACTTCCACGTTCATTACCTACAAAATCAGAGAAATACGGTAAAGATAATGGTATTAAAGTTGATAATCTTTTAAGAGAAAACTTCATAAAATAATAACAAAGTTTTATAAATATTTCAATCAGGTAACTCGATTTTCAAATTGTTTCAATCAGGTCATTTAATTTTGAGGAGGTGTTCTAATCCTATGTAATTAATCTGATTAGCAGGTAATTATTTATTTTTCAAGTTTTACGAGTGTTCACCATTGCCACCCACCACCACAGTCGTCCCACCACCATCGCCGCCCACCACCACTGTCGTCCCACCACCATGGCCGACCACCACCACCATCGTCCCACCACCATCGCCGCCGCCCACCACCTTCGTCCCCTACCATCGCCGCCCACCACCAAATTCGCCCCCACCATCGCCGCCCACCACCACCGTCGTCCCACCACCATCTTCATCCCCCACCATTGCCGCTCACCACCACATTCGTCTCCCCACCATCGCCGCCCACCACCACCGTCGTCGCCCCACCATCACCGGCCACCACCACCTCCTCTCACATTTGACCCTCCCTTTTACCTACTATTCAGGTTAAATACACAAGATTGAAACATCAAAATAAAGTTTGGTTACCTGATTGAAACAAAAAAGTTTACGAGTGACCTAATTAATACAATTTTAAAATTTGATTACCATTCTACAAAGCTACCCATTTTTTAATTGGATCGTTAAGTAAAAAACTATGCCAAAAGAATAAAACTTGACATGCATGTTTTGTCATTTTGTTATAAATGTTACACTTACCAACTCCGACATCTCATTGAATATATTATTGATCAAAGTTAAGCGGTGTAGATGACACATTTAATTACTAACTCTGACATCTCCATTTTTAAAGGGTCTCGTTAACCTTTCAGTTATAAACAACACCTCAAATTTTTATATGAGTCGTATAACATCATAAGCGTCGTATAGGTAGGTTGTATAGTTCTATATGACGCGTATAACCCCTCTGACAGTCCCTTGAATTTTTCCTCGTAGTTAGTGTCGAAATTTGCTATACGCGTCGTATAGCCCTATATGTGTCGTATAGGAAGTCGTATAGAGCTAGCTATATGGGGCGTATAGCCCTCTGACAGCCCCCGTGAATTTTCCTACTTTCCAGTGTCTTCGACCCTATACGCCGCGTATGGTGTTATACGAGGCATATAAATGATGTTGATTTTTAAAGGTATTTATTTATTGTTAGTAGTAATGTGTAAAACAATATGAAGTATGATAGAAGTATATATATGTGGTAGAAGTTACCTTTGTACACCTCCAAGGTAACAGGTGGTACAAGAATGCCCATGTATGAAATTCCGGATATGTACAATGGATTACTAAGAAACCTTGGATGCTCCACAAACCACTGAAGTTACATTGTAGGCATTAGTTACAAACAGATTTTATTTAAAATTTTGTACGTTTAACAAATAATTATATAACTTTTAACAGGTGTTAGGGAGGGCCAAGAAAAGGGATCGTTATCTTTCGGTGATTACCGATAGACATTACCCCGCAAAAAGAGACTTTTGTTGACGAACCTGTACAGATGGGTTCGTAGGTAATCCGTCGGCTATAGCATTCGTCGGCTATCTCTTAGTGACATCTCTAGACAACCCGTTTTGTAAATTCTTTACCCATGTCATGTTTTGTGATGCACCATTATTGTGCATTACTAAACAATTAGTTCGTTTCATACGCCATATTTCGTCATAAATGCGTAAGAAACGACCATTCCCGGCAAATTTCCAACCAAAATGGATTTTGTCGGAAAATGTTTCGCCACATTTGCGATGTTTATACCGTTTGTTTAGTATACGGTAGGAAAATTTTGTAGCTAAAATTAGGGTTTTTATATAGACATTTCGTCAGAAATTTATAGAAATTTCCAACTGTATTTTTTCGTAGGAAATTGGCCCTTTTTTAATAGTGAACAAATAACTGACAACGTCCTCTACCACCGAAAAACTTCTGAAGGATACGTATGTCCGTTACAGGAAGCGCTTTATTTAATTTGGTAGTATGCGATGTTTAATGTCATTACATTAAACCAGTTACAATAAAATCGAGTTTATAAGTGAAAATAAAGTTAAAAATATTAAAATAAAGAGTGAATTATTATTTTGGTCCCTATGCTTTGGTCATTTTAACCTTTTGAATCCAAAAATGAATTTTCTAATAAATCAAGCCTTATGGTTTGTATTCTATAACTCTTTCAGTCCAATACACTAACAGAGTTAGATATTTCAGTTAATGTCTAATAAAATGACCAAAATGCCCTTTGACTGAAATGATTATTTTTAATAACCTCAGGGACCAAAAACGTAATTTACTCTCACACAAAAAATATATTATATATATATATATTATATATATATATATATATTATATATATATTATATATATATATACACAAAATATTTTTGTTTTATTTTTCAAAGTTTTTTAAATTTTAATTTTAAATCAGTCGATTTTAAACGTCGTATTTAAACCATTCATCTTATCTAACGGAAAATTTAAAACCGTTTAACTTATTATACTTCTTATTTAAACTGTTAAGTTTACTTAAACGTCTTTTTAATCTATTTTTTTTATTTAAACCGTAAAGTATTTTTAACTGTATTTTATTTAAATGTCTTTTTTTAATCTTTCAATTCTATTAAGCTTCTTTTTTTAATTTTTTGTATTTATACATATTTTTAATTATTCGGCTCGTTTAAACATAAGTTTATCATGTTCTTCCATTTGAACGTCTTTTTACTATTCGTTTATTAAAAAAATTTCTTTTTAAACAATTCATTTTATTAAAATATTTTTTTTCTCTTTTTAATTTTTTATCATCTTTTATTCAAGTTGACTTAAAAGTGATTTCTAAATTTATGTCATTTGTATTATTTTAAGGATTAACTTTTGATTATTACAATTAGGGCTTTTGCGATATTAATATTGCCTGTATTTAGTTTATTTAAACTTTTTAAGTCAATCGTTGCGTTTGAATAACCAATCGATTTGAAAAAAGGCAAACAAATTTAGAAAGAAGTTTAAGTAGTTGAACGGTTTAAAAAGCCATTTAAATAAAATATTTGAAAAACAAAAAGATTTTAAAACACATTTAAGTAAGACGAACGATTAAAAAATAAATTTAAAAAGCCGAACGATTATAAAAAATACTTTTAAAAGGCCGAAAGATTTTAAAGCCGAAACGGTTTGAAGATAAATGATTTTAAAAACTGTTTAAAAAAACTAACCTTATAAAATTATTTTTAAAAACCAATTGTTTAAAGAATGATTTTTAGAAAACCAAATGGTTTCAAAAGCACTTAAAAACATTTTTAGTAATTAAATTATCGGTTTAAAATCCAAACGGTTTAAAATTTTTTTTAAAACTTTAAAAATTATAAATAAAAATCTTTTATACATATACACACACATATCAGTTAAATAATTTTAAAAGATTAGTTTAAAAAGAAAGCTTTTTAATAAACAAATAGTAAAAAGACATTCAAATAAAAGAACATGATAAAATTACGTTTAAACGAGCCGAATAATTAAAAATACGTATAAATAAAAAATTAAAAAAAAACTTAATATAATTGAACGATTAAAAAAAAGTTAAAATAAAATAACAGTGAAAAAAACTTTGCGGTTTAAATAAAACAAATAGATTTAAAAAACGTTTAAGTAAGTTTAACAGTTTAAATAAGAAGTATAATAAGCCAAACTGTTTTAAATTTTCCGTTAGATAAGATGAATAGTTTAAATACGAAGTTTAAAACCGAGAGATTTAAAATTAAAATTTTAAAAACTTTGAAAAATAAAAATAAAACATTACGTGTATATATAATATATATATATATATATAATAATATAATATATATATATATATATATATATATATATATATATATAATATATAATATTTATATATAATATATGTTTGTGTGAGAGAGTAAATTATGTTTTTGGTCCCTGAGGTTATTAAAAATAACCATTTCAGTCCAAGAGCATTTTGGTCATTTTATTAAAAACTAACTGAAAAATCTAACTTTGTTAGCGTATTGGACTGAAAAAGTTATAAAATACAAACCATAAGGCTTTATTTGTTAGAAAATTCGTACCACATAGATTAAAATAATAATTTACTTTAAAATAAAATAAAATTCCCTCACCTTTGTTAGAAACTCATAACTATGCAAAGCTAGAATGGAGTCACTACTTCTCCATCCTTCCCACGATGTAGCATATGAAAACCCTACTCCAGCCGGTAGATCTAGAAATATTACATTAGCAGCCTACAAAATATATACAACTTTTATTTAAAATTTATAACATTAATAAAATATATACTATAAAACAACTAATTAAAATTGAGTAAAAACTTCCACCTTTGTCCATGAGTTGGGGTTTAACTCCAATTTAAAGTTATTCCACCCTGAAGCATCTAAACGAATACTTAGCGGACCTGCAACGTGCGTATTAAGATGGTGTTATACCAATTGAGTACAAAAAGCCTTAATTCAACAACAACAAGAACGAAGAAGACGAACTTAAAGAATACATGAAAAAACTTTATTCAGAAATGATTACAAGTGATTATGATTGCTCACCTCACCGATTACAAATGATCCCTATTTATAATACTAAAATGACCAACGAACTATAACGGTCAAATTATACACTCAACAACTAATTGAGAATTTACATTTAGGACCCTAGAATAAAACTTCCGAAGCAGGAAGTACCCTCAAGAAAACTTCCGAAGCAAAACTCTAACACTTCCAAAACTACCAAAACTTCCGAAGCAAAATAACCTTCGGAAGATTCTGACTAAGCTTCGGAAGAAATCAGATTAAGCTTCAGAACACTTCCGAAGCAAACATAACCTTCGGAAGATTTCGCCTAAGCTTCGAAAGATATATGTCAAGCTTCGGAAGATAATTAAACTTCGGAAGAAACACATGTTTTGACTTTAATATCTCACAATCTCCACCTTAAAATCAAAACAAGATTTTAACCAACTTTCAATGCATCCAAGCAAAAGTTGAACTTAACACCAGGTAGAGACTTAGTAAAACATCCGCTGGATTCTCCAAAGTGTTCACACTCTCCATTTTCACCTTTTCAGCATTCACCACATCCCTTATGAAGTGCAACTTCACATTGATGTGCTTTGTCCTCTCATGAAACATGCTATTTTTTGACAACTAGACTGCACCCTAGTTATCACAATACACCACTGAGTCTGCAACATTAATTCCCAATTCAGAAACAAAACAATGCAACCATATGGCTTTCTTGACTGCCTCAGTCAAATATATATACTCAGCCTCTGTTGTAGACAATGCCACTACATGCTGTAACTGGGCTTTTCAACTAACCAAGTTACCCAGCACTTGAAATGCATACCTTGTAATAGACCTACCTCTATCCAGGTCCTTGGCAAAATCTGAATCAACATAACCAACAATCTGTTTACTCCCCACATGTTCATGACACCCAAACACTAAGCCATAGTGTTTAGTACCTTTGAGATATCACAAGATCCATTTTACAGCATCCCAGTAAGCTTTACCTGGATTTGACAAGTACCTGCTGACTAGACTCACAGCATAACCAATATCCGGTCTTGTATACACCATCAAATACATCAAGCTCCCAACCACATTGGCATAAGGCACCTTCTTCATATACTCAACCTCAGCATCTGACTTAGGACAATCAGAGCTTGATAGTTTAAAATGAGTACCAATAGGAACAGTTACTGACTTCCCCTCATTCATTCTATAGTTAAATAGTACCTTTTCCAAGTAAGAGCTTTGAGACAGTTTCAACACCCTGTGTTCCCTATCTCTCTTGATCTCCATGCCTAATATCTTCTTTTGCTTCACATAGATCTTTCATCTCAAACTCAAACATTGACATCCTCTTAGTAGCTTTAACTTCCTCCGAGTCTTGACAAGCCACCAATATGTCATCAACATACAGCAACAAATATACAAACTTGTTCAAGCTGTATTCCTTGAAATAGACACAACTATCATAACTGCTCCTCTTAAACCTATTAGTCACCATATGTTTATCAAACCTCTTGTACCACTGTCTAGGAGATTGCTTCAGTCCATACAAGGACTTCTTAAGGAGACACACCTTATCTTCCTGCCCTTTAATCTCAAACCCCTCCGACTGCTTCATATAGATTATTTCATCTAAATTCCCATATAAAAATGTAGTTTTCACATCCAACTGATGTAACTCCATATCCATAGAAGCAGTCAATGACAACATAACCCTTATAGATGAATGTTTCACCACAAGTGAGAATATTTTATTATAATCCACCCCCAGCTTCTGTGTAAACCCCTTAGCTACTAATCTAGCCTTGTACCTAGGAGGTTCACCTTCAAAAATCCCATCTTTCAGTTTGAACAGCTACTTACATGATACAGGCTTGTGACCCTCAGGTTTATCAACCAGCTCTCATGTGCCATTCTTATAAAGAGATTCCATCTCTTCCTCCATGGCCTTACACTATCTTGAGCTTTCCTTTAAGGAAATTGCCTCAAAGTATGACAACGGTTCATAGATACTTTCTTCTTCAACAGCAACAAAGGCTAATGCAGACAAATCAATCCCCTCTCTATACTTAAGTGGAGGTACCACTTGTCTCCTCTGCCTGTCCCTAGCCAATTGATAATCATCCAAACCATCCCCTTGGTTATCAGAAGTGCCATGATCAACACCTTTATCACTCACACCCTGCTGCTCCACCTCAATCTGAACCCCACTCTGTTCTCCAACTTCTGAACTCCTTTTCCCTTTAATGTCTTTATACAAAACATCTTCTTGGAAAATCACATCTCTGCTCACTATCACCCTGGGTCTGCCACCATCTAGTCTCCACAATCTATACTCTTTCACACCATCAGGGTAGAAATACACTTTGTAGGTTTTGGGTTCTAGTTTTCCTTGGCTAACATGAGTATAAGCCAATGACCTAAATACTCTAAGGTCACCATAGTCATGTTTTCTACCTAACCATGCCTCCATAGGAGTCTTCATGTCTAATACAGTTAATGGAGACCTATTGACTAGATAAGCTGCAGTGGTCACAGCTTCAGCCCAGAACTGCTTGGGTAAACCAGAACCAGCCAACATACACCTTACCTTTTCAAGTAAGGTCCTGTTCATCCTTTCAGTTTGGGTTAAAAAATATAAGAAAGAACTTTATTCGGAAATGATTACAAGTGATTGTGATTGCTCACCTCACCGATTACAAAAGATCCCTATTTATAATACTAAAATGACCAACGAATTATAACGGTCAAATTATACTCTCAATAACTAATTGAGAATTTACATTTAGGACCCTAGAATAAACCTTCCGAAGCAGGAAGTACCCTTAAGAAAACTTCCGAAGCAAAACTCTAACACTTCCAAAACTAACAAAACTTCCGAAGCAAAATAACCTTCGGAAGATTCTGACTAAGCTTCGGAAGAAATCAGATTAAGCTTCAGAACACTTCCGAAGCAAACATAACCTTCGGAAGATTTCACCCAAGCTTCGGAAGATATATGTCAAGCTTCGGAAGATAATTAAACTTCGGAATAAACACTTGTTTTGATTTTAATATCTTACATATGGTTTTATTTTTAGTGTTAGAGCAAATCACATACATATTCTATGAGTTTGGTTAAATACAGAATTCAAAAATATATTACATAATAGTAAATCAAGTTTATTAACTGTTTTAAAAATTTATAAATGCTATATTCCTCTAAAGTTAAATAAACTAGATGCAAAAGCATTAAACGTGATTAGTATTTAGTGATTATCGTTTCATTGAAATAAGATTTACTATTAAGATAGAAAAATCACTTAAATATAATTGAGTTTCATAATTGTTGTATTTAAGTCGTTTAGTTTAAATAGTTATGAAAAACTTCATTCAAATAAAACAAAAAAGAATATTAAGCGGTTTTTATAGATAAAAGAATACAACTGACTTTATTAAAACAATATTGAATTACTTTATTAAAACTACATTAGTGTTTAGTTGTTATTTCTTTAGAAAGAGATTAAAACTAAATCGAATTTCAAAAAAGTAATTTGGAGTTTTTGTTCCCCTATCCGTCCTCACTAAGAAAAAAAATAAACAAAAAATAAAAAAATAAAAAAAATTAACGTTTTTTTTTATTGTGTCATTTATGAAAGACACAATGACGTCATTGTTTTCTTATGAAAGACATAATGACGTCATTGTGTCATAAGACACAATGAATTTTTTTTTATTTTTTTTTCTGAAAAAGGACGACGAGAGTAACAGATACTCCGAAGTACTTTTTTGAAATTCGATTTAGATTGTGAGATATAATTTTTTTTGTGACTTTTTTAGGCTCATTGTGTTTTCTCACACTTTGTAGCAAAAATACACTTTGTACAATAACATCACCCATTTGTTTATGTTATCATTAATTTCCTATCAATTCCGGTATAATTAGTAAAACATGCATAATTATTAAAAGATGACTACATGCATGCGTTTTGCAATAAAATTCAGTCAGTAAAAACTCAACCTTACATAGACTATTAAAATTAGGCAAATGGAACTTTAATAATTCAATTTACGACTCTTGCTGATAATAGTTCATATACCCATATATAATCATCATAAATTACATTTGTTTTTCATTCGATTTCGCCACAAAGATGACTATTAGCGAAATAGGGAAACATATATTCTTTGCAAGCGAAATCAAGAGTAAATCTATAATACAAGCGGGATCGCTCTTAATAGCAAAAGGGAATTAAAGTTATGAGTGAAATTGATCAAATTCTTAGTATGATTTATTATCATTCAATGAGTTATTGCTTGGATTATCAAAATTCAATATAATTAACTTAAAAATATAAGAAATTTACCAATTTGATAGAGGAAAGGGAAAAGTCCAGAAGTGCCAGGTCCGCCAGTGAGATAAAGAAGCAGAGGGTCGTGTGTCGGGTCTCTTTGAGACTCAATAAAATAGTAGAAAAACTGAATCTCGTTTTCATCTCCAACTCCCACATATCTTTCGACACAAACAGAAAGTAAACTTTTAGTGAATCGACAAAATATACGATCAAAAAACACATATATGCATACCCGGTTTCGAAAGTGAAGGGAAGATCACCAGGAAAGCCAGGGAGATTCTTGACGATCGACTTGGAGTTTGATAATGTCACAAAGATGATAAAAAGTGTAAGTGTTATAATGTATCTAAACTCCATATTATCACTAGATTAATCCTCGATCCTCTAAACTTTCGACGCTTAATCTAAATTATGAAAGCCGATATCTTTTTATAGTAATTACTTTGTATATGTTTGGATCTCGATATGATATAAAGAATTTATAGTGTATACAACTTGCATTGATGCCATTTAATGCAACAATAAATAAAAAACTCTATCTTTCATATTTGATGGCCTATTCGGTTGCATATTTACAAAAGCTTTAAACTTTTTTATATTTCATTATGTAACTTTATCTATTCTTGTTTTATAGTACTAAACATCAACCCCTTGTTAATTACTACCGAGTACAATTCTTATTAATGATCATTAGCCCAACTGGTTAAAATTAGATACTCATAACATGTACATATTGGAAGGTTGTGAACTCAAGTCACACTCTAAGCAAAATGTTCAAAGTTGGTCCAGGGAGTTTTTTAAGAGGGGTTTGGGGTGCGGTCCCAGCTGGGAAACGGATATGCGAACCCGATTAAAATAACACTTATCCTTCGAAGCAGAGTCGCACATTTGCCGTTGAAATAAAAAATTGGTACAATTCTTTCTTCACCTAACCATGATTAGTTAAATTGCTAATCTTTCTACTCTAATAAAATAATAACTAAAGTTGACATGTGGCATCATCACATTTCCTTTCACCAAAACTTTTCCGCTTCTCTTTCCTATTAAATAATTACTTTAATTACTAACAATATTATTTAACTATTTTTTAGAATAAAAATAAGTTTTTAATAAATTAAGGAAAATAATTTTTATTAATGTAATTTCTAAAAAACAATTTTTTTACAAAATAATTTTTTTCTAAGATATCAAACTTTTTTAAAAATACAAAAAAAATTCAAAATTGGGTTTTTAAAAAGAAAATTATTTTATAAACCAAAAGTGATTGAAATTGGGAGTTATAATAAGTAATTTTTTAAAAAACGACATTTTTAATACGATTTGTTATGAAACAATGTTTAATTTTTTTTTCAAAAAGAAAGTTTCAAAATAAAATTTTAAAAACTTGATATTATTGTTTTATTAGTTATAGATATTGCTCAATGTAATTTCAATCTTATCTTATGTTATAATATCGTTTTATAATTAATAAACTTTTATTATGTTTAATATTTTATTTCAACCACCGGTGTACTACACGGGTTTACTAAAGCTAGTTTATTTAAAAATTTATAACCTAATATGGTGTAAAGGTGTCATTAGGTTAAAAGAGCCGGATGCATGGGTCATGAGCTACTAATTGATATCAACCAGGCCACTAAAAGTGTGAACTGAGACAGTGCTTAAACAAACTTAAGCATGAGCTCCTTCCTAAATTAAAGTTTGAGTTCGAACCTGAAATTCTTATGTGTGGAGATCGAGTAAGCTTGCAAGCATGTCATTTAATTCAATATATAAGGTTTAATTATTTTGAATTTTAAATATTAAATATAAATTAATGTGTTTGATAATATAATATGTTAAAATGTGTTAAACAAAACTTGTTAATATATTTTGTCACGAAAGAAATAACAAAAGATATTAATGTTTTCGATGTTAGTTTCATTTTAAACTCGTCATAAATTTTCATAGTTTGTCTCGAATAAATTCTTACAAATATTTATAATAATTATTCTCTAATGTTTTTACTTTTATTTTCATTCTAACGATTTAATTGTTAGCAAATTAAGGTTTAAATACTATAATAATTACTATAAAAAGTTGAATAATAAAAATAGATTAATAAAAGCTTGAAGAATATCAACCAAAATCAAACCGCATGTGAATATGAATTGAATCTCCTAAATCTGAATAAATATTATTTATATATGCATCAATTAAGGTAGGAGTATACTAGAACCGGAATTTTATATTACATGTGATTAATAATTTAGTAAACGCATAATGTAAAGCTTCTTGATTTTATAAACTAGAGTAAATTACACGGATCGTACCTAAAGTTTACTTAAATTACATTTTTTGTCCTAATGATTGAAATATTACAAGTTTAATCCTAAGGTTTTAAAAAACGTAACGTTTTTCGTCCTTGCGATGGATGTTCGCTAAAAAGTTATGTTAAATTCATATAAAATTACCTTTCTACCTTTAATATTAAAAATTATAAAATCAAAATCAATTAAACATATATACTAAAAGTGACAACCCATGACCCACCCCCTCTTTTTTCTTCAAGGGACCAACAATCCACCACCATCCCAACTTGAGATCACCGGCCACCCATCACCATCTCCGACCAGTACGTCGCCACCCACCGTCGACATGGACAACCACCACATCAACAACCGTCATCATCTTATGCCCAACAGAAACAAATTAATCTTGTTCGCCATCGCCCCACCCTTCCCCTCCTTTCCACCGCCATCACCGCCGCCGCCGCCGCCGCCGTCTGTAGCCGCCTAATGTAATCCGTCGGAAAAATCGTCGCCATCCTCATACGCCACCACATACATAAATTGATTTTAATCTGCCATTAACACTCGATTAACATTCATACACAGATGGATATGATCGGTGCGGACGGAGATGGTGGCAAGGTAGGAGTGCGGTGGAGACAAGGTGAGACGGCGGTGGTAAGGAATGTGGGATGACGGTGAAACTAAGGAGAGGGGACAATATAGTCACGGGTGAAGCTGATTGGAATAACTAGCCGGAGAAGATGACCGGGTGGTGTAAGGAGGGGTTAGGGGTGTTTTGGTAATTTAACTATATTAAAGAAAAGTGTTTAGGTAAATTTATATTTTTCTGACCTTTTTTGTTTTTTATTTCAGTGGTAAAATGGTCATTTTGTAAACTTTAACGTAAAAAACTAACGGCCATTTGACCCAAAGACGAAAAGCGTTACGTTTTTTCAAACATTAGGATTAAATCTGTAATTTTTCAATCTGAGAGACGAAAGACAAAATTTAAGTAAACCTCAAGGAAAAACCGTGTAATTTATCCTATCAACTATTACACGTCAAGACCACTTACTCGAGTCACGTGAAAATTGTCGTCGTTGACAATTTATGATAAGTGGTTAGGTGATACAAAGCGATCGTTAGCTGACTCCACAACTTTAGATATGTTAATTTTAAAACCAATAATATATAGAAAATTGTGAAAACTAAGTGATATATTTATAAATAACAAATAGAAGATGATTGAAGTGTGGGAGACAGAAAGTTAGGTGTGTGGTTGTGTAATCATTTTATATATTAATTCAAATTAATATGTATAAAAACATTATGCATTTTGAAAGTTATCAACAAATATTTAGTTCTGAAATGAATGCCGCACATGAAAGTTAAAATTAAGCCAGAAGGGCTTGGTTTGGTTGGTGTTAATATTCTTGAAGTGAATTGGTAATCACGGTAAACAACAAACCAAACTAGTCGGTTGGATGAGTTGACCTGACCAACCAATTATGTGGTTTAACGATTATGTTTTGACGTTTTGAGCCGGTTTTTAATTTTATTTTTTCAAATCAATAGTTTATATTAGTTTTTTAAAGATAAAGACAATTTTTAATTATAATACACACATATAACATAATAAGTCAACGTATGTGTGTAAAATAAAGGTTAAACGATCAGTTCAATTCACGGTTGGTTTCAAGTTTGAAACAAGGCCATTATTAAACCATCAAACACTACAAATCAAAGCACTTGCCAGAAAAACATGGTGAAATAAAGGGACTTTTTGAGACGACAGACGTGTGAAATAAAGGGATTTTTTGAGACGACCGACGTGTGTCAGGCGGGTAGAATCAGCAAATCCCGATGGCTGAAACATATAGACTGTTTCATGTATGCCATAGTGTAAGAAGGCATTTTTAGTGTGTAACTTATTAATAAGCCATGATCTAGAAACAACAAGGCTAAGAACATTATGCATGGTTAATGGTTTAGTCATAGGACTAAAGGTTTCATCACAATCAATCCCAACATATTATCGTTTACCATTCACACTATGTGTGCCTTATATCGTGTAACGACCAGTTGGCATGACCAGTGAAACACCATGCCGCGCTACCGTGGCCGTGAGCCTGACAAGGCCATCTTGGTCCATTCACAAGCGTGGTGGAGATGAAACTAACCGTTGAGACAACTTTCCAAGAAGAGAGTCTTTGGTCACAAAAAAACATGGTGCTCACGCTCATTAACGTATTAGTTATTACACATGTATAGTGAGTGTAACCACACTCATTGTTTAGATGAAACCTACTTGAACTCCCTTTTTTTATCACACTCACACTCGTATTACACATTGCCTTAAGTGTTCGTTAACACACAAAACCACAATCTTTATGCCTCTTTTTTTAACATTATTATTTCATCATAATGATTCTTGCATTAGGTGTTAAGCACCCATCTTCCAAGTTAAAGTTAAGTCATCAGAGTTTAGCCCTAAATTCCAAAATCTTAGTACTAGCAATTAAAGAAATATGATATCAAACCCAAAATTTTGAATCAAGTGTAACCTACAGTATTTGGATTCAATAAGCTTCGGATTGTGTCTGGTACACCCACGGGGCTTCATCCATTAGGCAACAATTAGAATATGTTATTAGTATTGAGGTTTATTAGTACGATTAGTTTCTAGGGTTAGTTGTAATATCTATATAGGATGGAGACAGTTATTGTAAAAATAGAGAAAAAACTAAAAATGGTTAGAAGTATTATTATCCATTAGATCTTAGATTCAATAGCTAATAAATTTGATGGTATAATGGTAAATAATTGAAGCTTTAAATGGAAGGCTAATGATATTTTAGTCTTAATCACATTTTCAAGTTCCACGTTTTTTTCTAACGCTCATAGCTTTTACATGCAATATTTTTTTTTTAAATTACACCATAAAAACAAGCTTTTTTAATCTTTAAAACTTCTATAATTTTGATATATAAAAATGAAGTTTTTTTTTTCACAAAAATTCAGGTCATTGTGTAATATTCGTCAGTTCATTGTGTAATATTCATCAACTCATTGTGTAACATCAGGTCATTATGTAATATTAATCAGATTATTGTGACTAATATTGACCATTTTGTTATGCATTATGTTTAAATGATGATTTTCAAATAACACAATGCTAAAAATGTAATTTTTTTACGTTTTCAGTTCATTGTGTAATCATTGTGTAATCTTGATCAGTTCATTGTGTAATCCGTATCAAGCAGCTCATTATGTTTATTGCTAATCATCGAGTCTAGTGCTAGTCATTATGTTACCTATTATATTTAATGTTAACCATTGTGTTTTTTTAAATGGTGATTTTCAAATAACACAATGCTGAAAATGTATATTTTTTCCAGTTCATTGTGTAATCCTAATAAGGTCATTGTGTAATCCTCGTCAATCAGCTCATTGTGTATATTGCTAATTATCGAGTCTAATGTTGGTCATTGTGTTACTGATTGCGTCTAATGTTGACTATTGTGTTATGCATTGTGTTTTTTAAAATTATGATTCTCAAATAACACAATGCTAAAAATGTACTTTTTTACATTTTTCAGTTCATTATATAATTCTACTCATGTCATTTTGTAATTCTTGTCAAAGCATCTCATTATGTCTATTGCTAATCATCAAGTCTAGTGCTGGCTATTGTGTTACCCATTGTGTTTAATGTTGATCATTATGTTATGTATTGTGTTTTTTAAAATGATTATTTTTGAATAACGCAATAATAAGAAATGTACACTTTTTATGTTTCGAGTCCATTGTGTATTCCTCATCAGATAATTGTGTAATCTTCATCAATTCGAAGATTACACAACGAGTTAAAAAAAACTTTGTTTTTTTATATCAACACTATACGCGTTTTAAAGATTAAAAAATGCTCGTTTTTATGGTGTATTTTTTTAAATGTAATATCGTATGTAAAAGTTAAGAATGTTTAAAAAAAAGGTGGAACTTGAGAATGGAGAACATTATCAATTTTGCCTCCAACCTAATGTTGATCAAAAGGACACGTATCAACATCTTAATTCTTCTTGCAGTTTTTAGTTTTAGAATACTTTGTATTTGAATCTTTCCCATCTATCTATATATTGCCGCCGCCACCGCCCTGTCCCTCCTCTATTTTATGTTCCGTTTCTTTTCTATTTTCTAGTTTTATAAGAATAAAGCTTCTTATCGATTGAATATTCAAGCCACTTCTTCAAAATCTTTTTACGAGACGTACTTAAGTCACACCACAGCCACCATCAGAACTGCCATAGCTGGATTAGCCTTCGTCGGAAATCTGCCACTTTTTCTTTTTTTATTTATTGGTTTTTAGCTGCACTAAAGGCTACGACCCAAACCCACCGATCTCAAACTATAGTTTAATTAATTTCTTTACATTTTAGATCTATGGATCTTCTCACTCTCTAAGGATCCAAAAGACTACTGTTTGATCAAAATCATCTTGCTTCTTTTTTTCTTTTAAGATTTAGGGATCTCATCTCTTAATATACGAATCTAGGAGACTACCGTTAGACAACGGTCACCGTCCTTGCTATTTTTTCTTTTTAAATCTACGGATCTCATCTCTTAATCTATAGATTTAAGAGATTGCCACCTGCTTTTGACAACCGGACTATGCTCCATTGCTATTCAATGTTTTCAAAAACTATGGCCGGCACAATCAAGCAAAGTATGCACAACACAAACAAACAAAATATGAATTACAACATCAAGCACAATATGGGTTTGTTTGCAAAAGTTTGGATTTTCCAGTCGATTGAAACATGTTTATCTTATTATCGTTAGTTTTTTTTTTCAGTCTAAGCTTCTTGTTTTTCTGCTATGATTGCAAGAGAGTATTAGAATATGTTATTAGTATGAGCCAATAGGTCATATTAAGTCTCTAAGGTTAGTTGTGATCTTTATATATTATAACCTACATATTTAATGATATTAATTCATTTTTTTACCATCTTAAAATAAGTCTTATGGAATGCATGTTTACATGACCACCAATCAAAGTCAAGATATGGTTGTTTCTTTACAAGCGACATGTTTACATGGTACTTAAACAAGTGACATCATACAATTTAAGGTCATTCACTCTTGTTCTATTCTATCCTCTCTCTATTTTTCTCTCATACTTATTTCGGGTACAATTACTTATTCTCACGACGAAGGGTGGGCATAGAAAGAGTCCCATTATGTGGATGATTTGTTATTTAGACTCGATCATGTTGTTCATTCCATAGGCGCTCGAAGTTCTCTCTTATGGAAACGTGCTCACCGATCTGTGACCTCACGGTTATTGTTTCTTCAAAAATAAAAATAACAACTGATTTTAATCTTGAACTTTCCAACATGCCTTGCAAAGCAATATCTTTTTGTCAATGAATTCATTCGAGAAGTGAACAAATGATGTTAATCATTGAACGAAAGAAGTTTGTTACAAACACGTCTAGCTAAACAACTCATTCAAAAGTGATTCTGCAAACAAGTTTTTTTAGGGCGAGTTACGATGTTGCATACAAATCATTAACGATTAACTTTATAATAACAAAAGTATAATTATGTGACACGGATGTACAAAACAAAACAAGTATAATGTTCACAAATGAAATCCGGTCCATCTACGAAAATTCTTGATGTCGCTTCCTTCAGAAACCGCCATTCCAATGCTTGATCGCCCGTTCTGCCCTATCCCTTTATAATACAATCTCCATTCATCTTTTTCGCCTTCCATATGAACAAGATATGGTGATCCGACCCCTACATCATCCCAACAACCATTTTCTTGGGCGGGCTTCAAAATGGGCTCGCCCTCGACCCTATGCCAATCTTTTAGCCCATTTGAAGATTGGGCCAGCCCGATAGACCGCCTACCATCAACACCCACCCCTTCATAAACCATGAGATAACCTCCATCTTTCTTGTTCCTAACAACACAAGGATTCATCACCCCACACTCATCAAAACTACCAACTCGCCCGCCCCCCATGATCTTCCCAAGCTTCATCCACCTCATACCATCGCGTGATCGCGCCATCCCTATGGCAAATTGACCCTTTTCGCGATCAAACGAGTGGTAATACATCCTAAGATCACCACTACTGTGAAAAACAACTTGTGGGGATGAGATAAACATCGAATCCCATTCGCCTTCTGATCCCAAATCGAATAAAGATCCACTATGATGCTCTCCTTCTATCCTTGCCCAATGCCTACCATCTTGACTCATGGCTAAACCAGGTAATGACCTGCAAATCTTCCCAAATTCACCATTTTTACCACAAATTTCAGGATTTTCTAAGCTAAATTCAAGAGAATTGTCTAGAGATCCGATCTTTTCGTTGCTAAAACCCGTATAATACAACCAGTAAACCGCATTGCTTGCTCTAATCTTGGAACTAGACATGATCACAATCTCACCTGGCATTACACCATTTGTATCAAAAGCCCACCAATCATTACTTGATTTCAACACTAAGCCCACATCACTATTAGATTGAACAACCCCTTTACCTCTTTCCCAATGGATCCCATTACTCGAAACCGCCAACCCGATTGAACCCGAAACCGAATTCCCTCCGGGTCGCCCACTATACCACATGTACCACCTCTCTTCTTCATCACTCAAGAACCTCTTCACCACTGGAGACCCAACTTCAACACTGTCCCAAGAACCCTCTGAACCCAAATCAAGAACTAAACCTCTGGAAACCGAAGAATTTGAGGTGGGTTTTGCTTGATTTGAGGTGGGTTTTTGTGGGATTTCAAGATTTTGATTTGAATCGGATGAATCCGATGAATCTTGCTCTTTGATTACGTTATCTCTATCATCTGAAACTGTAGGGTTTGTGGAACAGTGGGTTAGAAAGACCGGATTTTTATGAGGATTTCTAGGGTTTGAAGAGATTATGATTTGGGGATTTAGAACAGAGGAGTATGAATGATGATCATTGAGCAGATTTGATCTTTTGAGAGGTGTGGTGATTGAGTTTCTTGATCTTGGAGTGGTGGGAAGTAGGAGGGGGTTAACTGAGGTGGTTGTGGCCATGGGAGATGATTGTTTGAGAGAATATGAAAAGATCAGACTGAAAGAGGAGTTGGCAGGTGAGAGGCCAATGGAATGATGACACTTGGGTGGTTTGGGTATTTTTATATGTTATTTTCTGTTTTATCTGTAAGAATTTGGAGTGTGGTTTGATATTTATAGGGGAGAAGAGTGACCTAATGAATACGAGAATTAATGGAAAAAGAAGAATGTAAATAAAAGCTAAAGTAAAGTTTGTAAAGTTAATTTCTTTGGTTTGGATAAACAAAGTTTAAGTTCTTTGGGGAACAAATGGTTTGGATTTAAGATTAGATTAGTGATTATATAAGTTTGTTACTAGAAAAATAATAGATAAATAATTAGAATTTTAAATTGTTTTTTTCAATGATGTGTCTTTATAGCAGTAGTTTATATAACATGCAGTATGTTAGTGCAATAAAATTTGTAATCATACTATAGATTTTATTAGAGATAATAATCATGTATGGTTGATGGGTAAATTAATAAACCACATATTATATTATTTTATGTATTTATTCATGCCCAAGCTACCATAATCCAAACACACACACACACACATATATATATATTACACGGGTTATATATGAAAACCAAATCCTTAGGCAACTAAGCATGTATGGTCTAGAAAGAACATGAACTGGACCTACATACACCAAAGCCATAGACAAAGGAAAAGAGTGTTTGCTCTTCAAGCAAGGTATCAAAACTCTTTTGACCAAATAAATCATATTCGGCCTATATGTATTTAGGGCACCATCAATTTAAAGAAAAGGAACCCTTTAAATTTCTTTACCAAATAAATTATTCTACATAACATGAAAGATACCATAGTTCATAGATTCCAGGATTAGGTCCTCATCACTACTCGAGTAAATTACAGCGTCTACTTATGTTTATTACAGCTAACAATAACGCGCAAAATGATAATGTGCAACAACCTTATTGCATAGAACAACTAAACCACAGTGTTTTAAAGCATATATAGAATATGACAGATTACATGCCAGTGGATCTACCTCTATCATTCGTCTCAACTGCCTGCTGCTCCTTGAGCCTCTCAACGATTTCCAGGATTCGTGGATTGAAGAAACGGTCATGAACATATTTCTTCTCTTCAGCTTGCAACTCCTTTACAGCACTTGGATATGGGTTTGGAGGGGGTTTTGTTCCTCTTATTCGTGCAATTTCTTTCAATTGCTTGTATTCCTTCTTTTTAGCTTTTTTCTGTTGCCGATACTCCATCTGGAAAAAAAAACATGAAACAGCCTAAATTATTTTGTTATAAGTAGATTATTATTGAAAATTCATGCAATCCATGTTAGACATACTAGTTATAATATTTTGTGTGGATCGAAACGGGTTGGGGCTAATTGACTTGGTATGAAAGGCTAAAACAGTTTTTCTCCAAAATTTACGTTGTTTATATGCCAGTTGCCAGCCTGTCAGGTGTCACATCTACCTCTGACTAGTTTTTGGTGCAAAAAAGGACCAACGACGACCCCATCCTAAAGGAGAAAGGAGGAGTAGGACTAGGAGCAGAGTGGAGAATCTTTTTTGATGTACATTTGCTTGACACACTCAACGTAAAAGGTTAAAGTCTGTATATACTTACATCTGCTACATCTATAGCTTCCTCTTCACTGACACCTTGATCCTTTAATTCAAGCACCCGGCAAGCAAACATACGTGATGGGGTCGGGTCAAAATCACAAATTCTATCACATAAAGATGTTAATATTAGTCTATTGTATAAGATATTTAAAAGCAAATACGCCTATGCACATGAGAGAACATTTGAAATCCGGATAATTTTCAGGATAAAGAGTTGCACTTGGTAGGATGAAAGCAAGGTTAGAAAATGTGAAGTAGAACAAATATGATTGAAAATTATATAATCCAGGCAATATGGTGAAAGAAGTACTTGATAGGATCTTCATGCAATGATTCAGGATGCTTCTTATAGAACTTATTGATATAAGCATCCTCAGGGAGGCAGATCCGCTCAACTTTCTTTTCAGCCCGAGGAAAGACTGCAGGTGGGGACCTACAAAATTCAATATTTGTTATTATTTTTTTAAGCCCAAACTAGAGTAGTCTGTTTCATGATTATTAATAGAACTAATTGGCAAACAAGCTGAAGTGTATTAAATCAAATTATATGAAGGCTTTTAGTAAACATAATACATACTTTTCCATAGCTTTAAGCCAAACAGGTTTCGCCTTAGCCAGACCATTTACTAGCTTTCTTGTTTTTGTAAGCAAATCACCTTTTGTAAACGACATGGACTTACTTCAGCGGCAACAGCTTCAACTTTCTTCAGTTTCTGGTATCAACAAAAATATGACCTTAAGAACTTTTCATTTCCCTAACCCTTAAACTAGCCCCTAAATCCACAAATTAACCCAATTCAGGGTTATAAACACTCAACTGAATGGGACAAGTCAAGTTTAAACTAGCTGTTAATCCCCAAGCTAAACTATGTCAAAGGCAAACTTTAAAAGAGCCCCAAATCAAACAAATTTAAACGAGAAACTAATTCTCCACTAGAAGTCTATAAAACAAGGTAACATTAGTAGCATGGGATAACAAAAATAGCAGAACATAGCAGCTACTGTTACGACTAAAGGGTTGTTTATAAACTGAATGATTTATCCAAAGGCCTGAATAATTCAAATGCTATGGAGTTGGTGCTGAATGAAAACATATTTTTCGATGTGTGTTTTAATCGAATCTGTTGAATTAACAGAAATTATACCATTTTAGCCTTCCATGTCACTTAATGTTGAAGGAAAAGAACTGTTTTATAAGTCTAAATAGATAGAATATGTTGGAACCAAACTACTGACCTCATTATCTAACCAGTAGAAAAATCCCCTATGGTTTAATTTCTGTTATTTATATAAATATTATAAATTATGGTTTGAAAAACAAACCAAAAGCTAAAAACACTTAACGAAAGAACAAAACTAAGTATAGTTTTTAGCTTTTGACCTCAAAAATATTACAAGAAGAATGAATTAGTATCAAACTAAATGTTTAACGTATATATACATGGTCTCTAAGTTAAAAATATTAGAGGGGGAAAAAAAAAAGAAAGACATAAATCCCACGGTAGCTTTAAACCTCATGCCCATGTGGCTATGTTACCTTTCTTTTCACCAACCATTGTATATCTTGATATAAACATGCTAAACTCCATCAAAAGTTTATCAGAAACATTCCATCAAATCATAACCAACTTCTGATCCTACCCAACTTCCAATCCCAAAATAAATGGAAATGCTGCATGATTTAACTTGGTTCAAATAAAATTTATCAGAGCTTCAAACATAAAACTACACGGGACTATTTGGAGCTGAACCGAAATTTCACAAAACTCAAGACAATACATAGAAAGATATCAGAAACTAGTAATTACAAGCAGTTAGATATCAGATAATATTGCTTTCTAACTAAATTCACAATAAGTAAAGAGAGGTTATACGTTAGTATATGGCGTTTGTAGAAGAGAATGATATTCATTCATATATGTGAAGACACGTGTTTACACCCATGAAGGAAATTGAGGATATATTTATGAAATTGGAGCTCCAAGACAAATCCATAGAACAGGAAATGAGGAAATCAGTTTCAAGATATGTACTATTATAGATTTAAAATCCTAATCCTAGAGGGCAGAATTAGCGGGTGAGAAAAAGGGTCAAAACGAGTTAGGGCCCAAATCGGGGTTGATTTTAAGATAATGTCAAATGGGTTTGGGTCAGGTCCAGTGACAAGCATGTTTTCCTTTATTTAAATAGATCTTAAAATAGCCACGAAATTATATTCAACAATAGCAAATATTATTTTCTAACATATTTGAGTAAAATCAAGGATTCCACCCCATGACGTCAAAGCCTTCGATCATGTTTCTGCATTGCTCCAACTTTGTTTTTTTTGGCTGTCCAGACTTGCACAACTTCCTGTGCAACTAAAACTTACCCATCTGAGTTCTCATCAAACAGATCAAAACCTACCTTGCCTTCATCCAAAAATCTGTTCCTCAACTTGCGGGATCATTCTTTACTTGTTCAATCACCTATGAGAGATTGGATGGAATCTTAAAGGTGTTTTTAAGTTTTAACAGAACTTTATAAGAAAGGGGAACATTAGCTATGTTAAGATCATGATAATATCTTGATAGAAAATGCTACAAGGTGAGTTAACTTGATTTGTCAAAGAAAATGCTACAACAACAATGTGAATCAACTCTAATCATTTGTACTTCATAATCTCATATACTACGAGCAGTATGTCGTTCATAAGCACAACATCAGGACATCGAGATAGGTCTACTGGTTTGAGATAAGATAACCAACCCTGAACCTCATATGTTTCACACAATATAACTATATAAGCATATGGGAGGCTTTTGATTATATATAAATATGTGTTATCATGTTAAAATCGAAAATTTATTTCAACACAACCAAAATTGCAACAACAGAATGGAACAACCCTATACTACAGATTGAACAGTAAATACAACAGATTGTTATCATACCTAATTCTAGTACGGTAAGACTGTGGAGAAGTAGATAACACTAGTTACACGTTTGAGACGTATAAAATGGCCCAAATTGACCACTTCTTCTAGAAATGGCCTCTATTCGTTATGAGTATGACAAAGTAAGATTCAATGTAAGCTCAAAAGGTTCAGAATTGCAATACATTGTGGCTACAATGCAAATCAATGAGAATCGCACTGATCAATTCAAACACGCATTGATACTTTTTAAAATAAAACTGCAGATTTCGATGGAAACCATTTCAAACGAGCAATGAAATGTAATAAAATTAGGGCAAAACTAATATAAGAATATAACTTCATCGGAATATTATATCCGCTACCTACGGTGGAACTCCGGCGTGCTGATACGGCGGCGACGGCGACAAAACTTCTCTCGTGCAGATGGTTGTGGCCTTGTGGGGAGTGAATTTCATGATTCATTGTCATGTATGGCCCTCGGACTATGAATATTCGACTTTAGTCCCTGGTGTTGTTAGTTTTATGTTATTGGTCCATGGTAAGATAAGATATAGTCTCATTATGGTATAAATTCTTCTAAACGAGACTTGCTCTCTAGTAAGCAAGTTAATTTTAAGTTTACATATATATTTTTAACATGTTCAAAGCGATTTTGATTTCTTCCGTTATGTTCCCGGTTCATTTAAGAAGAAAAACAGAAGGAAAGAAAAAAGTCAGTAGTGTTTTAGAGTTTTTCTAATCGAAGGGAAGTAAGAAAATTATGTTTTTGAGTTCATTTAAAATAGAAAAAAAAAATTTGAAAGCTAAAATCAATTTGAAAAGATATGAAGAGAAAATAAAAAGAAAAAGAAAAGAAAAATAACAAAATCATTTTTTTTTTTTTTGTATAAGGACTGATTTTGTAAATTACCGAGGGATAATCATCAAGAAAATCGCATAGTTAACGTCGTTCCCGGCTGTCGTGTTACTGGTTCGTCCCATTTCTTACACTCGAACGCCGGTGGTATCAGTTACATCGGGAGCTTAGAGATCAACAATGGCGTTGTTGAGGACAGCGATGGTGAGAACCAACATAGACAGCAAAGTTTCATGTGCCTTCAAAAGGTGTATTCATGCCATCGCTCAACCGCCGCCGCTCGATGGTTCGATCAGTCGATCAGCCCCATCGCCACCGTTCACTTTGCCGGAAACCGAGAGAAGCGTAGACACAATTCACCACGGGTTTGGATCTGGTTTCAATATCGGTAACGGGTGTATGGACCTCATGGCCGTCCCAAAGAAGAAGGTGTATTTCTTTAAAACCTAATTTCTTTTAATTTTTTTATTCTTGTTTTACTTCTTACGTTAATGGATTCAATTCGTGTTTAATTTGGTTGTGCAAAGGTTTGTTGTTGGATATCTTAGGTTTTGTTGCTTTAGGGTTTAGGGTTTTGTGCAATTTGCGATGTAGCAACCCTAATTGTTGACCATTGCATCTTTATGCTTTCATAGTTCATACTCAATGGAAAGTTTGAGTTTGGCATAATTAATTTGAGTTTGAGGCAAAAAAAGACCATTGCATCTTATGATAACTGTTATATTCTAAGCTGTATTTAGATTATGTTTTCTTTGTCATTGTTCATTGGTAGTTTCTGTATCTAACTAATAATATATAATCAAAATATTTCCTTTAAACCAAGTTGAATTGTTAGCAAGTGTGCCTTGCGTACGTGATGTGAGCGCCTTCACCTCCTGCCTAGGCTATAGGGACTTCACTGTCTCCGAGCGCCTCATGCTTTTTAAAACATAGATGTGGATAACCAAGTGTAGCAGTTTCATGGTTTGGAAAGAGAAAATGTTAAAAGGCATTAACGTCATACACATTCCATTATTTTGGCAGCTTTGCATTGAAATATTAAGGTTAAGATGCCTTAAAATGATTGTAGATTGGTATTTTCACATTGCTGCAACCCAAGGTTTATTCTCTGTTAAAAAATTTAGGTTTTTGTTGGTATAAGTTTCAATGGCCATCTTTCTTATGTGTAGGCATGCACGCTCTGTGATGAACAAGGGAGACAAAGGAATATGAGATTATTTGTTTACTAGTCTAGTATATTAACAAAGATGGTATAAAGTCACTTAACTTCATACATAAATGCAACATACCCAACATATCAATTAATAGATAACTAACGGGTGTTTGTGTGTGTTTTGAAAGTGATAACATGATTTTTAATATCTATAATAAACGGGCTAATGATATGGTGTTTGGATGCTTATTTGCTACCAGCTATTTAAAATTGTAGTAGTCCGATAATAGTTGTTTGAATGTTGGGCAAGTTCCAACTTCTGATTGTTAAAGATATAAGGCATTAAAATGACCAAAATTGACTTTTTTATGAAAATAAGTACATATGTTTTGGGAGATTGAATAAATTTTTCAATAGAGGTTTTAAGAAGGGGTCATTAGGTGATCATATTATACATTTTTGTATGTAGCCACTTGTATGAAATTAATTATTTCGACTCCTAAAAAACCACTTACCAGAAGCTGAACGATCTTAATTAAAAATTTAAAACTGATTACCACGACTACCAGTTGCAGTTATTGAATTTTGTACCGTTTAGCCAAAGATCTCTTGGATTTTCTGCTTATGTTATCTGTTTTTCTACACAATTATTTGATCTTGAGTTTTCTTAGTCTCTATGAAGCATCTTAATCGAGTTAGAGTTTTTGATAATGTTTCATTGATGATTCCAGACTTCTCCTCATAAACGTGGAATCAGAAATGGACCGAAGGCTCTAAAACCCATTCCAGTCATAATACGCTGCAAGTAAGCCCTCTTTCATGTCTTGAAATGTTGCATTTATGCGGGATATGCTTAAAAGGAAATAAAAATGCAATCTTTTTGGGACCTTTTGTTTATTATCATATGCTCGTAAATTGTCAGCAAATAATTCGATTTCTCGACCTTGCGTGGTATTATTGCAGGGTTTGTGGTCGAGTCAAACTACCTCATTTTTTCTGCTGCAGTGGGCTTAGGGATACGGATGCACCCAGTGGTTCAACCAGTTGATCACCGATTGGTAGAAATGGGTCCTCCAAACCATCATGGATTCATGGAAGAGACCTAGATCTGACCCAATGGGTCGTCTTTCTGATTCAATATTTGGTCTAGTAAATCGAACGGCCTTTTGTATTTCAGTAGGATCATTAAAGATTTTGAATTGTCACCTTCTTTGCGTTTCTTGGATGGGAATTATGCAGGCTCTGTAATTTACGTATAACAGTGGGTAGTGGGTTTGTGAAGGCTTAAGGCAAAAGTACATGTATGGTTCACACCTGAAAAAAAAAAAAAAAAGCCGAAGTACATGTATCATGTATGTTTTTAACATGTCTTTGTAAACTGCAATGCCGCATTATCTCATTTAGCCATATTGGTAGTTTATGAGAAACCATCCACTTTTTTTCCGTTAAATATGTAGTTTTCGAAAGTTGTTTTGTTACAACTCTTGCCTTTGAAGCTGCTCTTACAGTTTCAAGCACGAGGAAGACGAGCTTGTCCATGTATTGCCCGATTGACTGGTCTCTCTCGCTCTTCTTCTTTTCGCTTACAATATTCGTCTAAGCTCGTCTTACAGAAGGATTTCCTCTTCACACGCGTTTTCTAACACGACCCCCTTCAACCAGTAGTCTAGTAGTATCATGTCATCTCATAGTGTCTCATAAAGGTCGTCCGGTTTAAGATAGTCTTATTTTTATATTATACATAAACATCACATGACTCGAAAAATTTAAAATCATTAAAAAAACTAAATAATTTGCAAGCTTTTTGGTTGTAAAAATAAAAATGTGAATCTTAAATCATATTGTTATATACTAGAGTCGTATAAACACTTCTATATTGTGCATGCCAATTGTCAAACATAATAAGAGATGAAGAGTAACACCTATACTGTTAAATACAATGAAACCATTATACATACATATACATTCTGTAACATTAGTGATATATCACAAGTTAATTAAAGTATGTATTAAGGGTCTATTAGACAAAGCTCGTCTTACAGAAGGATTTCCTCTTCACAGGCGTCCTCCAACACAACCCCTTTCAACCAGTAGTCTAGTAGTGTCATGTCATCTCATAGCGTCTCATAAAGGTGGTCCGGTTTAAGATAGTCTTATTTTTATATTATACTTAAACATCACATGATTCGACAATTTTAAAATCATTAAAAAACTAAATAATTTGCAAGCTTTTTAGTTGTAAAAATAAAAATGTGAATCTTAAATCATATTGTTATATACTAGAGTTGTATAAACAAGTAATATTTTGCATGCCAATTGTCAAACAAGAGTAACACCTATACGGTTAAATACAATGAAACCATTATACATATACACACCGCATACACATACATTCTGATATATCAGAAGTTAATTAAAGTATGTATTAAGGTTTATTAGACAAAGGAAGTATGTTTTTAAACCTGTTGAATATTAAATAAAGAATTAATGTTAAACAGAAAACTATAAGAATGTATAAAACGTTTATGTCTAAGTTTCAATTACTTTCAAATGTGATCCTTAAAACAATATCTTTTTGTATTTAATATTTTTCCACAAATTATTATTTTATAGAATTTAAAAATCAGTAATCTGGAACGGATAGACCACCATCACTTTGTAACCACCAATAACGAGAACCGAAAGCCAGTAACCATGGCTACCTTCTTCTCCACCTTCACTACTCCAAACCCTATCAGATCCAAACAAATCCTCCATCACCACCAACAATTCACCGTAAAATGCAGCTCATCGCTTCCTCCGGCGGTTCAGACGTTCTGGAAATGGCTCTCCGACGAAAAGGTAGTCTCCTCCAAGTCTCCGGCGAAGCCCGGAACCGTCTCCGAAGGCCTAGGGTTGGTCGCTCAGAGAGACATAGCTCGAAACGAAGTCGTTTTGGAGGTTCCGAAGAAGTTTTGGATCAATCCCGATACGGTATCAGCGTCCGAAATCGGTAGGGTGTGTAATGGATTGAAGCCGTGGATTTCGGTTGCTCTGTTTCTTATCAGGGAGAAGCTTAGGGGAGAGGATGATCGTTCTCCGTGGAGGAATTATGTTGATATTCTTCCTGAGTCTACTGATTCCACTATCTTCTGGTGAGTGTTTTGTTGTGGTTGGTTTTTTAGGGTTTTTATTTGGAGTTATTCCGTTTGATTAGATTGAAATCGATCGAAGTTCTCTGGTGATGATGGTTGAACATTGAACTGATTATGTGGTGCTTTTCCAGAACAGGTCAGAAGACGAGCTCTCTGAGATTGAAGGTTTGTGAAATTGCCTTAAACTTCATTGAACTTTAGAGATGGTATTTAACTGAATATGTTTTGAAGCATTCAGTTGATAAGTTCATAGGATTACATGTCACAGTGTGAGGTTAATTAGGAAACAAATTTTTATTACAGAATATTAACCATTTTTTTGGATTGTTTGAAAACAGATAACAGTATAACACCAATGGCTTAGTTGGGTTGGTTGGCTGGACCAGCAGGTTTTGGTGGTTTGGCGGGTTAATGGTTCGGTTTTAGCGGTTAAGGCCGATTTTTTACTATTTTTCCAAGTTGTTATAAAGATTAAAAAGTGATAAAGATGACACATGAATATCTGTAATACGTATGTATATAACTCCATATTCTAGAAACGAGACAAAAACTCGTTTCGATTTACGTGACTAGTTCTAAGCTCCATACCACCGGTTGAACTGTAAATCGACAAAACATAACCATGAACCAACTAGACGAACCATCCTGCTTGTTTTAGTTTAGCCGGTTCGGTCGGTTTCAACTATTTAGGAACATCCCTACTCACAATTTTCCTACATTCGTTTGTAAAGTTGTATTACGCAATGCAATTTCAACACTATGCCATTCAGTACAACTTTATAATGCAAAGAGTTGTAATGCAACTGGAATACAAAAAGTGAGACAACATATCCAAACTCGTATAGCGGGTTATTTATTTTCTTTAGAAAACTAGTAGCAAAATGCTAGTATGTTATGTCTTCAGATATAGTTAATTAAAAGCATACCAGATACGGACATTAACTTAAACATAATAATATATCGTGAGGAGTGAATAGCACCATTTACTAGACATGAAACACCTTGTAGTTCTTCAAGCATGTATCATAGTCATGTTATTTGACCCAGAAAGTCAATGGAAATGATAACATTTATAAGATTTTGACCAAAGTAGAACAAGATAGTTTTCTTTTATAAGATTTTGACCAATATTTGTTTCAAGATTATTTGCATGCAAATCTTTAATAAAATGAGGTTTCTCAGGAACTCAACTATTGAGCACAACATTGAGTGTAAAAGAATATGTGAAGAATGAGTTTCTTCAAGTCCAAGAGCAAGTTATTCATCCTAACAAACAACTCTTCCCCTTTTCGGTTACACTCGATGACTTCATCTGGGCTTTTGGGATATTGAGATCAAGGGCATTCTCACGACTCCGTGGTCAAAACCTTGTCTTGATTCCCTTGGCAGACTTGGTAACCTCTTAAAAAAACTCTTCTTTGTCACAAACTTGCTGAAAGGTTTAAATAAACATGCATAGAGTATAACCCTCATTAACAGTTTATTTCCTGATACATGGATGTATATTGTGTCAGATCAATCATAGCCCCAGTATAACAACAGAAGATTATGCATATGAAATCAAAGGGGCTGGCCTATTCTCCAGGGATCAAATATTTTCTTTGAGGAGTCCTATACCAGTTAAGTCTGGTCAGCAGGTGAGTCAAAACCGATAACTTAATCCCTCAGACTTCTCAAGTCAAACTTGTAATATTGAACATAAAGTTTAGATGAATATACATATATATTTAAAATATATATTTATTTGTTTCAGTTATTTTTGAAGTTTAACATTGTACCAGAGTCTCCCTACATTCCTAAAATATACAGATTTATGATAAACTAGAAGTTGACATTTTATTCATTTGACTAAAAAGTCAAACTGTCTTTCACTAGTTCTTATTTGAGTAAACTCTGGCAGGTCTTGATCCAATACGATATGAACAAAAGCAATGCTGAGCTGGCACTAGACTACGGATTTATAGAAACGACACCAGACAGAAATACGTATACCTTAACACTACAAATCTCAAGTTCAGACCCTTTTTGTGATGATAAGCTAGATATTGCTGAAACTAATGGCACAAAGGAAGTTCAATATTTTGACATCACTTTAGGACGGCCTCTACCACCTAAAATGCTACCATATTTAAGGCTGGTAGCTCTTGGTGGGACCGATGCTTTCCTTCTAGAATCCATTTTTAGAAACGCAGTCTGGGATCACCTTGAACTTCCAGTTAGCCGAGACAACGAGGAGGTCATATGTCAAGTTGTACGCAGTGCCTGCCAGTCTGCTCTTTCTAGCTACCGGACCAGCATAGAAGAGGTATCTAGACTTTATCTTTTGGTTCTTGATCCTACTTTTAGAGGTGGCAACTTCAACCCTTTTATGGGTTGAGTTGGATTTTTTCCGTCTAACGGGTCAAATGAGTAAAAGAAAATAATCACCTAAAATGAAAAGCTGTCAAATGGGTTTAACAAGTCGAAAGTCGTCATACATATGCAGATTTTATAGAACCTCATAATGGTTTTATAAACGGATGATTGAATTAAAAGATAACCAACCTTGGTCTCGTTTCTACTTCAGGTAACAAATATTCTTTTTTGATGACAGAATTAAAATTTTGATATAAAGTAACCAGCTTTATAATGTGCTCCGGTAGCTAGTCAAAATGATAGACATGACAGCTTATGTGTCTGTAACTTTTAATCATGTCCACTATTTCCATACTTAGTGCTGACATTGGAGCATGAAAACACCGGTTATCTTAGATAATTACCTCAAAAATAATTTTTTGAAACTATGATGGTTGTTGTTATCGAACTCAATGAGTGAACTTGTGAGTCTGCAGGATGAGAAGTTGGAGAAAGAGAATATCAACCCAAGGCTCAAGATCGCGGTGGGGATACGAGCAGGAGAGAAAAGGGTTTTGCAACATATAGATGGGATCTTCAAAGAGAGGGAAATGGAGTTGAATGAATATGAATATTATCAAGAGAGAAGGCTTAGAGATCTTGGTTTGGTTGGAGAACAAGGTGACATTATCTTTTGGGAGCCTAAATGAGGTATGTTAAACATGAAATCTGGTTTACAAATCCAGAATAAAGTACATTTTTTATTTCATCATGTACAACTTGGATTTGGGAACTTCTATAGCCAAGCTATCATATGAGTACTTGAGTTAATGTCTGTGTACGTACTCCCCCTCACACAGTTTTAAGGTACAATTGGTTTGAGCCCTATGTACTTACACCCCCACCCATAACTACTCATACACAACTTAGTCATCATGAGATTGTGCTAAACATACCCCACCCTCTCACTTTTCACTCTCCTTACTAAATTAGTCATTTCATCTCTTTACTTTTATTTAACTTTGTACGTTTAGAATACAGGTGATTTATGTTTAGCATATCCTGACTTTCTCCATATCTGTACATGCATTTTACGCCTCGCTTAGACTCTGCCTATACGCAAAGCCATGACGTGCTCCTTCCCATCTAACTCATCCCCATTTCAGACATAGATTGACTTCTGCATCATTGCATCAAAGTGAGCTCCATGCATTGTCCCTTTTAACATATTTTGTCTTTATCTTTATAACACTAAAGCTTCGATCACTTGTCTGAAGACCGACAACCTGATCATATTAAGAGATTGGGCCTCATTTAGATCTATGCACCATCAAAACAGAGATTATACATAAAAACTACTTAAAAATGTATGGATCAACTATTAAGCATAGTTCAAATGATTACAAATTTAATATAGTGATTCTATATACTTTACAAATGATTACAAATTTTATATAGTGATTCTATATAGTAATTGAGATATGGGTGATCAGTGAAACCAAAAGGACCAAAGAAACCGCTTATAAAGCAAGCTTACCAGATCCAACCGAACCTATCTGGTAACAAGAAACTAGATCGATTTACATAACCGAGGCGAAAGGGATTCGAAGAATATTGGCTAACATGTTAAAACATCCCACACGAACACTTTCAAAGCAAATCCACGTTGAGAATCTTGCATCAACCTCGAGCACATTCATCACCAACACCATTCCGTCTTGTCAAGAATGGATAAAACACAACAAAATATTATTATCAATGTATTTTTACTCAATATGTTTTAACTTTTGACCTTATTTTGACCTAAATATTTTTTTTTATAAAGTTCCTTTTAAAAATGTAATCACCAATCGTACAGTGGCGACATGACGTACACTCTTACAAATTTATTATAATTAATTAAACATCAAACATTTAATCAAAACTGTTACTTTTTCAACATCACTAAAAAACCACAATTATAACATGAGTTTCTATACCACTTTAATGTATTTGAAGATATTTAAAGATCAATCAAACAAAAAAGTCGTTGTAGTATAGTGGTAAGTATTCCCGCCTGTCACGCGGGTGACCCGGGTTCGATCCCCGGCAACGGCGTTTCGCTTTTAGTTTTTTTTCTGATCTTCATTTCTTGTTTGTCTTTCGTTTCAATTGTTATCGCACTCGTTATCTTCTCTATCGCGCTTGCAAGATAGCCAGCATTTGATACACCTATTGAGTAAGCCAGAAGTCTGTTGTTTTAATTTCTTCACGCATAACGCTCGATTATTATGATATGAGTTCAAAAATGATATCTTGCAGACACTCGACTGTATTTTGGCATCATCATTCCCGACTTGTTACGGAAAGGCTTACTATACCGCGTTAGGTCGTGTTCTTTTGTTCGGGAAGTTCGAGATGGAAACTGAATCAACCTGATATGATGGCAATTTGTTTTCACTTGGGAATATCAGGTACTGTATAGAAATCTTGTGATCGTACACTTGTTGGTTCTAGAAGCGATGGGTTGATTCATCATGAGAAAACTCAATACATTCGGACCAGTATGCAGGTATGTGATAGAATATTAGATTGGTTGTAAATATTTTATGCATATTGAACGGATATGATGTTAGTAATACCGGACCCAATTGACCGCACCTGTTTATGTACATTGAAACTGAATACATTAACACATTATATAGTCTTAAAAAGTGTAATAAATTATTTGTTGAAGTTGCTAAAAGTTTAAAATTTTGAAGTTATAAAAGTGTTCAAAGAGTGGCCTAAGTATTTATAATTCAACTCGATATTTGAGGTGAGTTTAAGATCAAGTTTCTGGTAATGAGCACCTGATCTGTTTATAACACGATTAAACTTATTAAATAAAAAAATTATTTTGTAAATTTTTATATTTAAAAAAAATTAAATTAGGAGGCCAGACTTCATTATTTCTTATTCTTGGTGCGTAAAAACATTTTTAAAAAATCATAGGCATAAAAAATAGGTCGTTAAACAAGTCATTTTCATGTTTGATACTTGTGTTACTCGCGTCATCTTTAAATTGTTAAACACGATGATACCTGTTTTGTCAGCCCTACTTATTTCCCCGGCTTCTATACTAGAAATCGGTGGTAGAATCTTGGACTTCTTCTGACCCATCGTAGCAGCTTTTGTCTTTTGAGAGTTAGTCTCAAGTGTCCATGCTCCATCGTACATATAGCTCCGTCAACACATACAACTACTAATAGTGTTTTGATGTTTTTTAAGTGTCATTTGGTTCAAAAAATGTTTTTTAAAAGAATTAAAATTAGAATTGGACCTTAGATAAATTCATTTAAAATTTGATAAAATGTATGGTTGGTAAATTTATAAAACGAATTGAATTGTTAAAAAAACTAAAATGTGTTATAGATGCAGATATATACTCCAATTATATCTCTCATTTATCAGCAATATTGTTATATATCCCTTTGTTCTCTTGTATTTATCATAAATTCAATTCTATGTTGAACACCCCCTCCCATAAGGTGTTCAATTTTCAGCCTAAGGCAAGAAACAATCAGGGATTGTTAGTTTATTGTAATTTGTAGTGTTTCGGCTACAAGGGGCTAGCACCTAAATTGTTGAATTGCTGTCGACAATTAGTGAAGTCATCCATGGATCCATTCTAATCTGATGTAAGTTTTTATATATTTTGAGTATGTTTTCTTCATCTTAGTTTTATCGTTATCTATTGTTCTTATATCTGGACTCCTTGTGGAATGTATTTGGCAAGTGAATCAAAGATAGCTCCCATGATTTTGTTTTTCGGCTACTATACTCTGTTTAAAGAGCTACACTGAAATCCTAACAATGGTATTAGAGCCATTTTTGCAATATCATGAGCAAAGCAGCAATATTAGTCAGTGTGCAATATCGGTCGGTATGAAAGTCGGATTATACACATAGTGGACAGATTGTAGTCTCCGACAATACATCAATATAGAGTACGTATGAGTTTGTTAATATTAACAAATGGGAAAAGAGGTAGAATGACGAAGATAAGCCTCAATAACCTTGATGTTTTTGTTGGAACGAGTTACTTTTTGTTATAAATTAGTTCTATGACATAACTATTGAAATTATGAATCACACACACGAACCAGTCAATTCAAAAGAGCATTAAATTTAACCTTTAAAGGTTTATGTCAAACTTGATACAATAGGCTCACATATATACAAGATTTGAGAGATGTCAAACAAACTTAATTGTAATATAAACATCTTACCTTGCACTTATGTAAAAAAATGTATTCACGACTCGAACTCGTAACTGCAAATCACATAATAATTATTTTACGGTTGCTTCAAGATCCGTCACATTTAAACCATTCATGCATTATTTATGTGGCTGTTTGGGATTGCTTATTAAAACTACTTTTGACTTTTGAAAAGAATAAAAAATCAAAAATCCCTCTTCAAAAATCACCAAAAATCAAAATTTTTAACTTTTGATTACTTTTAAAAAAATATTTTTTACTTTTTATTCATTTCAAAAATCAAAAGTTGTCCCAAACACCCTCGTTGAATTATAAGATCTTTCATTTAAAATCGTCATTTATCTTGCCTTTCTATACGTGGGTCTCAAACCAATCAAGAATCTTGATTCTTGAATCAAAGATATTTCACAATCACTCCGTCGATAACCATCTATGCTCTCCCGCCGTTGATTCATCAATCATCGTTCACCCACCAACGTTTACCGACTCCGGTGGCTGTTCTAACGCAACCAAATCCCCCCAAAAATGAAGAAATCAATCACCCAACCTCCAAACATTCAATCAACATCACCGTTCAAATCGAAAACGAATCAAATCCAATTCGAGAACTACTAATCGGTAGTTCCCGTGAATGGGGAAATCGAGAACCCCCCTTCTTCTCTCAAAGTTCGCCGTCGGTTTACTGCTTCGAAAATCCCATGTTTTTCAACCTAATTTTGCTTTCCGGCGTCTCATTAGACCCCTAAATCCCAATTCGTCGTCTAATTATTTGACACCCACAACCGACTATTGTAGCTTTAGGGTTTTTTCTTCTTTCCCGGCTGCAACAAATCCCATTTTTGATGTTAGTAACTATGATGAGCGGAAATATGCAGAAGAATTGTTTTTGCGCGATGAAGATGATGATGAGTTGGGGAAGATATCTGTCAGAGCCATCTTTCTCTGTACAAGGTTCGAATTGTGTTCTTTTGTATCTGTCTTGAATTCAAATGCAAATTGGAGGCGTTAGAATTGGGGGTTTATCTGATTGAGTTGCAGGGTTTGATTCATATTGCATTGTTATATTATGTGAAAACTGTTATTACATGCTTTTGGACTTGACCCTGTTGAGGAACCTTGCAAATCTCTGATTTTTTTCGGTCCAAGTTCGTTTTTGCTCGTTATTTATAGCATTGTTTATCGGGTTGTGGTTTTCTGATTTAGATGCTTTGTAGTTGAAGTAATTGCTAGCATTTATCTAGTAATGATGTTGGCCAAGATAAAATATAGAATGATGTAAGATATACTGCATTTGATTCGACTTCAGAAAGTAAAGTAAGCACCTTTTTAGCTTTAATAAAATGATCCTTTGCAGCATTAAACCATAAAAGAAGCTCTGAGTATATGAAATATTTTGATGTAAAATATCAGATATATTCTTGTATTTAATCCCATCAATGTTACACCAATCTTGTTAATTATACAGTTTTTGATATACAGTTTTTGATGATCCAGAAAGTGATCACATTTCCAACTCCATTTCACACATTAAGAAGAGGTTATTTATGTTTATTTGCTTTAGATATTTGGATGTTTATCAATCATTAATTATTGATGAGTGTGAACTTCACTTGTTACGTGCTCGATGCAATTAACATAGGTATTGTAAGTTTTAGTAGGTTGGTGTTCTACGCGTGGTCTGTAATCTGTTTCACATGTGAAGATTGTCGAATAAAATCTCCCAGTCTCATATTTTCTTCTGTTTTATTTTGTTCTTATGGTTTTGACAGTGTCAATTTGAAGGGCTTGCAAGTAGAGCTTTCAAGCCATGTTGTTCGTCCTACCTCCCGCTCTACCAACCATATTGCCCTCAGATTTTGTAATTCTAATTCAGATTATATGGTAAAAATGGTTGCAAGTACTTCACTATCTATCATCCTACTTCCTATTTCTCTCTGTTTAATATATGCTTATTTTGTTTTAAAAAAAAGGACCATTGACTTTAAGGGCAAACACATTGTTCTCTATCTTTAGAAAGATGAGATGTTATGTTGATTGTTCTTCAAGTTAGTGTGCAGCTTTTCTTGTTACACAAGTTTAAACTCCCTAACCTTGAAGGAGGTGGCATTGACATATTCTCCCTCCATTCCAAAATTTTAGTCCATAAAAGGCATTGACATAAAAGATTTAGGAGTTTTAGTATTATGGTCAATCTATAATCACCTTTCTTTTCATGAACAATATCGAATACCAACTTTGCTGAGTAAAAATGTCACATTCATACTTAACATCCCAAGTAGGAAGTTATTGGATTTCTATTGGAACAAAAAGAGTAAAAAGAGTTTTTTTTCACATCAGGAGGTTGGTATTGAAGAAACCCCGAGCTCCCATAGTTACATGGTCGTGTTCCAGTATGGGTCTGCTGTCTTGTTCAATGTGGAGGATCATGAAGTTGACTCTTACCTTTCCATAATTAAAAGACATGCTTCTGGATCAGTACTAAAGGACTCCGAGACAAGAAATGATGGTTAGTTAATTTTCACCTAGAGGTGCCAATTTGACCCGTTTCATATGGATGGGTCAATTTGGGTTGTTTGGATTGCTTTATCTCAAGAAGGTCAAATTGAAAAAACCAAATAGAAGGGTATCAGGTCAAACAGGTTGAAAGTCATCCAAAGCCAATCTTTAATACCTACAAAGCTACAACATCTTAAATTGCCTTTATTCAAAGATTCAGATTAATTGTTACATGTTTTTTGGATCATACTTGACAAAATGACACATTAATTACTCATCATAAAAAAATATAAATGGATGAAAAAAAGTGTTGGCGGTCTATATCTATATGACCCAACCCAACCAAACCTGGCCTGTTACAACTCATGCAGAAATGAACTGTTGCCCAACCCAAAGGACCCAACCATCTTGACATCTCTACTCTTTTCATTGCCATTTTGCACATATTCATCCATAATACTTGCATTAAAGCATGTGTGCTTGTGTAAACAGATTATGTGGTCAAAGAGAAGCCATCGTTGCCTGAGGATATGCAGGGTGGCCCAGATTACATCATTCTGAAAAACCTTGATATCGACAGTATTCGTATTATTAGTAGTGTGCTTGGCCAAAGCATTGCATTGGATTATTTTGTTTCACAGGTATTAATCACCTTTTTAATTTTATTTTATGCAAGAAAAAAGTAGAGGCGATTTCACAGGTTACTTGTTTTTTTTAAAGGTTGATGGCATGGTTAAAGAATTTACAGATATTAATCGTATAATGGAGAAAACCGGGACATTTACTATGGATAGGAAGAAGCTTTTCAAACTTGTTGGAAAGGCTAATTCAAATCTAGCTGATGTGATTCTTAGAGTAGGACTTTTTGACAGGTAATTGTTTGTATATGTTAATGATTCTAAACCATAGAGATGGCATCATTGCAATTTCGACCCGTTTAGTTATGAATGAGTGGATTCAAGTTGTATTTTATCTATTGGTCGAAACTCGAAAGTCTCCAAAGTGTATTTTTATACATAGAACCTCATAAACAGTATTATTAAAAAAGTTTAGGTTATATTGAAACAATATAATTCTTTTTTCCTATCTGACAAATTATTTTAGTAAAAAATGGTCAAAAGTCTGCTGGGTCAACTCAACTCGACCAGTTTCGATTGGTAAAAAAGCAATCGTTTTAACCAAAATTTGTTACCCAACCCAGTGATCCACACATTTGATAACTCTATTATAAACAAGAATAGTGCCAAACATGTTATTGTTCATTGCTGAAAAAAAGAACACTTGTATATTTCAGATCAGAGATTGCCTGGAGAGAGGCAAAATATGCCCAAATATACGAATACCTACGCGAGGAGTATGAAGTTACCCAACGATTTGGGAATCTTGATTATAAACTGAAGTTTGTGGAGGTAACTTTTTCAGTTTGGTTTTCGCCTTTGTGATAATTTTTTGTTAAAACATGAAACCAATAAGCTTTTTGTTTCTTGTGAGAACCCTTCACCGGAAACTCACAAGACCTTACCAATACTCTACTAACCAATGGAAAAAAGGGAAAACTCATGAAACCATTAAGCTTTAAAGTACATGTTGTTTTATTGGATGCGTTGTGTGTATCATTCTATCTTTTTTGTTTGTTTGTTTCCTTAACAGCATAATATTCATTTTCTACAAGAAGCCCTCCAAAACCGAAAGTCAGATCTCTTGGAATGGTGCATCATCGTGTTGCTGAGCATCGAGAACATTATAGGAATATATGAAATCATCCGGGAAACGAGTATAGTCCCTGTGTGATGGATATATTGATAAAGATATGTTTATTTTACAGGTGGTTTCTTGTTTTTTAGCTTAGAACATAAAAGTGAGATAGGAACAATTGATTTGAAGTGTGCATACTTTTATTTATATTCAATTTTACTTTAATGTTATTATTTAGATGATTTATATGGTTTGACTTGGTATAATGTCAAAGTCAACAATAAACTGACTTGCTTTTTGTTATGAAACACAGAAAATAGCACATATTTTGACCTTAAAAGTCAAAACATATACCAGGTAGAAATTTTTGACAATACAAGTAAAATATATACACTCCAACCTATGCATTCTACACATTCAACTATGGTCCAATACATGTCTCCTCACAACTCCAATGTATAAGGGGCTCTTTAGAATTATGTTTGATAACATACGCGTATAATATCCGAGTTATAAATGTTATATCTTTTCATTGATATCCACATGAACATGTGCAAAACACACAAGTTACACATTGATTAGCCAATGAATATATTAAATTGATTGATAGGAATTAAAAAAGAAGAAACGTAATATTAACTACGAGTATAGACACGCTTTAGTTTATCAAATATTGTTTCAAGATCCAAAAGTACGGTGTTAAATTGTACTCCTAAACTAAAACAACTACAATGAATAACATAGTTTTAGTTTGTATTATACAAGTCTCAAAAGGCATTAGATTGTCTTTAATGGTCTCGCCGAACCATCACAGTGATGGACACATAGGCACTGAACCATCGAAAAGATGGAGGCGCACCATGTTGAACGACGTGTTTTGCCGATCCAAGCTTCAAACAAAGAAGAAAATGGGTGGTAGCACAATGGGATTGGTGATGTGGCGTTGCGGGGGCCGGTGATTTTTTTGAATGGCTGGTTGGTGGTTAGTTGTTAGTATCATCAAGTTAGTAATATCCGTCAATGTCAAGGTTTGAACTTTGGACCTTCAAATGAAGCCTCCCACCTCCCCCTTGACCACTAGACCAAGAGATCATGTTGCCGCTACACAAATGCCGCGGTGGCATAGTTCGTTTAAAAGTTGTAACAACTAATGTGTCACAGGGTAAGGTATAGAAGCAACTTTATTCACATCATATTGACCTTCAGACACATGTTGACCGCAGTTCTTTCTGCCTTGTTTCAATGGCTTCCTTTGCCTATGTAGACTGTAATCAACTTCAAAATCGCTTCTCAAATTGAGTTTCATCCTGAAGATCTACATCTCTAGATCATCGAAATTTTGGCTTGCATAACCCCACAAAAATCCATCAGGTGAACGATACGAAAACCCTAATTTCATTTCATTTTTATTTCATCAAATTGAAGTGTTATCAAGTTAATTTCTTGCTCTGTGGACCTTGATCATCTCTACAATTCCTTTTCTTTGATGCTCTGTTTGTTATAATTCCATTTGTGTAGTGGATGATTGTTTGATTTGGTTAAGAATCAAACGAAGGTGATGTGTACAATTCTAATCGTCTTACTTTTAATTTTCGAACACCAATTAGATGAATCAATGTCAAAATTATGAGGGATCGAAGGTGAAGCGTTAGGATGCATAATCTGGTTGTGAAATTGTGGATTTAGAATATGATTTTGAAGGATATAAAGAAACAATCTTGATTTTAGTTGCCCAACAAAGGAAATTGGTGAAAATGATTTGAGATTTAAGGAAGGGGGTGTTAAAACAAGTTATTGACTTATTAACTTTTAAAAAGTCAAAAAGTCATTTTATAGTGTTCGGGAATGTGATGGTTGTGAGGTAAATAAGTTAATAAGTCAATTCATACTAACTTATTAACTTATTGGAAAAGTTAATAAGTTAATAAGTTGTTTCAGAAGCAATCCCAAACACACCCCCGAAGTATATATCAATTTGATTGTATCTTAATCTTGCAGCAAAATCCCCAAAACTTTAATGCATTTGATAATTTCATTTTTGAAGCTCTGAAGTTAACCATCGAATCATAATGTGTGTGTTGTTATTAAAGGATGATGTACGATGAATTCAGCTTCATCACGTTTAATTTGTGACATATAAGTATCAAATTTGGCTTCATGGATTGTGATGAATGGACATGGATGAATGTTATTAAACCAACACTGTCGTTGTTGTCACTATCTCTGATATTGATCAAATGGTATAATCTTGGACGATAGGCTACCTCAACGATTGCATTCTTTTAATTTGTTAGACCAAAGTTAGAGGGGAAGATAAATAATCTTCACAGGATAAAATTATTTGGTATTGTCTATTCGGGTTTTGAATATTGCTGTATTCTTGCCTGACAAATGTGAAATAAAGCAATTGGAAGAGCCATCTGTATCATATTTGTCAATCGCCTTTAAATGGATGACTTTGGCATCTAATAAAAGAATATGTTCGATGTGATAGATCGTGTAGTGAAGATGGATGAAGAGATGGTTGCACTGCGTAATGTAATGCCCGTGGAGCTAGCTATAAAAAGGGAAATGGAATATCGGACTAAAATTGAGGTCTTGAAGAACCGACGTCTTATTAACTTACATCCTTTGGTGCCTTCCCAGGTGAGACCCGTTTAGGATTATGCCTTGAATCAATCTTGGTTCTTTTAAATTAAGTACTCATACGAGTCAGTTTGCTTGATACTATAGGTGACAAATTGGATGGGTTAGGCAGGTTGGCTAACTAGTCAAGAGGGTCAACATTTTGTATTGGTCAAACAGGACAGGTTTGGGTTAACCTGAAACACTTTTATCCCAATTTAAATAAAAAAAAAAAACAATTAACTGTCATGATTACAAAAGTTATATAATTTCAATAGCAATCTAGTTAGGATGTTTTTCTGCATTAACAATATGCTCTAGCAACTTTTGGCGTGTTCTAGTTTCTGTATAAGCTAATCTTAGTAATTTTACCTGTTTAGCCCATTAGATATAAAAAATAACCCATATCGACCCGTTGTGAGTCAATGAGTTGAATTGTGCAGCTACAACGCAAATCTGGTTTCATTGGCATATCTTATCATTGTTTTCCTTCTTTCATTCAATTCTTTCTTCACATGCGTGCATGCGTGTGATAGTTATTAAGGACCAATAAGTCAATAACTACAAATATGCATTTAGGTGCCTCCCGCAAGTCATGCAACAATAAAGAGAAAAGAACCCTGTTCAAGTGGCACATCGCTAGAAGGGCGTTCAACTGGTCTCGTTTGCAAGATCTGTCAGATAACACATTATACCATCGTTCATCTAAAGCAACATTCGAATACTGTAAAGCACAAAGGCAACACACTGCAGTTGAAAAAACGCGGTCAAAATGTTAGCACCCCGTTTTTATGTGAGCTTTGTAACTCGTCTTGCTCAAGCGCCATCGTAATGGAACATCATATTAAAGGTGCAAAACATGTAACTCTCCTGCAAGAGATTGAGGATGCTAAAAGGGCTAGAGCAGAAGAGGCTTTTGCTGCAAATGTGTATTGAATGTTTGGAAGGATAATGAAAGTTGGTATCTAGGAGAACTGCTGATTGTGTAAATTAATGTGATTGTAAGATTTTATATGTTCTCAATTTTATGATTTTGAGAATATTGCTGATTAGAGCATAACTTAGTTTTTAGTTGTTCTTCTTATATATTTTGTAGATATTCGTTATATTTTTGTATCTTCTAGATCATCTAGTAAGTGCTACAACTTAAAAGATATAGGTGTTTAATTTTTGGAAAGAGTTAGGTCTTTAGACTAGGATGTATTAATTTTTAGAAAGGTATCGAGTAAAGAGAAATGTTAGAATAGTTATTTTTTATATCTATAATCTATAACTTAAAATAAAATAATTACTTTTTGTTTACATGACTTCTTACTAATCTATCCACCTAGATGTTACATAAACATTGTCACGTGTCATTATCTTCATTACTCGATCTTATAATATCAACTTACATCTTATCCTTTTACTAATCTTACCTTTTTAACATATTTCTATAATATTTATTATTTCTAATAAATATTTGACATTTTCTTTTAAATAGTTTTCTATTTACAGTGTTACATCATTTATAAAATAACGTTTCAAAATTTGTAAACTTATATTTCATTTCAAAATTAACGTATATGATTTTAGGGATTTACTTTTCTTTTCTTCCTACTATATAATATGTTATGTTTGTAACTATGTTTTAACATTTTATTGTGACAAGTTTAAATAATGACATTATTATAATCACCCATAGTAAAAACTTCATTTATAGTAATAGCATAATTGTCTTATAATTATTGTTTTGTTCGTATATTTTTGTTTATAACATAAATATGTTTGTTATATGTAACACTTTCATTAATTTCTTATCTATAACATATAGATCATACATATATAATATCTATTATATAATTTTTTTAAATCAACCTTTGTAACACACGGGTATCTAACCTAATAGTTATATATATTAGTATTTATAGTGTGTGAACTCGCACGTTGCGATAGGTGTGTTGAAATTTAAATGGTTTGGCTTCGATGACTTGTAAATTGGTACTCACCTTGCAGTTTTTACAAGTTCGTATACATCATTTTCTATTCTTTCAGAAAATAGATTTGGATAAAGAAGTTGAGAGAGCTGGTTACAAAAAAGATATTGATGTTTGAGATTTACTAATATAATTTATAAAATGTATAGGTCCCAAAAATTGTATCTTAATGTTTGGGATACTTTTTTTCATGTTCATTTAAAACATGACATCGTTATTAATTTTACAAATAAAAATTTACATAAATTCAAATAATAATTATATAAAAGAACTTATATAATAATTTATAAATCATTGTTATCAATATTAATGAAATTGATTAAAGTCTCCATATTAATGAAATTGATTAAACTCATCAATGAAAACTTAATATGCTTAGAATACTTGTACATCATGCTAAGAGGAGCAATTTGGTATTATAGAAAAGTTTACAAAGTAATTGAATGCTAAAGCGTCTTAAATATATGGCTAAAATGACAACTCTCTCCTCCTAAGATGCTTATATAAGTACTAGTGGAAATGCTCGCGCGTTGCGGCGGTACGGCTGTTGTGCAATTTTTTGGGAATTCAATTTTAGTTAGTATCGGTTCGCTGCGTTATGACATAAATTAAAAAATCAAAATATAATTATTAAAGAAATTGAATGAAAGAAAACAATTACGTATATTACAAAAGTTTTTAAGACAACTACATTATCCCAACAAGATTAATGAAAGCATGGGTAGTAGTTGTAGTCAGAAATCACTTATTACCTAGATTTTAGGGGGGGTTTCGTTTTATAAATGTAGGTTAGAGTTTAATGATCATCGGAGGCAGTTTTCGGTGGTAATTTGCATAGACTGCAAAAAGTTAATGGAGAAATTATCACCACCAATTACCATCTTAATTATTATTAAGCTGTTAACAACCGGCAAGGGAAAGGGGAAGAGGGATTAGTGTTCAATCGCAATGAATGAACAGCATAGAAAGTAAATGACAGTTTTATTTGGCCACGTGTATATGCTTTAGCATTTGTATTACAAGCATCATATGTTATACTTTATTGTAAAGGCATAAATAGAATAAAATAGTTAATTTTTTTAAAATTTAAGCATGACTTTTCATATGAATGTCTTAATCCATATGTAAAATTATTATTCTATCCTCCTTTCACTTTTATTATAAAAGACGTATATAAATATTAAAATTATTAAACTCACAATATACCCCTAGAAAAATATTAGTATTATAATTATTATAAATATGAAGATATATATAAGTTACATACTTATATATTTAAATAAAATAATATTTAATTTAAATAGTATTAAGTTATAAAAATATAATTAGTAAATATAAAAATGTCAAGGTATATAAAATTTAATGGATAAATTTACCATATTGCCCCTAAAGTGTCTTAAAATCTTAATCAATTTCCTATTTTATCCCTTTTAAATGTCTTGTACTTTTCTGTACATGTTGCTTCAAAACTTGTATGTTTGGCAAAATTAAATATCTATCCAAAGAGATCTCAATATATAATAACTAGGCTAAAGACCCGTGTTACACACGGGTTTAATCAAAATATATTGTTGTTGTTTAAAAAGCTTCGTAAGTTATAATGTTGTTGATAATACTTTGTATATCGACTTTTGTGAAAATATTATTAGTAGATGGATTTAGATGTATTGATTCAATTAAACAATAAAGTAACTAAAGATTTAAATTGATATACAATGCTTGCTCATATATAAATAGGTTGCAAGTTGCACTATGCATCAAACAATTTTTGCAGGTACATAATAAATTTAAACTTACAAGTATATATTATCTGATTTTTTTCAACTTGCAGGTAGAATATCAAACAACAGATAAAATAACAATGAAAGTTATGTATTATTAAATAATTACAATACTTCTCAAATAAAGTAAGTATCTAAAACAACAGTTTGCTCATATAATTAAACCATCTAAAGTAATATATAGCTAAAAGAATGATAACTTGACACTTGCATATAACTAAACAATTACAATACTAATCAGATAAAGTAAGTATTTAAAACAACCTGTTGTATATGAGTAAGTGGAAAATTAAAGAAGGTGCTTCATTGATGTTCATAATAAGGTAAAATGATACAAACACAATAAAAAACTATAATAATTTAAACTATACAGATACAAACAATGAGTTAAGAAGAGTATAAAATTTGACTCTTTAGTTAATCTGCATAACATTTCATACGTAGCTGATTAAAAGGTTATGTGAACTGTATAGATAGTTGTACTTAATGTTATATATATATATATATATATATGAACTCATTTCATGCATAATTAAAATTGACCAGCATATAATCAACTTGTAGGTATATGGTCAACAGATAGGTTAACTAAATTAATGAAAATATTATTAGCAGGTGGATTTAAATACAAAATTATTATAAACAACAATGTATTGATTCAATTAAACAACAAAGTAACTAAAGATCTAAATTGATATGCAATGTTTGCTGGTACATAAACAGATTACATGTTGTAGTATGAATCTTTGTAGGTACATAATAAGTTTAAACTTACAGGTATATATGTTATGATTTTTTCAACTTGCAGGTAGAATATCAAACAAAATACAAAGTAGCAATGAAAGTTGTAAATCATTAAACAATTACAATACAACTCAGATAAATTAAGCATCTAAAACAATAATTTGCTCATATGATTGAACCATCTTAAGTAATATATAGCTAAAGGAACGATAACTTGACACTTGCACATAACTAAACAATTACAATATAACTCAGATAAAGTAAACATCTAAAACACCCTATTGTATATGACTAAGTGAAAAGTCAGAGAAGATGATTCATTGATGTTTATAGTACGGTAAATTGATACAAACACAACAAAAAATTATAATAATTTAAACTAAATGTTACGTCATAGTAAGGAAAAATGATACAAACACAACAAAAAACCACAATAATTTAATGTAAACGCTAGGGAACATATAAGATAACGTTTTAACCCCAAGAAGAGTAAACAAATGACACTAGTCATTCAATTTTTTTAAAGCTTAATATCACATAATCAAAGATTAAGTGATGAACAAAACAACATCTTATAATCGTTTCAAGATATAGAGTTTTAAAACTTATTAAATAGATTATTTAGAAAGCTAAGGTAGAGTTTCAAAATAAATTCATCATCATTTGCCCAACTACAGATACATCAAAACAATTTGAGCATATCAAAAGAATTCCAATCAAACATAATATAATCTGGCAGTATACATAAAAATAAATAAAAAAGTTTAAAAATCAGAAGCCTGTAATAACTCTTCAAAGATGGATTGTCAAAGCGGATCACCTTCAAATCAAAAAAAGAAAAGAAAAATAATATCAATCCAAAATTACAATCGCAAAGGATGAAAAGCTCAAATATAACAAAAATTAAACACATTTTCTTGAAGAAAACTTGAAGAAACCAAAGCCAAAATGATAAAATTGATGAAGTCTGTTGAAGGCGCTATCATCAGAGTTTATAAGGACAAATCGCGAGTGTTCCAAATAGATATCATTTTTTAAAGTTTTTTAAGCATGATTTTTTAAACAAAATGAAATTATTTTTTAAGAAACAAGATGTTTAAGAAACAGTTAAAAACAATTTCATAAACGAAAGTTTAAAATTGATATTATTGTTGTTTTACTTGAAATATTTACATATTTAATTTAATCATATTTTATATGAAAACATTGTTTTATATTTTCTAAATTTGTATACAAACTATTTGATATTTTATTTATTCAATCTGTGTGTTACAAAATCGGTATGATTTCATTTCCAAAGAATGATACCCATGAATTCCTTCGAATTGGAGAGGAATCGATAAAGAAATCCCGTAATTTTTATCACATTCGAATATAAACCGAGCTTTTTATGGATTTGAAGATGATCTGCGGTTTCTGTAGATGAATTATTTGAAAAAAGAAGAATCATCAGGTTTGATTTTATTTTCATAAAAAGATGCACTTTAATTTAGGGTTAAATTTTCAAATTTCCCCAAATATCTCTAAATGAATATAGACTAACATTGAAAACACATATATATTTAGATGGGAATTAAAAAAATAAAGCTTTAAGAGAATGTCACGTGGCATAAAGTTATTGTTTTATTAATAAGTATAGATATAGATGAAAGAAGGTTTGGCCACATGGCAAGATTTTAGCCAATGTATTGCCACATGGTATCTTTCTTATCATACAACTGACACGTGGCGATTTATTAGGAATATGGTTTTAAAAGGAAATGTTTAAATAGTATTTAATGTCTAATTAAAAACCATTCTAAAATTAAAATTTAAAATTTAATGATTGAAATAGAAATTTAAAAACTTTAAATTTCAAATTTAATCCAAGATTTTATATAAAAATAACTAACTAAATTAGTTAAAAGCTGAAATTTAAAACTAACAATTTGAATTTTCAAATGGATTATATGTAGTTCACAAATTTCAAATTCCAATGGCAACAATCAATTCGAGTATTTTGGGTTAATAATTTTCAAATTTTGAAAATATTCTCTATTTTAATAATATCGTATAATATTTGCATTCATTATATAACATAATAACATTATTTTATTCTATATACAATAATTTTTAATTTTTACTGTTCATTCACTATCAAATATATTTTAGAAATATACAAAATAACTTCAACTATGATGAAAGAGTCCAGGTATTCTGCATGAATAACCTCTCTTACTTCTCCAATAATCACACATCATTATCTTCGACTCATTTCGTATTGCATTCAATTACAATATTACATACACTTGGATTTAAAAAACAAATTTTTAATGATAAACCTTAATACTGATATTTTTTGTCCTACGATCATAACTTGCAATTGGTTCATTTTTTAATTATGTATACTGGTTTATACATTACTGATAAACCATCATATTACCTTACTCAACGAGACATTATCAGTATTAGAAGTAACTTTCTTAAAGGATCCTGACATATCATGTCGTGATACGTTTATGAAGGCATCCAATATATAATAATTCGGTAGAAATTACTCTATTGAATTTTTGGTGGTTAAGTAGGAGGTATTGTTCAACTAATCGAATTGTTACTTTTTTCTTTTAATATTTATCTTATAAAACATGTTTGTTATATATTATTAATTTTTCACAATTTTAATTACAAGACACTACAAGACAATGGAATATTCTAAAAAGATTATTTTTTAAGTTTGAGAAGTTATTGACTAAATCTAGTTAAAGATTTGTATACAATTTTTTTTGGATATTTATAAACATTAATATTGTTTTTCTTTGTATTTAATTCTTTTATTTAATTTACATGCATACACATTTATTTAATCGACCTTCACATGCGTATATATTGCAGACTTATTAATAGTATCTAATAACTTATATTTTTATTTATTTTAAAGAGTAAATTACATGGATGGTTTTTGTAGTTTGGTCAAAATTTTAGATTTAATCCTTAAACTTTTAAAATTTCAAATATAGTCTATTATGTTCTTTTAGTTAGTAATGCTAAATTTTTCAAAACGACTATTTTACCTACAAAGATCATCAATGTAATTTACGTTTTATTTAAATACAAAAAGTTTATAAAAATGCCATTAGTAGAATGTTTAGGTTTATAGTTGTTTTTTTAAGACTTTTAGTTTTTTAAATGTCTCTCTTAAAACTTTTTGATTTCTTAAAGGTACTTCTTAAACGTATTATCATCTTTCTTAAAAACAAACGGTTTTTTTAAATGTAACTTTTATAATTATTCATTTTCTAAAGATTATTTTTTAAAACTATTTGTTTATTGAACGTTTTAAAAAAATATTAAAAATATCAATTGAAAATGAATTGTTTTTGAAAAAGATATTTAAAAAATGATTGTTTTTTAAAGATACTCTGAAAGATAAATTGTTTAAGAAAAAACTTTAGAAAACCAAATAGTTTTATAAAAACGTTTAAAATATTAAACAGTTTTAAGAACAACATTTAGAAAACGGATGATTTAAACACGTTAAAAGCAAACATTTTAAATATGTTATTAAAAAAAATATTCATGTATTTTAAATGTATTTTACTATATAGTACACATATTAATAATGAAATAATAAAAATATTAAAAATTAAAAAACTTTAGAAAAACGAGAATATAAAACTTTCCTTAATAAAAATAAGGTATATTGGATTATAATAATCCAAACTATTACTCATTGGCAGATAATAATCTATACTATTAATTTGGCCGGTAATAATCCAAACTTTCATTTTTATTACAAATGACAATCCCGGTAATAATGTGACTGTTATTGGTAACAAAAGTGAAAGTTAGGATTATTACTAGCCAAATTAATAGTATGAATTATTATCGGCCAAATTAATAAGTTGGGACTATAGTTTAAAAGGTAAATTAAATGGATGGTCGATGCAGGTAAAATGTCATTTTAATAACTTTTAACATTATTAATTGCTGACTAACAGAACTTGAAACCATAGATGAAAAAGAAAGAAATATTAAGGATCATATTCAGAATTTTTAAACTTTAAGTATCAAATCCAAAATTTTAACATAACATAGGGACCATACGTAAATTTACTCTATTTTAAATTTAACTTTGTCAACCCGTGTAACACACGGGTGATTAGGCTAGTATATAAATAATCAAGTGTGTTATTCTACGTGGATTTGTTTGTGGGTAGAAATAAATAAACCTCATTTTAGTTTTTTACCGTTTAAAAATATATAAATAATCAAGTTTAATAATTTCTAATAAAATCAATTATAATTTCTTCTAACAAAAAAATTAACTAAGTCTCAATTCTCATTTGAAACTTCAATTGGATGATTTAAAACAATCAAGAACAATAACGTATAACAATGTTATTAAACTCGTACCTTAAATGAATACTTTCTAGTTAGGAACTTAGTTAATTTATGAAAGAGTGTATTAGTTGACAAATAATTATATAACTTACAAAATACAACAACATTAACAAAATTCTTTTTGTTTTTATATATTAACCACCAATGTTTGTGGTTTATTTTTTGCAACACCTTCTAATTTTTTAAAGATTCTTTCGGTGTTTCTTTGTTTTTTTATTTTTTTTTTGTTTTATATTCTTTTATTTTCTTTAATCCCGCCACCTAATATGAATATTTCTTAATGAATTTTTGTTTTTTTGTTTTCCCTTTAATTATGTTTAGAGCTTACGCTACTCGGTACACCCACTGGTTATATTAATTTTTACTAATTTTAACACCCACACCATATATGTATTACTGTTTCAAGATATATCATTACGAATGACGACACCGCCGCAAAGCGCGGGTGTCATACTAGTGTATTATATAGTAGTATAGATATAAGTATTGAAATAAATTAATATTTAATTTAAATAGTATTTAGTTATAAATATATGATTAGTAACTACAAATTTAAATGTCAATTTATAATATTATAAATAAAATAAAATTTAATGAAGTGAATTATAATAGCATATTATTAAATAATATATTAATAATATGTATTAAATAATACAATAATTAGAAGAAGTTAATTAAATGGGGGCAAAAGTAAAACTATTGTATAAAACACTTATACTCTATGCTTAAAATGTTGTATATACTTGTACTTTGAATAAAATTACCATCTTATTCTTCTAATATGTATTATATAGTAGTATAAAATATAAATTTATTTATTTTATTAATATTTATTTATTTACTAGGCTTGTGATTACATGATTAAACGCTTGCGAATGTTTTCCTGTTTATTTAATTTTAATCAAACAAATGTACATTTAAACAAAGAGATATTCTTGCTCATTTTCGTTTGTTAAGAAAATGAGCATGATCTATTTGTTTTTGTTTGCTCAATAATGCTTTAATCGTATATAAATGAAACACACACAAACGACTTCTATCAAGTCAAAATGAAAGTTGAAATTCCATTACATGATTCAAATTAAGTCAAATACAAGCTTTAAAAACTAACATAAGCGAAGGGATATGATGAGGTCAATAAGCATTGATCACTACCGAACAATTCGCAAACATTCACTGAAGTCTAAACTCTCGGTTCATTTACGCCAAACAAGTTGTTACCTCTATAACTAAATAGATACGTGAAACTGGTTCACCAAAAATTTACTTTCTTTTATATATAGATAAAAAGTTTATCGATTATCTTTTCTATATATCTACTTTATCTTTAAATGGTTTTCTTACAACTTTCATTAAAATTATGAATTCCATCTTACAATGATAAACTAGCATAAAATACGTAGAAGCAGATTGTTTGCTACTCTAATTGTTTCATAACTGTAAAAATAAATCTTCTGAAAAATATATAAACAAACTATAAATATATCTAACTAGTTTTTTACCCGCGCTACGCGGCGGCGGTTCTATCGTTTTCCCCCGAGCTACACTGCGTGAAATTGGTTGATATTTTCTCGGATCGTCAAAAACCATAAAAGCAAATACCAAAATTGGTTTCCGTCAAAGATGTTTTTCACTCATAATCGGTTTAGTTCGTTAAAATAATAATGCTTAAAAATATTTTAACTAAAATGACTAAAAATAAAGGTGTTATATAATTACGTGAAGCCAATTATTGTTTTATGTTTTATAGAAAAATAGGAGACGAAAAAATAACATTTCACCAAAACTAAAAACCTTTGCGGTCAAAAACTAAAAGAAAAAAAAGATTGTAGTACTTAGGTTTCTTTTTAATATATTAGTATTATATAAGTTATATTCAATCGGAATATAAAAGAAAAAAATAATACTCCTGAAAATACGCCGGTCGGTTCGGTCAGATATATGATGTACACAAGAGACATCATGTGACGACATCATGTCTGTGGTGGCCCACTTGTTGTAAAGTGTACTTTAAACCTAAATGACATTTCTGTAATTTATTTACGAAATGAAGGGTTTATTTGGAAAAGTCTATCCGGTTGATACCCATCCGAGATTCGCGGACCCGGGAATTAGACATGCGAATCGAAGTCTTTTTTTAACGGCTCGATTTCGTACGACATGTGAGAGTAAGACCCCATAGTTTTCTATATGTTCATAATGCCCCCTAAGGAATCTATCATGTTGTATATAAGCCCTTCAAGTAAAATTTTGCAAATTGTTAATTAATCTCTCTCCTAAGAATACTTTTGTTGGGTATGATACTTTTGTGTATCCTTTGTTTGATATATTGGTTTAGAATTGAACTTAATACATGTTTTTTAGTATCCAATAAGACATTTCGATGGTAAGTAGTGCACTTCATAGCCAAGAGGTTATGATCTTGTGGGTTCTGTGTTGCATGGTGTAGGATATGATTTTACTGTTAAACTTATAGATGTTATTAAAATAAGTATATATATTTATATTGACTTTTAATAATTGATTAAACGTTAAGGATGATTTTTGATTATAACAAAAGGATATAATTTTATAAGTTCGTACCAATTAATAACTCTCGCATTTTATGATGACAATGGTGTAGGATTTGGTTGATTAGTTTTCTATATAACAAACAAATTAGAAAATACCCTAGTTTCAAACTTTAACGTGAAAATCTTTAATTGTTAACAATCTATTACTAGAGTATTTTTGTTTTTCAACAAATTTAAATGTACTTTAAAACTAATTTTTTAATAAAATAGTTTAAGGTACGAATTAGTTCACTACAAAAAAAAAGGAATATAAATACATGAATGTCACCTTCTCCAAGCCTTTTAACTTGGTTATGGGTCTAAAACTCTAAATGACTAAACCAGCCTTTTTTTATTATTATTATAAATAGAGATAATTGTATTTGGACTTGGGTCTGCAATGTTCGCATAATTGAACCAACCAGTCCAATGGGTCACCACATCATGGCCACTATTTTATATCAACATTTTTATAAACCTATTATAAATCATGGTAATATATTTTCTTATTTTTAGTAACCATGTCAACTATATATACCTAATAGTAACACGAGTTCTAAATTCAAATATGCTGTTGATTAACAATATAATGAAAATTTAAAGCAATATAAAATAAATATTGTACTTGTGAAAATGCTAACATCATAAAATAGCAATTCCAAGAACTATTAAGCAACCTCGTTTGATGTCTAGAATGTACCACCAACATATGAGACAATATTATCTAAGCTTTAAGAAATAATAAGTCTACCTAGGCCCTAGCTAGTTGTTGTGTAGATGTGATACCAATCTGTTACCTAAATATCACATGCTAAAGCATTTCTCTATGTGCAAGATAGTTACATGCAACAATAATAATAACTAACTATATAACCCACTTCATTTGATAAAACATTTGCTTGCATCATAGAGACACACCTGAAGTCCAACTAGTATTGCTCAAAAAGATTACCAATAGTGAGCTTTACATCACAAACATAATACATTAATAAACATCTTTTCTAAATATAAACATCATCCAATGGTCAAATTACCAATCTTAGGTTAAATTAGACGAAAATTCAATTTCTAACATTCATGCTTACAAAGTTATAAATCCGAAACTAATGTGATGTGAACTTATGAATGCATCAAATAACTTGAACTTTCGATATCTACTTAATTACATATTACCTTTTCTTGTATATTCGTGCATGCTCGAGAACACAACACGATACGTTAACATGTTTAAAGCTTCATACCTTGGTTTATTGAACTTTTTTTTTTTTTTTTGTAAAATACTTCCAAATTTATTATTCCTATACCATTTCAACTAATTGGTGTAAAATGTTGTTTTATATTACCACCTTATCCAATTAACATGAATATATAAAGTATTGTTACATAGTATTTTAAATATGTATATGATTTTATTTATATCAATATCATCATAATTAAACAACACCTTAAGTCCAATTATCAGTATCACTATTAAAATACTAAGACACTATAAGTCAACATGTAAATAAAATGATTTTCTTCTTTCTTTGAATGTAATTACTACCGTCTAATATTTTTGAGAAAATAATTTTATTCTTTTTCTGAAAGGAAAAAGAAAAATAGAAATATACGTATCCATCCATTTTCACGTCGTCTTCATTAAATCATTTATTGCAGGTGATATGTTTTGGCACAAGTGCACAACTAATATTGGTTGGTGATTATTTTATTTATTTTTTATTTAAATGCATTTGACAATTGTATAAGGTACAAACATCAATGCACAATGTATCAAAAAAGACTAATATATTTTTTTATTTATATATGACAACTTTTGTGACTTCCACTTTTAGACCTTTACCTTTTTCATTAAATATGGAGCTTAGAAACGGAATATGTTTCTTTTAAAAAGTTTTATGATAAAATATGTGTATGTGATATTATAGTATCATTATAAACTTGTTTTTATATAAATACATTAATCATGCATTGCATTTAGTTATATAAACAAGGGGAACGCATGCCAGGAGGTAAAATATTGATATCTTATTATCTTATTTGATTAGTATCCCGTATGTTATACGGATTTAATAAATAAAATATTAAATAGTTATTAATAAAAATAATGAAATATAAAACAACCTTTTGATATAAGATATGATTGATATTACGTGCGAGTGATAAAAGGACGATATCATTTTTTAAACTTTTGTTTAATTTTTTTCTAAAAAAAAGTTGATTTTTAAACAAATTGTTTCAAAACAAACCGTTTGTAAAAAAGTGTCATTTTTAATAATTTATTATTATAACTTTGAAATTTAATTAATTTTGTTTCATAAGAATTTTAAGCCATATGTTTTAAATTATATTATGTTTATTAAAAGTTTGATATTTTTTTTGTAGAAAATTCTTATTTTATAAAAGATTATTTCGTTACAAATTGCATTTGTAGAAAGATTCTTTTTTTTTAGTTTTATAAAAAAATATTTTTAATATGAAAAGAATTAAATAATATCATTTATAGTTAATGTGATATTTATTAGGAGAGAGAAGCGAGAAAATAAAATTTAAAAGCTCTATAATTATGATAAGTGACCTATAAAAACCTTATTTTATTAGTATAGATAGATTCTATAATATCATGTTTGGTTTCTAAGGTAAAGGCATAATTATGAAAATATAGATGGTAGAAGTAGAATATTTTGTTAGAACAAAATTTGTTTTTAGTTTTTTGGTAACCATACTTTTTTGGAGATGATAAAACGGATGAATATATAAATGAATTAACCATATAAAAATAGTTTCTAATCAATACTTTTTATTAGTGCTGGTTAAAAGACAAAAATGTGTCTAGTCACATTGCGTTGAAACGACAATATTTTTTTATCTGCATTTTAGACCGTATAAGTGCTATACATTGAATATAACTATATAAATATTTTAGATAACATCATATAGGTTGAATCTCTTAATACAACAATGAAAATTTGTTTAACATTTGATATTAAATATATTTATTTATAAACTACAACCATGTTTGATTTATTTTATGAAGCAGAATAAGAGATATATAATAGAAAGATTTCTTATAATATTAAATATTAAAGTTTGCAATCCTTTATATGTTATCTTAAAATTATTACAAAATTATGATCTTGTCTTAAAGAGTTGTTTATAGATAGTAATAAATAATAGATGATATAGATATAGATTACTATTATCATCATTATTATAAAATTATTTAGTAATTGTATAGTTAAGTATTCAAATAGAATAATACTTATTTATAAATTTTATTTATTTATTTATTTATTATTATTATTATTATTATTATTATTATTATTATTATTATTATTATTATTATTATTATTATTTATTACTATAAAAGTATTTAGTTAAGTATTCAAATAAGGTAATACTTATTTATAAAATTATATGTTAATTTAAAATATTAAAAGTTATATAATATTTAATGTAATGATTTAAATAATCTTACAATATAAATAATGTATTAATCAATGTATTAGTTACAAAAAAGTTTTTTAATAAGGGGTAAAATAAGAATGATTGCATTGAAACACTGTACCTAATGCTTAAAATTTTGTATTAGGTGTCTTAATTTTTTTTGTAAAATTACATTTGTATCCTAAGATTTTACTTTATTTAGTAGTATAGTGGACATCCGCGATTCGCCGCGGTTTGATTTTAAATGTATATGTGAATGTCACAATGATATTATTGGGATTATTATGATTTTAGTAAGCTCAATGGTATAAGCTCTCGGATTCTCATGGATATCTACACATATTTTAGTGATTGGTTATTATATTGTCATGATACTATTATTGAACATATAATATTTAATAAGTCGTTGATATCAAGTAAAACAAATATGTTAAGATTATTTGAATAAAAACTATCATAAAATATAAAACATTGTATCATGATTAATGATATGTTATTATTAAATTGTTACAGATATAATAACATGACAAAAACATAATTTCAAATTTTAACACAATATTGTTTTTGTTGTTGTTGTTAACCTTGTAATAAAAATAATCATTACTATTAATATTATTATATTTTTAGACATATTAAATAATATTTCATTTAATAACAAATTTAGTCATAAATACTAAAGTTATCGACTACCCAAAATACCCTAATATATTTAATTATTTAAATAGTATTTAATAAATTTATATATCATTTTCAAGTATTACAAATAATATAATATTTAATGTATTGAATTAAATAATATCATATTATTAAATAATAATATTAATAATATGTACTAAATAATGTATTAATTAAAAGAGTTATTAAATAGGGGTAAAAAAAAAACTATTGTATAGGATACTTGTATTCTATGCTTAAAATATTATATTAGATGTATTACAATTTAAGTAAATTTATTATTTTATCCTACTAAAATATATTATATAATAGTATAGAATAGATATAGATATAGATATAAATATAGATAATAACCTAACTATATTTTACCTTATATATATATATATGTCCTAGTGAGACATTATGGTGGCAAAAGCATGCACTCTCCAATGAAAACATTGTGGTCTTAAATTATGTAAAGTACAGGTGTATTGATTTTAAAAATAGAATTGAATATGTGTAGGTAGAGACTATGTGTATACGTTGGTTAACAGAAAATTTAACTTTATATGTAACTAGGTTAGTATCTCGTGTATTACACGGTTGAATAAATAAAATATTAAATGGTTATTAATAAAAAATAATGAATTATAAAACTATCTTTTAATATAAGATATGATTGATATTACGTACAAGTGATAAAAGAACAATATCATTTTTAAACTTTTGTTTAATTTTTTTTTCAAAAATAGTTGGTTATTAAATAAATTGTTTCAAAACAAACCGTTTTTAAAAAAGTGTCATTTGTAATAATTTTTTATTATAACTTTAAAATTTAATTATGTTGGTTTCATATGAATTTTATTTTTTAAAAGCCATAGGTTTTAAAATATATTGTGTTTATTAAAATTTGATATTTTTTTTATTTTATAAAAAAATTATTTCTTTACAAATTGTATTTGTAGAAAGATCTCTATTTTTAATTTAATAAAAAATAATTTTAATATAAAAAAATTAAATAATATCATTTATAGTTAATGTGATATTTATTAGAAGAAGGAAGCGAAAAATAAAATTTAAGAGCCTTAAAATTATGACAAGTGCCTTATAAAAACCTTCTTTATTTATATAAATAGATAGATATTGAGAGTTTAAAGTTATTTTTAAGAGATTTTAAGTTTGAATTCACTTGTAATGTAACGTAACTCTCACAATGGAATCTCATAAAATTTTCGTAGTTTCTAAACAACAAATTAATAAATAAATAATCTTTTAATACCTAACTTATATTTTGACTAACAAAGCAGGCATTTATTATGTCTAAGGACATATTTCAGTTTTATTAATAATAAGAAAAGCTTGTATAGTTGATGAGACAAAAAGTATGATCAAAGAATCCAAAGCAACTTTTTTGCTGGTACTTCCTGCATAACAATTTGTACAATGGAGTATGAAAGATATGAAAGTGAATGATTCTTAATTGAGATTTTCATAGGACCTTTGACTCTAATGTCCTAAAGTAGAATAAACTCATAAAACACAAATAACAAGGTTTGGCCCTAAAAGATTTGGCATCTTTCAAAGCATTACTGGTTTGAGAAAAGGTTAAAAAGACAATTAACCTAACCTAACTATAGTTAATACAACTCTTGTTCATAGCAATATTTTCATATATAAAAAATCGATTGTTATACCGGTTCACTAATAAATTAGTTGAATCTATATCAAAAATAAAATAGTGTTGTAAATAACTGAAATTATACATGTATATTTTCGTAGGTAAAACTTAAATAATATATGAAACTACTTATCTTTTTATGTGCATTTGTCATCTTAATAAAATATAAAACATGAAGTAAACAATAAATGTTGTTAGAAGTACTTGACGTATAAGTAAATAAGATTTTGAGAAAAAAATAAAAAAAGATTAAAAATCTTGTTTAACCATTGATTTGGTTCATGGTTTTAACCGATCAACGTCATAACTAACCGGCTCAAATGAAAATAATTTTGATCCGTCACAATGCCATGAACACATGAGAACACATGATCAATATAATGATTGTAAATGTGATACAACAAAATCATTTAGGCGCAACTTAAAATACATTTGAACACGTGAATTATGATCATAGTTTAATATTCTTTATAAACATATATTATTTTATGACCTAAAAATCAAGTAAATGATATAAAACCTGAAGCAATTGTTCAAATGGTTTTGCATTGATTAAACACAAATAAATTATTTATTTTTGAGAAATCATTTACTATTCTTTTATGCAATCGACCTTATTGACTTTGTCGATGGTGCTAAATTATTTTATTTATCTTTCTTATTATATTATACAACTTTTCTGGATTAATTCAATAAATCTTTCTATGACATCATAACTCTATATATTGGTCCCAAGAGTATTCTACGTATTATTATTGTAACTTATTAATAATATTAAGTTCATGGTTATGGTGTATATGAAACGTTTGAAATGAAGAAGTGTTTAAAGTGATAAAAAAACTTTGTATAATCAGATTATTAGAGGCGGTAAAATCGTTAAGCTTCTTGTGGATTAAAAACAGGTCTTCAATGACGAACATTATTTGATGGGAGGACTCGAACTGTTTTACTATTTAGTTAGAATTTTTTTCTCTCTTTGGAGTTCATGTTCTGGTCATTGATTTCTTTTGATGAAACTATATGTATCTAGATTTAGTAAACCCGTGTATTACACGGGTTGAATAAATAAATATTAATATAATAAAAATTAATAATTATAAAATGATATTCAAATATATGATATGACTGAATTACATATGAGAAATGATTATAAATAATAAAATAATGATATCAACTTTTAAAATTTTGTTTTTAAATTTTTTTTTCTAAAAAAATAAACATTTTGTTCTAAAAAAACCGTATGAAAATGTCATTTTTAAAAATTTTATTATTATAACTCCTAAATTTGATTATTTTTGGTTTTGAAAAAATTAACTTTTTAAAAGCACCAATTTTAAAATATTTCGTATTTTTAAAAAGGTTTAAGCTTTAGAAAAAATTATTATTTTATAAAAAAATTATTTATTTAGAAATAACATTAATGAATAGATTTCTTTCTTAATTATTAAAACTAAAAAAGTATTAAATAATATATTAGTAATTAAAGTAATTATTAATATGAGAGAGAGGCGGAAAATTTTGATGAGGATGATTGTGGTGCTACCACGAGTCATCTCAAGTTATTCTTATATTACAGTATAAAAAATAAAGATAAAGATAAAGATGGGGTTGTTGTTGTGCTGGTGTAGTTTCTTGCGATTGCAACCCTCGTTTTATTAGTGAAATGAAGTTTGCTATTTAAAGTTCATGTCTTAAAATAGATACTAGTTTAGTGACATCTTAACTAAAGTAGATAGTGTTCTTTCATCATAGCCTTTTTATATTTAATAAATATTGTACTTTAGTGATATCTTAAATCGGTAAATTGTAAATTGATATTCGATTAATAAAAAAAAATATATTAAATTTACATATTTGAAATTATGTTATTTTATTGTGAATATTAGTTTTAAGACATACGTATAAACAACTATCATAAGTGTTCACGATAGGACATCATGGTTGTATACTCAATAATAAATGTATGACGGTGTGCTCTGCGACTGAAAATTGCGAGTTCAAATCCTATAAAATGTAGATGTGCTAATTTTAAAGACTAGACGGGTGCCCGCGCAATGCGACGGGGCGACATTTTAAATCCGACACGTGTTGCTAAAATTTAAAACGCCAAATAAATGGGTTTTGCATGACGACTTGTATATTTACGCATTAATTTATTGTACATCACAAAATGCAGATTGGTTCAGCAAAAAATTTACACTAAAATGTTTAAAAATACACAGGTTACATTTGTAGTCTCAAAATTTTTTTAAACATGATAGATTAAAAGATATAACTGAAATCTTAAAACAAACTAAGATTTTTTGGTTTACGGGTATAATGTAAAATTTTATGTAAGTTACAGTAAGTATAAAGTTATCATGTAAATAATTGTAACGGGTAATCTGTAAATAATGTTAAAGGTACTATTTACCCTCAAAAGTGGTTGTATTTTATGCATCGAGTATAGATAGAGTAAATGTATAGGAAATAGTGTTTGTTCGCCTGTCACAAATATATAACTATCGCAGGTTCTAATGTCACTTTGTAACTAATAGGAAATAGTGTTTGATTCAAGAGAATGTCAAAACTTCTAAAACCTTGATCCACTTCATATATAGTAGCACGATATTTACCTTTATAACAAAGGTGAAAATCGTAGATAACAACAAAAGCCACGATAATCATGTATCAAGCATCTATATGACCACCTTACATATAGAGATATGTGAATTTGTATGTGTTTCTGTATATGTGTTGGGTAATGAGTATGTTGCTAATACACGATCATTCTCGGGCCTTGTTATAGGTTAATCAATGTCTAGGCTCTAGCATTCTTGAACTATATCTAAGTTCATATATGATTGAAATGCATAAATGGACTGGTTAGAATATGACACGAGACCGAAGCCTCGAGAATACTCAACATATATCAAGTCAGATATGTACAAGGGCGGATCTAGCTCGAAAATCAGGGGTATCTCAAAAAAAAATTTGTGGTATGTTTATTTAATAATAATTTTTTACGATACATTCATTCAATAATGGATTTTTTTTGCCAATAATAACTTGTTTAGAATTAAGTTTCATCTTCAGTGGCGTACCCAAATTTTTTTTACATCGGGGTCGGAAGTTTTGAGGGTCGGTCCTCTAGCGCTAGTTGTTAAATCTTTTTGACATTGTCCGATTCGGGTCTGGATCAAACAACAGGAAGACAAAAAAATCAAATTAAAAGAAATAACATTCAACACTAGGGGTGTAAATGAGACAAGCGAAGTCGTGAGTTACTCGGGCCGGCTCGTCAAAATCTTAGATCGAACCAAACTTAAACAAGCTCGAGCTCGAGCTTATACTATTTACCATTTAACAAACAAGCTCGAGTCAAAGCTTCACGTATCAGACCCTCTCGAAATGAAATTTTTTTATATAACTTGTACTTAATATATTACATATATTTGTATAGATAATTGTTATTATATAAAAAACTATGATAAAAATAATTCAGTTATAAACAAGAGATCTTAGCCGAGATTGAGTTTGAAAAAATCCGAAATAAAAAAACCTCGAGTATTAAAATTAAACTTTTACACGAGCTCGAGCCTTACAATTAACATTCTACACGAGCTCGGGCACAAGATCAAGCTTTCTTATGTCAAACAATCTTAGTCTCTGCACGACTTGTCTACACCCCTATTTAAAAGTAATGGTAACATTGAATTAATCAAGTATTCAAACAAATAATCAACTAAATAAACGCAATCTACTAATCAATAATCTAATAATTTATCTATCAAATAATCAGTTAATAAGATAAATGATTTAGTTAAAACTAATTGTTTTATATTTGTTACTTTTTTTTTGAAGTCGTTTTATAATAATTGGGTTGGTCTTAAAATTTATTAGAGGTTGTATAAACTTCTTTTTAGAGTTGGGCTTTTAATCTTATATTAATTTAAACTTTTTAAATTTGAGGGGTATCATAATTTTTACTCAGAGGTATCTTAATACATGCAACCATAAAAAAAAAAGTTTTGCACTTTGAAACGGAAGTTCAAGGGTAGCCCGGGCTACCCCTGGGCCCTATATAAGTCCGCCCTTGAATATGTACCATAACAAACATACTAAGTAGACATGGATACAATGTATACATGCATATATAAGAGAGTGTGGAGCATAGTAAAGAAGAATGATTTTTTTAATCATGAAAACTTATTACAGGAGAACTTATAGAAACTCATTAATACCTTGCTAAACCAACATAAATAGGCAATTGCTGTTTGCTATGGATAATAACTTTCTAGAGGTTATGAAAAAAAAATAGAATGCATGATTCAAACCTGAAATTTATATACAAGGTGTCGAGATTTTTTTTTTTTGTAACTTGGGGAAAGGAGTTTCCTCTCTTGGAGAGAAGAAAGAGAAAGCACCTTTTATCAAGTGTTTGTCCCTCTTATGTAAACGACGAGATGTGTGTCTAATTTGACCCGTTGAGAAAATTTTACTTTTCTGCATATTATAATTATATCTTTTGAAACAACTAGAAAAATATATAAATTTTATATTCTATATATGCGTAACTGCATAAAATATGACATCGTTGTTGTCCTCGTCTTGAATTAAATTAAATTAAAGAGTGACAAATTGTATTTAAATACTTAGGTGAGCAATCAATTTGCATGTAGGTCCCAATAAACATCAATTTAACCAAATCTTAAACGTTTACACATTTCCCCATGATAGTGACTACTGGTACATCTTCAGGGACCACGTAATAATTTAGAGCAAATATATCATAATTTTTAATTTTCATGATGTTCTACATGTAGTTTTCTTGAATAGGAGAAATTTTATAACTCCGTTACTAACGAATGGTCTTTAAAAGCTTAACTTGGTGATATATGTTGACTTTGTTCCACAGCCAAGTGATTATTTCACAAAACTGGAACTTAATCAGATTATGATACGGGAGCGCATCAGTTATGGTTACTTCATCAGTTTTAAAGATGATCGCCACTAGAAATATCTTTTTTAATTCACAACATAAATCTTAATTATGTTTGCAATCTTACTACTGTCAATTTAAACCAGATGATAAAATAGAGTTAATGATTCCAACAAAAATGGATAAGTTAATTCTTTTAATCTATAGTTTAAAGGGTAAATTTGCTACAAAAGCCAGCTAACGGGGGTATTCCTGCGTAGGAGAACATAGTAATGGAGAAGGTAATAACCGAAATAGGATTCGTTTTGGCTAGAGCGCCCAAATCCGCTATATATTTGACTCGGCTTTGCCGTAATGCTGAAACTATGACGAATGCATCTATCGTCATTGATGCATAAATAAAGATACCAATTAGTAGTGATTGAATTCCTTCTATGGTTCCACATGAGAAACCAGTACGAATATAACCTACAAGTCCAATTGAACTATGAGCTAGAAGTCTTTTGACTTTCGTTTGGGCCATGGCGGCCAGCGCTCCTAAGATCATAGAAGCAATGCTGCAGAAAAAGAAGATTTGTTGCAATGTAGCTCCATAAGAACCATAAATAGAAAGACGTGAAATATTAGCAGAAATAGAGATTTTAGGCTCAATAGAAAGGAATGTTGTAACGAGGGTGGGTGAACCCTCATAGATATCAGGTACCCACATATATAGAGTCAAAAGAGATATGGAATCCGAAGGGGAGGGGGGTTTTCTTCGAGGCTCGAGAGATGGAATAGATAGGGCCCTACAAGTTTTGAATTCGCCGCTGGTCTATCGAGAGGGACGAGGAATTCTCAACGAAAAAAGTGCTCTCTGAACCGAACTTGAAAATCGTTTTCCATCAGACGGCTGTTCCCGTCACTCTACTCTCGACTTGGATTATATATCCAATAAGGTCCGCTCTCGAACCATTCCAGACGCTGCCTAGCAGAGGCTTGGTTATCTGAAGTGGATTCTCTCTTTTGTAGTAGATGTCGAACCTGCTGCCCCATTGACTAATAGGGGGCGGGCGCAACAGCTACATGGACCCCTTCCTTTCTGTTGTTGCTAGCGCTTTCCCGGGCCGAGCCATATTTCTTTATTAGAAAGGCAGGCAAAGCCCGAAGGCTGCTATCCCAATAGACCAGCGGGCGGAACGAGGAGAGGGCCCGACAATCATACCACCCAGCGGTAGAAAAAGCGTGTCCCTTTAGATAAGACGCATCGTAGGCCATCCTCGGCCTTCTTTGTTTTCGATGAAAAATAAATAAAATCTCGATATCCGAAAGCTTTTTCCTTCCCCTGCTGCATCTCCCTCCCTTCGTCGAGCCTTTCCTTTAATGGTTGGGGGAAGCATTCCCTTATCTGAACTTGGCGGTCATACTTTCCAACCTGACTCAAATAGGAGGTGGGTTTGTTTGGTTTGAACATAGGCTCAAACATTATTAGTTTGTTTGGGTGCCCCCTTTTGTTGGCCAATTCCCTCTACTAAGATCACAACATATTGGAACGACGACAGCAGAAAGGTGTGGAATCCTTTCTTGTCACCTTCGCTTCAACCAGGGCTGAACCCGTAATGTACCAACGAGGGAAAGAAAAGCTTCATTAAAAGTATGTACTTTCGGTTTGGGAAGATTGAGTATTTCGAGACATTCATTAAAAATATCCCAAAGGGCAGGAATTCGCTTCAATCTGAGCTGCCTACCTATCCGCTACTCTCATTGATTCTCTCATAAGGTGACCAGACATGCAAGTCTACCTCACAAGCAGCTGTGGAACGTCTTCCCCGATCTCTGCTGGTGTGTAATGTCGGTCAAGGTATAGAACAATCTATCGAGATGGCGTATCATAATCATTCAGTAGTGGACTAGCCCTAGCGGCGAAAGCAGTTCAGCAACTCTACGCGGCGCACTCAATCAGCGAAGGAAGAACACGTAACTAAAGCGCTCCAACCAAAGGGGCGACCCATCCATGATAGCCAGTAACAGACACGACAGAAGAGAGAAATCTCAGATAGGGTAGGGGGCCGCCCCCTCCTAAAGCCATGAGAGTTGGTCAGAAAAACAAACGTTCTCATAGACTATATTGAGGAGTAAGAAAAGGGCTTCTATGACAATGATTTTTGGGGCGGGTTGAATCTAGTTCGGGTCCAAAAAAATATTTCTAACAAATCCATGTCCATTTTTAAAGCATTCATAATGGAGTTTAAGGGATAAACGTTGAGGGTGAGGTGAAATCCTTACAACTCGCTGGAAGATAAACTAAATGGGAAAATGTTATAGAATAGTAACAATATTTCAAAAGTATTCTAATTTAGTCACTCATGCATATTTTTTTAAATTGGACCACTAAACGATCAAATTGAGCCATCATTAAATCTTCATACGTCAAGAAAGTAACGGTGGAGAAGACGTGGGGGTCAGAATTTTCAATATATAAAATTATATTAAAAATTAAAAAATATGTTAATTATGAAAAAATAAAAAAAAGTACCTAAAATTTACGTCAACGTTCCATATCAGCATCAAAAGATAGAAAAAAAATATTTTCTAATTGAAACAAAAAGTATAACATGCTAAAAAATATGTTAAGACTTTTAATTTATATAAAATATAAAAACTGAGTAACCTAATTGGAACACTTTTAAAACTTGAGTTACCTAATTAAAATGTTTTTAAAAATTGGTTACTATTTTACAAAGTTACCTCTAAAGTAAACGTATCTCCCACCTATATCAATACGAACATTTACAAGGTCATGTATGACGTAAACAATATACAAACGTATATGAGGCCCGGCATGAACGTATAATTATTTATTTAAAGAAAATTAAATCAATCAAATTAATAGTATTGATATAATTGAGTCATTGGGGGTTAATTGGGTCAACACAAGTGTCACCTTCTTTCTAAATCAATTATTAAAACATTCAGTTAGCCTTTTAATTAATACCATTGATTACAGTAATTTTTAATATATAAATAACAACATTTACTCAAATATATTAATTTGTATGGAATAACAAGATTAATCATTAGTCATAGTTATGTAATTTTTAATAAAAATATTATTAAATTTGGTAAACTTCACTGGTAAATAAATAAAGTATTATGTTTGTATATTTAATTAAACTTAAAAATAATCACTAAAATTAATCTAGTTATATATAATAACTAAAATTAAAAATATAAGAATGCTTATAAATACGTATAGATTCTCAACTTTTGCTTCTAATTTAAAATTTTATCTGTATGAGACAAGTATGATGTTAGGTGATACCCTAACTACATGAACCTATTTATATGCATCGTAACCGAATAGACTAATATATTATGTAATTATGAAAATATGATAAATAGAAAAATATTCAAATAGAAAGACTTTTAAAACTAAAAAGTGTAAAATCTCAACCATCTACATACTTAATCAATAGTTGAAATCAAATTATAAGAAAAAGTTTGTTAGACGAGTATTTTAGGAATAATTATTTTTGTTGACTTTTTGCAAATTCGTCCATTTTTTAAACATCCATAACTTTTATATGCGATATTATTTTTTTAATTAAAATTACACCATAAAAACGAACGTTTTTTATCTTTAAAATGAGTATATTATGGTTATATAAAAAGATAAAAAAAACTTTTTTTTTACCATTTTAAACTCATATATCATCATTTGTGTCTTTAGTGCAATTCATTGTATTTTTTTGTTAGTTATCGTGTTAGTTTGGATACTATTGTGTTTTTTTAAAATGATGAATTTAAAAAATATAATGATGAAATAATATTGTTGTGTATCTCTAACATGTAAAGTACAATAATAAATTTACAATTAATTAATCTAATACATTAAAAACAATGATAAAATAACATAATATTTCACTGTGTCTTTTAATCGTTATGTGTAATCTTGAATGCTATGAGTTTTGAAAAATACGTTGGTGAAATAACATCATTGTGTACTTCTAATGGTAAACACAATGATTAATAACAACAAGTTTATATAATCTATTTAATAACAAAAATAACATATTGTTTTATCTTTAATACTATAAGTTTTGAAAAATAGATTGGTGAAAGTATTCATTGTGTCTTCTAGTTATAAAACACAATGATAGATAACACGTTTACAATGTATAAAACAATGACAAAAATAACACAAAATGCTTTAAAACGTAAAACACGATGACTAAAACACATAACAAATGATGTAAAATATATGACACAATAAACTGATATTTGACATAATGAATGTATAATGGCACAATGAACTGATATTTGACACAATGAATGTATAAGACACAATAAACTGACGTATTTGACACAATGACCAAAATGTGTTCATCCTTAAAACAATAAAAGAACACGTGTCAAGACCACAATTCTTATTAGGCTTTTTATAGAATTTTTATAAATGCAACTGAATAGTATATTATCTCAATTTGGTTTTTTAAGATGAGTTTATGATCGTGTTATGAGTGATATCTATTAAAACGAGTAATATTTACCATATAAGATTATAAACAAGTGTATTCTACATCCATGTGTATGCTATGAATAGCAAGTAATAGATAACAACAGGTAGTACACAAATATAAGACAAGAGTGATCAAAACTCGCATCACACTAAAGGAGCAGGAGGCTAAAAGCCATTCTAAACAAAATTATCAGTTTTTTTACCAGCTAATGAATACAATTCTAAATTACATTCTGTTTAAGTTTGAATACAGAACTTTAGGTTTGAACGCAGAACTTCTTTTTTTAAAAGAACAATATTGTTATCAAGTGAACTAGCTTGACATTAGTTAATATTAGTCAAAATTATCATCTAACTTGGACAATTGACATGATATTAGTGTTATCAAATATTTACAAGTACAACTATGCAAAATTTCTTACATAGGATCTCTCTCTTCTAAATAAAACTCAACTTTCTCTAAAAACACACATTTCTTCTCTCTCTAAAAACACACATCTTCCTTTTCAGTGGCCCAGCAGATCGAAACTCTTCATTGTTTTTCTCATAAACAGTGATCATCCAACCTCCTTCTATGGTGCTGCTACATCTTCCCACCATTATTACAATCAATTAGAAATCACTACGTCAACACTCTATTTTTATTATTTTTTATTTTTTTTACCATTTTTGAAACTTGCTGCAATTTCAAGGTTTCTTAAGTTCATGGGCACTGCAAGAAGGTAGTTCAATTGTACAATCAATTCTAGTTTCATCAAGAGCAGGGCTCAAAACGATGCCGTCCTAAGGTAAATTTACTTCAGTTTCTCATTTTTGATTCATGGAGGTTTTGGGGTTTCACTGTAATCAGTTTAATTTTTTTGTTTCAATCTTCAGAATTGAAGGTTGATTGATTTGGGTGCAGAAAAAATGTTAATAATTTACAAAAAAGATACTTAATTTATCAATGTTATTATTCGGATTTCATAAAGTACGAGGGTTGAATTTTTATAAAAAATAAAATAAGTGGACTTTAATTATCCCATGGGAAGACTTTTTTTTAGGGTTCTTAATTTCTGATAAGTTTTTTTGATTGGGATTTTAATAAGTTTGACTAAATCATCCATTGGGAGTAGTATTTTAGGGTTCTTAATTTCTAATAAGTGTTTTGATTTGGGAATTTAATAACTTTTACTAACTTTGGTTGAATTTATATACTTGAGATAGGTAATTGCTGCAGTTCTACCTAACCAAAAGCAATAATTCTTTGTGGGATCTGTTCTTTGTTTGTTTATTAATCTAGCTTAGATTCTCAATCATTGCAAAAAGGGGGAAAATTTTAGAACTTTACTTATGGTTTAGGGTGCTTGATATGCTAAATTGTGTATTTTCTAGTCATAGATTTTCTGAACTTATATGTGAATCAAACTCGCATTGTCATTAGCAGAATGTATGTTTTATTAACTATATATGCGAAAGAAGGTGATACACGAGAGGTTTATCACGTAGAGTTTGATGTATACAGTGAGACGCACGAGTTAATGGGGATACACGGCCATGGTGTTGCATAACTCCTTGCTATATGAGTTATTAATTTCTGACACTGCTATAGAGGCAGTTTACATCCAAATATTGACTAGTTTAATCTGTAATTTTAATCTGTTTGAAGTAACCTCTTCCTGTTACTTGAAGCTTTTTTTGAAATCTATAACATGAACAATTGGTACCTAAAACATAGTTTTTATGGTTCTTGATAAGGGATTGTGTAACTTGGTTTGAATTTTTACCGTGAATTGTTGACAATTGTTGAGTAGAACATTTTTATATCTAAATGGCATTAGATAGCTTTATTAGCAACATTAACATTTTCATTCTGAATGAATTATTTACCGATTAACAGGAATGGGAACAGAAGTACACTACAAGAACTTTTTCCCAGGATATCACTCCATGAGAAATGTTGATGAAGATTCCAATAGTAGCAGCTGGCATCTCTTTAACACCCTGACTAACGGCCATTATTATGATGGATTTACTCCAAAAACTGTCACGGATGCATATGTTGGTCATGATAAAGACGAATTAAAACAAAAAATGCTTCAACATGAAGTCGTCTTCAAGAACCAGGTACTCTTTACATTTTCTTCTTACCTTTTTACCTCGGTTGAATGTTCATATATGACACCTAGACCATTACGGTCCAAAAAATCTTTGTCGTAAGAGAGTGTGTGGAATTGAATTTTGAAAGTGATCATCTCACTATTGCGTTTGCATGTTGGAAACTGATTCTGATTATATAGGAGTCAAGTATTTAGCGTAGGAGTAGCTGCAAGCCTGCAACAAAAGTGACCTAGTATCTAATTATTTAGGAGTCATTTTTCATGTAAATCCTTAAGTTAGCAAAATTTGCCAAACAGTCAAAAAACAACTGATTATTTGATTATCACCACTACGAAACATTGAAGCCCATATGGTTATACACTTTTGTCTGATTATTCCATATCACATAGTCAATTCCAAACACAATGCTAAACACACCCCTTATTTGATTTTATGTTGTCTTACCAGGTTTATGAACTCCACCGTCTTTATAGAAGACAAAGAGACATGATGGAAGAAGTTAAAAGGAAGGAGTTTAATAAATATCCGATTTCTATCGATAAATCATCTTCTTCAAGCCGCATGCCCTCTCAAAAACCTTATGAAGGTGCTAACAGGTGGCAGAATCCTAGCTTCCCATTGGGTAACACTACATCTAGACCGTCCATATTTGGAGTAGAGATATGTCATTCTCCATTAAGTTCAAAAGGGAATGGTTCAAAGGATTGTGAGATAGTGGAATGTAGACCTTCAAAAGTTAGGAAAAAGTTATTTGATCTTCAACTTCCAGGTCATGAGTACATTGAACCCGAAGAAGGTGAAAATACTGTAGACAACCAGACTTCTGAAATTTCGAGCTACCCTGCTAAAGAATATGGATTTGTAACTAAAAATGGAGTAAAAAAGTTTCTTGATGATGGCGGGAAGAAAAACGGTTACACAAATACTGCATCTAATCAACACTCTATGCGTACTAACGGGCTGGCGGACCTTAATGAACCTTACTGTCAAGATGTTGACTTTCTTGGTCCCTCTTCTAAACCAGAGAGACTTGGCAACTTACCATTCGAGGGTGAAAGCAAGAGACGAGACAGTTTTCCGTCTTGTCTACAGGGACCAGGTGATTCCATCTCTTTAAAGTAATTATATTCAAGTATTTTGTATTTTTTGCCACTCTTAAAACACCTAAGTTATCTATCAAGCTTCCACATTTTAAAAAAAAAAACAGTATGTAACCGCAAATAGAACAAGTATAGGGAATGCTAAAGCAAATAAGTAGTACCAACTGATACCAAAATGACTTAAAATCTTGATGTTTAATTTGAATTAACGTTAAGAAGCAAAGTATATTAATCAGTAGAGATGGCAATTTTGACCCACATACAAAAAATGGGTACATTTGGTTTATGATTTACTTCTAACAAGCCAAATGGGTTTAATGAAAGGAGTTGCCTAGAAGGAAACGGGTCAAAGGGTTCAAAGTCATCTGAAGAGTATTGAAATGCATAAAAGCCCACTAAATCTTTTACTTAATAAATGATAGATTATATTTGTAATTAAGTTTGTAATTGTATTTAGCACATTATTTATTTATAAAATTCAAAAATTGTCTTTGCTGGTTAGTCTAACCCAACCAACCAGTTTCAGTTTTCAATCACCCTTAAAAATTGCCTGTTTGACCCGTTATCAAACCACCCATTTGGCACCGTTAATGTTCATACTCGTATATGCTTGTGTTGAACTAAACGACATACCTGCATTTTGAACAGGGAATAGCAGAGGTAATACGAACTACACGTCTCAGTTTATTGAAAACAGTAAGTTGCGGACACCTTCTAATGCAATGCAACATTTGCATAGTAAAGAATTTCAACATCGAGGAATTTATTCAGAAATTTCTTCAAAAATTCAAGATCATTCACATGTTAATCAAACCCCTTTGCTCTTTAAAGCTTCTAGTGCATACCCGTTTGCTAGTACCTCAGATGCAGGGAATTCCTTGTCTTCATCTTGGGTAAAGTCAGCTGATAGCTTGACTCACAAGTTAACCCCATTTCAAAAACACACATCGGTTTTATCATCTCCCAAGAGCCATGAGGTTTTTAGGGATAAGTGGCACATAAATGGCAATGGGTTTTACAACGGGTCATCGTCTGGGTCAAAAGAACTTCCTGCAAGATTGCATTTGGTTGGTTTTGGTTATCGAAACAATAAGCTTGATGATGGGTCTCGAAAGATCTTTAAAGGCTCAAACTTTGTTGATTTAACAGATACTACCAAAGATATGGACTTGAATACTGTTCAAACTTTGTCTAATGAAGATGATAATTCGAGCAAACGTGACCAGACGGTGCTGCCATGGCTTACAGCTAAACCGGTCATCCGTAAAAATGGTTACCATTCGAGTGATTTGGCAAAAGAGAAAGATGATTCTTTGGGTGCTGATAAAAAGCTGTTAGGATTTCCAATTTTTGCGAAATTTTGTGTTTTGAAAAATGATGATTCATCTGCTGTTTCGACCTCTGCATCAATTGAGCACAGAGGAATTGACATTAATGTGACTTGGGTTGATGATATAGAAAAGCAGATTGATGTCAATACAGATGCAGAAATCAAAATTTTCAAGAATCATTTTGATTTGAATTCATGTGTGACTGAAGATGATGATTTGTTAGTAATGGAATCCGTTAAAAGCTTGAAGAAAACAACAATGGAGATAGATTTAGAAGCACCTGCTGTTTCAGAGATTGTGGAAGAAGATGAACACAGAGAAACTAAACCAGAACCAAATCATCTCGAAAGCACAAAGCTTGAAAAGATTGCAGCGGAAGTGATCGTTGCGATATCTAGTCAGCCAAATCACACGGAGCCCATATCTACAGCAGACAATGATAATGACAATGACAACAACAATGATCCACTTTTATGGTTCGTCGAGGTGATCAATTCTTGGGAAACAAAACCAGTTTCTGCAACGCGTGAAGTGGATGAGTATGAGACGTTGACTTTACAATTAGAGGAGACTAAAGAGGAAGATTACATGCCTATGCCATTGGTTCTTGATTTTCAGGAACCTGAGGAAGTGGGTCCCACTTTAACGAGTAGTAGGCCCCGGAGAGGGCAAGCGAGGAGAGGTAGGCCCCGCAGGGATTTCCAAAGGGATGTCCTTCCGGGTATAACTTCTTTATCAAGGCATGAGATAACCGAAGATCTTCAAATATTTGGAGGGTTGATGAGAGCTACAGGTCATTCTTGGAATTTAGGATCAGCAAAAAGGAACGGGAAACGATTAGGAAACCGGGGTAGGCGGAGGGTGAAGGCGGTGGAGACAACTCTGGCCACCACCGCAACACCATCACTGCCGCCACCACCGCCACTATCATCTAAGCAGGTTGACAATGTTGAAGTGGTGGGATTGGATGAAAGAAGCTTAACAGGGTGGGGTAAGACAACGAGAAGACCTCGAAGGCAAAGATGCGCTGCTGGTAATTCTGTTGCTGTCCAGTTAACATGATCTTTGTCCAAATTGATGAATGGTTGCTGTTTTCATTGTCGCGAGTTCATATCGTTTCGATAGAGGTCTCATGGTTTATTTTCGATACATACTATGATCGAATCGACAACTTTTGGTCGAGACACGTGGTTCTTGAAAAGGTTTAAGTTGTGAAAAATAGGAATTGTGGGCATTGATCATGGTGAAGTTGTTTTGGAATGTATTCATGTACTTTAAAATGTCCGTAAGGTGTTTGATGAAATGCCTAACACAGAAGATTTGTTTGTGTAAAGTGATGATCTGAAGGTGGTTGTGGAATGATTCACATTGAAACCAATTAAAACGTGTTGGGATTTTGAGTTTGTATGCTGGAATCATTTGTGGGCATTTCATATGCAGCCGAGCTGGACCTACACCAACGGGTTTTCTTCACACCGCGACCCAGTCTCAGGCTTGACTGCTCAGGAATGTCTATAGCCGATCTCAAGAAAACCCGCTCGCTACTTAATTTTTTACCATACTTAACTAATAAAATATGAAAGCAATTTCTAAACTGAATTTTAATAATTCAAACTATACCATGTTGGTTAATAATACTCTATACAGGTAACATGACCAATAATACTTGAAACTTTCAATTTTGTTGTAAAGATTAATCCTACACACATAATCAATATAGATTTCCACTTAATGTTGCTTACAAGGAACATATGTTTTCCATTTTGCTCATAATCATCTTTGTGAGTGATCAAATGTAAATCTATGATGAGTAGTGGAATTGGAGAAAGTAAAAGTTTGAAGTATTATTGGTTAAATTATTAGTATGAATAATTATCTAATAGAGTCATTTTGTACCTTTTCGTAAACAAGTTTAAGAAAACTTTCATTTATTAGTCAAAACTAGTTTAGAAACTCATGTACTATACGAGTTTAATGAAAATATTAACTTTATAGTTATTTATCAATATTTAAAAATTATAAAATATTTTTGAGATAAAATATGATTGAAATTATGTATATTAACTATTTTAGGTAATAAAATAATAAACACATTTTTTTAAACTTTTGTCTTTTAAAAACTTTTGCCTTAAATTTTTTTTCTAAACACTTCAAATCTTTTTAAAAATAATTTTTTTAAACAATGTCATTTTTTAAAAGTTATTTATATTAAAAAACTTTATATCGCAATTTTTTTTGTTTTTAAAAAAATTATGTTTTTTAATAAAAAGAAACATGTTTTTAATTTATCAAAAAATCTATTTTATAATTTGAAAAGTATATATATAATCATTAGAATTCAATGTATCATTAAGTAGTTAAATTTTATTGTAGTAACGACACATGTTCAAATCCTAGGCTGGATTAGATACATGTGTGTTACACGGATTCGAAAACATGGGATTGTAAATATAAAATTGTAAGGTAGTAAAACATATTTAGATTTAAGAATATTAAACCATAATGTACATTGAAACGTAGATATTTTATAACGAATAATCGCTTGTTGTATCTTTTCATAAACAAGTTTAAGAGAACTTCCATTTATCGGTCATAATGATACCATCACAAGTTTTCACCATGAACTTTTTTCTCATAGTAAAAGTTAATGTCCATTTTACCCTCACTCACTCCATCAACATGTATCCATCGTAGCTCAACTTATCCTTATTCCTTAGGGGTGTAAATGAGCCAATCCGGCTCGTAATTTACTCAGGATCGGTTCCAAAAAAACTCGAATTGAGTCGAGCTTAAATGAGCTTGAGCTCATATTTTAGCTCGTTTGCTAAACAAGCTCAAGCTCAAGCTTCAGATTTCGTGCTCGAGCTGGCTAGCGAGCCTAAACGAGCTTTTTGTTTATATAATTTTTTATTTACATATTAATTATATGTAAATATATATTTACATAAATCATATTATTATACATAGTATTATGATAAAGATAATTAAATAATATATATTATTTTATATATAAATAGTAGGATTATAAATAATTATAAAAGCAATTATAAAAAATTTAATAATTTAATAATAAATTAGCCGAGTCCGAGCCGAGCTCGAGCTTGAAAAGTTTATGACGAGCCAAGCTCGAGTTTTAAAAACAAAACTACAAACAAACCGAGCTTGAGCTCGAGCTTTCTAAAACCAAACAAGCCGAGCTCGAGCCTAAGCGAGCTCGGACTCGGCTTGGCTCGTTTACACCGCTACTTATTCTTTCAACACCAAGGTCAAATACGGAAACATCAACCTACTTACTCATAATCTCTTTCTAATCAAAACAAACCATGGACTCGGGTGGCATTGACAAGAATCCTAGTAATGTATAGCCAAAATCATCCAATTCCGAGCTTACGGCCAGCGCCAAGGTGATATCCAACGCCGTCACCGGTAAGAAGATGGGCCCGGCAAGATAGCAGGCGCTGCCACAGATGTTCTTGATGTTGCGGCTAGTTATGGAATGCTAGACGAGAAACAAGGTTTGGGGAAGTGCATGGACCAAGCTATGAATTATCTTCATGAATATGAAACACTCCACACCACCACCACCACCACCAAAACCGAAACCTCCGGTAGCATGACCACCGAAACCACCACCACCAATATTGAAACGTCCAGCAACAAGACCACCAAAACCGCCAACACAACGAAGTGCAGTGATCCACCTTGCGATGATGGCAAATGCACTTAGACGTGTAACGAGTAGTATCAGGGTAAACACTATCATCAACGAAAGAGTAAATTTCATTTTTCTTCTAGTGGTTGGGACAAATAACAAATTTATGCTAGTGCCATCATGAAGTGGATCTATTAAGTTTTTAAATCAGAACTCAAATCCGTACTTTATCCCAAACCACATGGATCAAAATGTAAATTAACTATAATTTAAAAGTAAAGGTCGGTGGGGTTTCCCACCGGGCTTTACTCCCCTCAACTGTAGATTTTGATACTTTCACCCCTCGACTTTTTCAAAACCTTTATAAAATGTTAATTTAACCCCTTAAGTTTCTAAATGTTCGGGTTTACCTTTGTACAATATAAATTTGAGTCCATTTATATTTGGACGTAATAAAAAATGGCGGGTCAAATATAAAATGTTTACGTGCTTAACTCTATATACGCTTTTACACTGTCTACATTCCGACATACATCTATGTTTTGACATAGTTTTGTTCAGAGATTAGTAGGTTTACATTTCAGAGTAAGTTTTGTTTGGAAACACGCTGAGTCAAATATAATACATTTTTATTTATTCTACTTCACGCCGTAATTTAATTCGGAAACAAGTCGGAGTGATTGTTAGTCTATGTTTGGACATAATTTTGTCTGGAAAAAAGTCGGATCAAATATAATATATTTTCATTCAACGGTTTAAATTCAAGTTACTTTATGTATTGACGTAAATTTAATTTGCAAAACGAGCCGACTCTATTGTAACCTATACGTTATCACTCTACGTACGATGCCGCCGCAACACGAGGTGGGTAAAATACTTGTTACTCTTAAAAATACTTTGTTATTATTTTCTTTACTCTTAAAAAACAATCTTACTTGAGTTAATATATATGTAATGTGAAAAGACTTTCAACTTTCAAGATTTGCATCGGGCGAGTGTACTTAATTGCCGGTGGATCGGCGATCAGCTCTCTTGTTATTATGTTCGAAATTATATATACTCTAATATGAACTACTTCATTCATATAATTATACTTGAGCTCGTTTCTAAACCGATTCAGTTTGACCCAAAAACTGATTTTGCGTACCTCTAGTTTAAAACAAATATTAAAACCAACATATTTCAACCTAGCACAAACTGTTACTTAAGAGTATGCAAAGAACAAAATGCAAATCGCAAAAATCCCCATTTATAAGTGCAACTCATCAATTAAAACCCGAAAAGACTAACATACAAAGGGAACGAAAATAGGTCACCAGACAACAGCATGAACATAAACACATACCATTGAAGTTTTTTAACTTATCAGATAACAACCTTGCCAGTTTTACAGCACCCAAATATTTTTTTAATGATGAAAGCCATACTAAAAAGTAACTAAGACAAGATGTCAGAGAAAATATAAATACATATGAAGTTAAGTTTGATGGTTCGATAAACACATGGTATAAACAATAATGAAATGAATAACTCATTGTACCTCATATCATACGGATGCGACATCACAAACGACTTCTGGAAATGGACTGTATTCTGCGGCCCAAGGGTTGTTTTCTTTTACTTCAAACTTACTGGGATTCTTTTAATACTCATAATGAGATCAAAATCTGATCTTTTTCTTTCTCACTATTCGGTTGTTCTTCCAGATAAACAACAGAAAAATAAAAGCGCGATTAACACACAAATATGATGGGAGACCAGGGTAACTGTCTATCAGAATGGCAGTGACCAAAAGTTACTTGTTCATCAAAAGCCAGTTGTGAGAAAATTACCACTTTGGTGTCAATATACCAAAGTTTAGATCAACAAACCGAAGCAATTGTAAGCTGCGCATGCTGTCGTTTGGCATTGCAATTCTATGAAGAAGTTTGCTACGCTCCAAAGAAGGCGAAGGAACATGTAAATCTTTATGAGAGACAAAATGTCTTGAATAGAAATCAATGGCATATTCAAGATTCTTCCTTCGTAAAATAACCTGCCGGCAAGCTAAATTCCTCTGCTTGATTCAGGATCCTGGACTCCTCATCATCGGGTTTCTGTATCCAGGAAAGACATGCATGTTAGAGGCACACTTTGACTTTTAGAACCGATGCAGAATCGAGATGATGTTGTTCTTGTGAAACAGATAACTTCATCATTATTTTTTTTGCGTCGTATAATTTCATTCAATACCATTGTTCACTTTAACACTGAAGTAACAACCCTTGAAATGATCCATTTGATGGAGAAATGTTGAACTGTACATCGAATTTGGTAAGGAGGGAATAATGCACAAGTTTTTCAGCACCACATATACCAGCATTTCCGAGTTGTAGAAATGATCGAGCATCTGCAGGACATCTGTAGCAGAGAACAGCCTAGTGAAGCTGCAGCAAGTATGTCGTCACTTATAGTTCCACATAACATACAACTGAAATATTAGAGGTGGCAAAATGAGTGTCGAGTAGCATATAGAAACAGGTCGAATTGGGTTGACCCGAAACAGGCTGATTACAAACAATATGTTGTTCCAACAAAAATATACTTTTTTAGATTTAGTAGACTACGCTTTAACAGCATGTTTTGGGTAACTTCTGACCCATTTAACGCATTTGACCCATTAGAAATGAAATAACTCAATTCCATCCACTCATAAGTAAAATGATCGAAATTGCCACCTCTAATTGGAAAGTTAAATAGGAGGGGAGAGGTGAACCTTCTTAGCATGTATTCTGTTAGACCGTAAAGAACAAAGTGACGGTGTATTCCTGAAGCAAAGATAATAATAAAGTATGAAAGCTAGAAGCTTAACTAAGAAACGTCGTCATTTTCACACCAAGGTAACAAAAAGCTTTAGTGGTCACCCAGAAAATTGTTAATTTCATTAAAGCTGTCTTAAAACCTTCAAATCTGCTACTACATACATATGCAGAGTGAACAACAAATATTGATTTGAGCCAAGAGCGAAGGCTTGTAAATGAACTGAACAAACATGAACAGGGACTTGGAACTTATTCTGAACAGAACACAGACTTTCTTTTTTCGTTCGTTAAAAATATGAACGTGTTCTTATCTGTTTATGTTTAGTCATTAATATTCTGAACAAACATAAGCGGACATAAACACTCCGAGAAAAACAAACATAAACAAAAACAAACACAAACAAAAGTGAAGAAGGATATCCAAATTAAGGTCTAAATAGTAAATACAATCATCATCACATGATTTATCCGACACAAGCAAACAAACATAAATGAAATAACATAAACAAACGTAAATGAACAACATAAACGAACGTTCATAAACTGGATATGTGTTCATGTTCGTTCGCTTAATTCAATATATAAACTTTTTCCTCATGTACATTCGCTTATAAATGTATGAACATAAATTAACTTCCCATAACAATTCACTGAAAGTTCAGCTCGTTTACAGACCTAAAAGAGAGCAGTCAAACTGATTATTTACCTTGTAATTTAACAGGTGGATAATCTCAAGAGCTTCTAATAATTTAAGCTCCAAATCAACTTGTGATTGCTCCTAAAATGCCAAACATATAAAAAAATTAAGTAAAGGTGTTCACGGTCTAATTCGGCAGGTAATCTGTTAAATAATTATCTAGCGGACAATCAATTTGAACAGATCAAACATGCGATCAATGAAGATGAACGTTCGACAAACATAACGCATGTAATAACCCTAAACTCATCAAAATTACACATGCACATACTCATATAACAGAGAAATTAACCTTCCGAAGAGAAGAAGTGGACGAATTCGGAGCTTTGCAAGGAGATTGAACTGACAACCCGTCATGTTCGTCTTCGTTGTTTTTATTCACCACACCATTCATCTTCAACTTGTTACAGATTGATGGCGATGATAACCTAATTCTTTTCGTTTGTATGATTACGAACCTCAAGAATGAACACCAATTTAACGATGCAAAAGATGAATCAAATTCAACATGAATTTTGGGTGGGTTTTGATCGGTTAATCACAGTAGCTAGTTTGATCTGGAAGTACCTCGTATGGGTTTGTTGTTGGGCTAATGGGCTTGTGGCAACTTTGGACCACAAACTTGGCTATTGCATTTTGGCCCAATTATCATTTTCACTTTACGAAATACGAATTATCATTTCACTTTAGGAAAATAGGAATTATCATTCTCACTCTACGGACTACGAATTACCATCAGACAAAATTCTCCCTTGAAATACAAAACACAATTACACAATTATTGTAACATTCTTCAATGAGTTCTGTTTGTAAACTACTGGACGTTACTAGCTAAAAGCTTGAATCTAGTTGAATTTAAGCCTACGTTGAAGCTCATTTAATAACCTAAGTCTCCTTTTCATATGTCAGGTTTGATTAGGATCTAGGTGTAAGGGATTTCATTATAAATCCGGGATTTGAAATACCATAAGTGTGATTCGTATCAAACTTGAGTTTCTAATATTGAAATTATGTCCTTATCCAAATCATATTTCGAATTCGATTTTCACATTAAATTCAAACTTGAGTTTCGTCCAGACCCGACCCGCAATTTGATTATTTGAATTATATAATTTATATTTATTTTATAAGACTTACATTTTTATTCATATATACATAATACAAGCGCGGTGTATTATTTTAAGTATTTTCTATTTATATTTAATAGTTCAAGTGATTTCAAAATTACCCAAATCAAACCGCTTTCAAACCAAGCAAGTAACCTAACTTGAATAATCCAAAAACCATGTTATAGTTCTTTTCTACTTTGACCCGAGGAGAGGTAAATGAGGCTACACCACCACCAAGATGTACCCGAACCCGATAAGTCTCTTACAAGCCAAGTCTCAGGCAATAACAACCTAGAATTTGCTTCAACAGTATTTTGAAAGAAAAGAAATTGAGAAATAAACATTAATATCAACTTCTGAAACTTGATGAGTCAAGTACCGATGATATAGAAGATATTATGAGATCTGGAAATCATATTTGGACCGCCAGGTCAACAGTTCAACTATTTTAACTCGATCTATGGTACCAAAGTTTAATATCTATGTCAAACTTACAACATTCCCAAATGGCTAAATCATGCATAAATTATTTACATAATCCCAAATCTCTACAAGAATGTGATGGAGCATTCCTAACACACACTCGGAAAAGGTTCAACTTACACGGAGGCTCACACGCGCTTTAGCTATTCAAGCTGACGAACCAATACCTTCTCTTCCGGCTTTGAAAACAATGGAAGGGGAGTGTAGTCAGTATTGATGAAATCCTTGATCAGTTTTGTGACTGCTACTGGTTTTTCAACGTGCGGGTAATGACCACAATTTGGAATTTGTCGAATTATTGCATTTGGAAGCTCACAATGTAACCGCTGCATCATATTATTAAATGCGATTTTAGATGGTCGCCGGTACTTAGATTGATCATAAAAAAAGATGATTAATGGTTGCTATGATATGAAAGTACTAACCACTCCTAGCTTCCTGTCAATTATTTGATCATCTTCGCCCCATATTACGAGTGTTCTCTTCTGAACCTGGTGTGCCATTATAATAAAACAGGCTAGTCTCAGATTCACAAGAAAATGGATTCATTGGTATTATATTTTAGAACTAATGAAACAGGTTTTATAATGAAAAACCATAAAAGGAAATGGGCTGAAAGTTGCCCAAATTGTATTTTTAATACATAAAACCTCCTAGGTATTTATTTACCAAAAGATTATTATTGTTATAATATGATTTTTGCAATCACAGTTGACATCAAGTATTATAGAAAAATTAAGAAATTTTGGACAAAGAATGTAGTGTGTTTCGGGTCAACCCATCTTGACTTGTAAAAAACTACCTGTTTGACCCTAACCAAACAAACCTGGCTTATCTGGGAAGTGACATTGTATCCCCCGCTGTTCATAAAGTCAACTGTTGCTTCCTCCCACCAATGTAATATACAATGTAAACGTCCTATCTAGAACAGTTACAAACAGGAAAAAAACACATGTTTGTTATCTGACATCGAGGCACTAAACTGTGGAAATTGTTTGCAAAAGGAACTTACACGTGTCCAATCTAAGCATGTATCGAATGACAAGGAATTATAATTCAGATACGTAGCAAATAGACGTAATGGGAGGCTCTTCAACACAGATACCTGATCAAAAGGTCATTAAAGGAAGAATATTTATATCATAAGGTAATCATGGAAAGCATGAAAAGAAAAATAGATGTGTTTATTAGCGAACCATCATTTTTGAAGATACGTAGGCATGTTTTAATGAATTATATCAACAGTAAAATCAAAAAATGAAAAGGGATGTGATGAGAATCCAAAAGGCATTAACAACACAAAGCCAACTTCAAGATCTATTAAGCATAGGTGATCGAAGCTTTGAGTGGGCTACATGAAGGCATGCACACTAACGCTGAAAGTTGCTAATCAAGTTTATGCTTAGATTTAAGATTACTCTTAATTCAACAAATGGAGCAGTAAGATGCTTTGTTGTAAATGCATATCAACAATCAAGGGTTATAAATGGGTTGAGAAGTTGTAATAAATGGGTTAAACGGGTCATAATAAATTATTAGTTTTTTACTCTATTTAAAACGGGTTAAATAAGTCAACCCGAACATGACTCATTTAATTAAATAAGTAACCCGACAAGCTGTTATTAAACAGTTGGACATGATGACCAAAGCCTAATTTTTTTTCATGTCATGTCAGGAACTGTCACCCCTACCTTTATGTTTGTAAGGAGGGTAGTTCAAATTTTTATACTTTTATAAGAATTCAACTCCAAGATCTCATCAAAATATTCTACGCAGTAAGAGAAACAAAAAGGGTCTATTATCATAATAAAGAAAATGCATCAAGGATACTCACACCAGCATAAGCTACAGATTTTGGTAACCTAGAGAGGCCTCCCGTGCCTTCTGCATAAACACTTGCATCAATCAATATCAGCTTATCAACCTGTAAAAATATCAAAAACAAAACGAAATACTTTAACACGACAGCTCCGCCTATATAAGGTCCAGAACAGTGTTGCTTTATATTAGAGGCGGCAATTTCAACCCATGACTAATAAATGGGATGGTTCGGATTACATTTTATCTCTAACAGGGTCAAACTGGTTAAAAGTTGTAGTGTATTTTTATTGCATTAAACCTCAAATCACTTTATTCAATATATTGGACTATTTTTGAAAACATATTGTTTTTATATTCATATTTGGCACACCAAATTCTTATAAAAGAAATAAATAATTTGGATAAAAATTGTTTCGGGTCAACCCAACCCATTTGACCAAGTATCAAGAATCTACCAGTTATCCAACCCACCCATTTTTCCACCTCTACTTTATATTGTATCTCCACCACAGAAAATACTCTGTACTTACTGCTTCTGGATGATTAATAGCAAAGTCAATTGCAACTGCGGCTCCTAGACTTGGCCCAACTAGCAACATAGGTCTTCCAATGTAGGACTTCCAGAACTAAAAACAAAAATAAAAATAAAAACTATTTGTAAAATGGAACCATCAGGTAAGAAACCCCAATCTCCATTCATTTCGGAATTTGATTTTGCTGGTTTTTATTTCTTATATCTTAACCAAAAATCACATTTTAATTGATTTGCATACCATGCAAATGGGACCCACAGCATGAAACAGAGAACATACAGAAAGAATAGCTCATATACGTATCCAAGTTCCATGACTAACATGGGAACATAAAACGTGTATTCAAAGCTAATTGTTGGAGACTCATGAGTAGTAAACGACAACTGAAATTTGCTACACGACTTTACCTGATAAAGGTGATCCCGCTTAGATTCTACATTACATAGTGGAAGCTTTTCTGATAAAATCAAAAAAGATAAAAAAAAAAAAAGAGGATTAAAAAGCAGGTTTACTTATAGTCTAATACATAAAGATGGACAAAGGTCTAAAAAACAACCCAAATTAGAGAAACCCCATCCTAGAATATCAATTGCCCAGGTCTCAAAGCCAGCCTGCTCAAGAAGTGGAATTGTGTATCTCCATTCTAAACAAGAGCTGAAGAATACGAGATAAACAACAATGTAAACAAAAGTGCAACTTTTGACAAACATTTTAAAAATGCCTAAATGCCATGGATAAATAAGCCTTAAATCCTTTCAAAAACCAAAGCAATAGAATGTATGATTATAATGACATCAATGTATGATTTTGCCAAAAAGAGGGCTCCTTGATTTCATTAGATATTTCAAAATGAGATTTGTTGTACATTCTTTTACTAAAACTTTTACATTATTGGTAAGTCAAAGTGAACATATCAGAGACAATAGATGTGTACCTGTCAAACCCATGTAGTAGAACAAGTGGATAGACCGCTTTTTGTACCATTGGCTTCACGCAGCTACTCATAATACAATCCTTTGAGATGCTAAGCTGTGAATTCGAGATGATGTCCATTTTCACTTTAGTAAACCGAGTTGGACGAAACACTAAATATGCATAAATGAAAGGCATAATCTATTATAATAAAGTATAGAACACATATATCAACCATACAACTACTTTTTACTATGTCTTGAAATTAGAAGTATGCGAATGTAACATTTTTACCACTTAAATTTAGAGAAGCAAACATTGAGCTAGTCCACACACATCCAGATAGTAGATTTTCAATAATTCCTGTAGAATCTTTACATATGGGGCACAATGGGCAAGGGGTGAGGCTTCTCTTGAAGAAATTCTCTGTAGCAGCAGTGGACTTTAAAATGACCTATGATAAAAATAGTTTACAGTTTGGATGCCAGGAGATGTTCCTAAATTCATCCAGAAGTTGGCCAGAATTCCGGTTTGAGAAACCAGAATATGAAAGATGCTCGTGTAGTCGCAATCCAAAATATTATGCGTCGTTTTGGATAAACACGTGACTTTACCACAGTTTGGGCACAGGCTAGGTTGAAGACAAACATAAAATTCTTCCTTAAAGAGATCCAGTTTTTAGTCCAAATAAAAAATGTTCTGGGAATTTCCGACCCAACACCTCACGACTTGGAGCAGAGCAAGAAACAATTGTGGAGCACTGGTAGGGGAGCAACATATGTCACCAAAACATATGTCATAAGTTTATTAAAAAACCTTAGGAAGAAAGATGATCCTGAATAAACTGTCACCACTCATAGGGGAGCAACGTAACGGCACAAGATCAGTTGCATCACCTCGCTAGAAGGATCTGAGTGATCCACGAAAGTAGAACATTGTTAGCCTTGTGAGTGAATGGGGAGTTTCCCCACTAACCACCAGACTCTAGCTTGAGAGTAAGTCTTTAATAGTTAAAGAGTAATGAAAGAAGAATATTGAGTGAGTCGGTACTCAGTAGTAGCATGACTCCTCTCGCATAGAAGTATTATACTAACAAGTGTTTTGGACGTTTTTGCCATGTGGCACGTACGATACTTTGCTACCACATGGGACAAAGTACTGGTCGGAGGTAATGCGGGTGCACTACATGTCCCTACTGAGTAGTATGGAATTTTAGCACTGAAACACTACATGCATGTTACTTTGCGTGAAAAATATTCTGCATCTTGTTCTATGGAACGAACTCCATCTTAGACTTGTGTCCTAGGAGGGTAGGGCATGGGATTTAGTCTGGAGGCTGGAGCTTGTGGTTCAGACCGAAGAGTTTGGTTCGAAGCATGTGCTCCAAAGTGAAGGGTTTGGTACAAAGCCCGTTCTTCGGAGTGAAGGGTTTGGTCCTATCCCGTGCTCCGAGGTGAAGGGTTAGTCCTGTTTCGTGCTCCGCAGTTAAGGTTTTGGTACGAAGCCCGTGCTCCGTAGTGAAGGGTTTCGTCTGGCAACCGTGCTTCGGAGTGAAAGGTTTGGTCTGGAGCTTGTACTCCATAATGAAGGCTTGGTATGGAGCGGCGGAGTATGTGCCCCAAAATGCATCATTTGGTTAGAAGTTTTCACTTCGGAGTAAGGGGTATGGTCGAGAGCTAGTGCTTTACTATGTAAAGTTAAATGTTACCTCTTCACAAGTAACAATGCATAACATAAGTTTGGATGGCTTGAAGTAGAGATGTTATAAAGTTTCTAAACTCAAATAAGAGAGATAAGCGCTAAATTCCATCCTTTGCATTTTCAAATGACCTTACTTAACAAGAAACTAAAGAAGTCACTCTTTTGTGTCCATAACGAGGAACTATTATATTTATCTTTCGAACTCATTTGTGGAACTTAAAGGGCAAGAACCAAATCGTCCTATGTTGGGAGAGAAAAAAGTTGATGACTTCTAAAGTTAACACTTTGATGGAGCTCCTAAGTTGTAACACCCGGCCCCTCATACCACCAATATTGTCCGTTTTGCCCATGATGAACTCACGGATTTGCTTTTCGTTGCTTGGGTGAAAACTTTCCAGGGAGGTCACCCATCCCTGAATTGTTGCCACCTGAGCAGACTTAACTGTGAAGTTCTCCTCTCATCCACAACCAATACGCCCAAAACGCATTGGTGATATTAGAGACATGACATTCCTTATAAACCAGGAATCTACTGTCCACGGCCGATGTGGGATTTGCCTATGGTGTTACAATCACCCCCCCCCCTTTTGGACTCATCGTCCTCGATGAGGTTTGCCCCACCATCCCATCGATGGATATGGGATTTGCCTAAGGTGCCCCTCTGAACAACCCCGGGGACTCATCATCTTTGATGAGGTTTGTCGCATCATCCCGAACGGCACAGGAGTGGCTCTCACCATCCCATCGATGGATGTGGGATTTACCTAAGGTGCCCCTTTGAACAACCCCAGGGCCTCACCATCTTTGATGAGGTTTGCCCCACCATCCCAAACGGCACAGGAGTGGCTCTGATACCATTTTGTAACACCCGGCCCCTCATATCACCAATATTGTCCACTTTGCCCATGATGAGCTAATGGATTTGCTTTTAGTTGCTTGGGTGAAAACTTCCCAAAGAGGTCACCCATCCTTAAATTGTTGCCACCTGAGCACGCGTTGATGATATTAGAGGCAAGACATTCCTTATAAACCAGGAATCTCTCTTGTCCACGGTCGATGTGGGATTTGTCTAAGGTGTTACATAAGTCCTTTTAGAAAAGACAAAGAGTTGGTCATAAGGAAAATATAAGAGATAACAAGGCAAGTATATGCCATTTGATACCTAGCATGGATCTAAACTCCATTGCCTTTGTAATTTGATGAGATAGCATATACGTAAGGATGACAAACAGATAAAGAGATGAGTCACATTGACAAATCTCGATGTATGGTTTAAAAACTTCAACAAATTCTCCTTTCACCATAAGTTCTGAATCATACATCATAACTCATAAGACTTATCTGTATCCACTTGCACCAAATCTCACTAGATCCTATTTTATGTTAAGTGGCTAAAAAGAATATCCCATTCAACCCAAACGGTTGTTTAAATTAACGTTAATAGCCATAAGTTTTGGAACAAAAAAAAGCATAATTGAAACATGTCCTCAAGATTCATCAGCAAATTATGCCACTGAAGAATATTTTAAGTGACGTGCATGTGACATTAGACTATCACAAGCTCACTGCAATAATATGTTAATTAACCATGACTTGCTCTAATGACTAATTTTGTCTGCTCATTGGAACAAATCACATTTGAGAGCCACAAATTCACCATACACGAAGATATCATGAGGAGTTCTATGGACGACATTGCCTCGAAATAAAGAGCAAAGGAAAAAGGAACGGAATTATTTAAACTTTAGCATGGGATGAGTAAAAAAGAGGTGTATGATTACTTCCAATGAGGGGCTTGTAAAGATAAGTGTAGAAGAGGCATATCCCAAAGAGATTGAAGTTGCCAATGAATACGTTCACAAAATTCTAAGTGTAATGTAGGTCGTTAAATGGGATTTCAAGAAGACCACATTGTTTGTAAGATTTTCAAGCTACTTTAATTATCTGAAACGCCCATGTGTTTCATATCCTAACTCCTAAATCAACTAAAGTCCTCAATGGTGAGCACACACATTCAAAAGAGGATTTCTAAATAATAAGGTTCTAAAAGTGAGATACAAAATTTAGGTGATGAGTGACTTGCAAAATACACATCAGCGAAGCATATGACCACAACTATTGCGGGTGTAACATCCAACCTCTAATACTAACCAATATTGTTCGTTTTGCCACAATGAGCTCATGGCTGGATTTGATTGCCCCAGTGGAGACTCCCCAACCAGGATGGCACTCATCCGTTATTCTCACCAAAGCACGATTAACTATGAAATTCTCCACACATCCATGGTCAATGCACCGACTAGAGCACATTGGTGGTATTTGAAGTAACACATTATTAGCCCCTCCCTTATGGACGAGGTCTGCCTACAACATCTTAACATATGAAGAACAATTTTTTTTAAAAATACATTCATCTCATTATCGGTTTACCGTACCCAAAGGAGCCAACAAGCCTAAACACTCGACCAAAATCACGAACCATACATCTTTTTCGGAACAAACATCAAAAACCGAATAACCAAAAACCTCCATCAAACAACAAAATCAATAACCAAATTCCAAAACACACATTACCAATTTCGTCCCTAAAGTAAAAAGTGCATTTCACCTTTTCCCTAAAAAACTCAAAAATTGAACCACACATATCAAGTTAGGTTGACAATGGGGCCATTTCACACCAAAAAGGAAATACATCAACAGATGATCAGAAGGGGGGATTTACCTCCACCGGCAATCGTTCAATCCTCGAAGCCAATTTCCGAGCAAACGGATCCTTAACATTCTCCACCTCTTTCGGCAGAAACGGTGGGAAAACCTCCGCCGATAGTCGGACCACCGGCGGCAACCGCCGATTGGAGGTGTTTATCATTCCGATAGGTGAGAAAGGGGCGGAGATGGCGGTGGCGGTGGCGGTGAACATAACTTCCGGCGAGGCTACCGGAGGAGGTACGGTGTAGGTGTAGAGTACGTAGAGAAGATTGATGGCGATTGTGATGGTGGAGAAGCTTATTATTATTATTATTGTTGTACTTGTGGAAGGTGGTTCACCGCAGGCGAATTGTTAATAATCGACAGACGTCACTGCTACTTCGACATGCTCCTTCGTTATGGTGTACGTCTGTAGTAGGAGTATAGCGTCAATGCCACACTCCATTTGTTGCAAACAAGGTGGATGTATATATAGTGAATCACACACATGGTTCACTTATGTTAAGGGTGAAAAAGGTCGCATGAAAAATAGTTAGATTTATGAGTTTGGGTACGAGACTTGTATTAGATGACACATGGTCTAATCATCGTATACTTGAAAAATGATAAGTTTTACTTTTATTTTCACTTGGTCATTGTCTTTTTTTTTAAACAATAATATCTTATGTTAGGCTTTTTTAATTATTTCTAGAGTTAATTACACGGATAGTCCCTATAGTTTTATTAAAATAAAAGGTTTGTATATTAATTTTTTTAAGTAATATGTTTGGGGCTTATGTTTTCAGATTTGTAACGAGTTTGTGTATTAAGGCTAACTTTTATGTTAAATTTGTGCGAAATAACTAAATTACCCTTTTATAACCCTAAAGGGCCGTTGTGTATTTAACTTTAATTTATTAAGGGGGCATTTGTGTAATATCTATGTGTGTGTAAAGAATCGAGAGTTTGGGAAGGCAACAATCAGGCCCCACCACCAACCACCACCGTTAGTCGCCACCACCACCATCGTTGGCCGCCAATCACCACCCACCAACACCACTCACCCCATGTCGTCTTCATCACCATCACATTGTCACCCCCATTCCCCTGTTCACTCTATCTCTAACCTAATATTATGTCACATCCAATGGCGGAGCTTGAACACTCCTATAGGGGGCAGGGACGAACTAAATTTTTTTAAGAGGACGAACTCGATATATACATAAAAACTTACACTATTTGACCAAAATTTTACACTACCGGGCCAAAAATTAACAATGCTGACAAAAAAAGAGGGGGCAAACCATTAAAAACTTACACCAGCGTTTCCATCGGATCCAGTTACACCATTAAAGTTGCAGAACAAAGCTCTAACTTAATCGAAGATTTAGAGCTTCAACTTTCATGGGGTCAAATCTATATCTCGTAAACAACAAGCATTGTTTGTGGTATGAAAATGCTTACTCTCTTTTCATCATTATGACCTTCGATCCTACCATTAGTAATCTTTAGATCTTCAATTAACGGGGATGAAATTGACTTTTTTGGATATAAGAGTAGTTTAAGGTAGTGGTGACTGATTGTTTAGGTTGTGGGGATCTGTCATTGAGGGGTGGAGGCAATGGTGCGGTTGTGGTGAGAAGAAAGAGAAGGGGAGAGGCAGAGGTGTGGTGGTGCTACCGGAGGAGAAGGTGAGCGACGGAGGTGTGGTGGTGCTGCCGGAGGAGGAGAAGGGGAGCGACGGAGGTGTGGTGGTGCTGCTGGAGAAGACAGGTAAGTAGGGTTTTGACGGTGATTTTTAATTTTTAATTTTAATTTAATGTTTATATAAAATATAGAATTAGTCCCTCACTACATATAATTTACATAATTAGCACTTTAAATGTGAAAAGACAATAATGCCCTTAAACCTAACATAAACGCTAACGAAAGTTAGCCTTAAGACCCAAACTCATTATAAAATTAAAATCATAAGTCTCAAACTTGTTACTCAAAAAAGTCGGTATCTAAACTTATTATTTTCATCAAACCACAAAACCATCTGTGTGATTAACTTTTGTTTCTAACTAGATCTAAACATGAATAGCCTTTAAAAAAGTTTTTACTTTTACTACCAGGCTACCAACATAGGTTGTTCTTAACCATTGTCTGGTGATAATTCATTCTAGTAGTTTCATTATTTGGATGTTTGTTTCTATTTTATATGTTATGAAGTATAAACTTATGTTTTTGAAAATTATATTGTTATCAAATTATATGTTTTTAATATTTTTAACATTTTGTGATGATAATAATATGTTGGTAATTTGTCATGCTTTAATTTATTATAGTTTGTTAAAAACAAAAAGTTACATAAAAAATAGAATGGTAAGAAAATAAATAATGTTAGAAATTCCATCTCATTTTTTTAGCAAACTAATGCGTAATCTGGTTCTAACTATGCATGATACCCGACAAGTATTAAGCTAATAGATATAGGAAACGGTTTTACAATCGGATGTGAGACTGAGTCTATCAACGTTTGTCATAAACCCGCCCCATTGACATCCTTACTTAATATATGATTTTATATTTTTTATGAATTAAGGATTTAAAATCCGTATAGATGTTTTACGGGCTTTTGTTCCTAAAAGTTATGAATTTGATCTCTATAACTCGTCAAAATGTAATACATTTCTATGCAAAATTATCATTTTATCCGTATGCTTCAAATAATTTTATATGTCGTTTGTGTAATTGTATCTACTTTAGACGAAATGAGAAATTTGAATACACACACATATACGAGTTAGAATGTGTGAAGTGCACACTCTTTTTCAAGACTATTCTAATCTCGAACATAATAAACCTACAAGGTTCGAATGGACGAAGCCCTATATCACGAGGGATTGCAAGGAGCACAAGTGACAACACCCTTATAGGGGGTTCATGAGATGTCTGGTTAGCACGAAGAAGTTTTATATTAACATGTTAATTATACATTGGAAGTTGATTTGAATTTGCATTTTTAGTAAAAGCTACATGAACTTTTAATCATCACTGGTAATTATGATCGATAGCAACAGCTGAACACCTAGCTTTTAGTGGCAACTGGCAACTTCTATGATTAACAATAACTAAGTTGTTGCTCATGGGGAGACTGCTGAAGAATTTTCTACTTGTTAATTGTCCAACTGTTGACAATTATAACCGGTAATTGTTGCACTCTTTCATGAAGTGTTGCAATGTTTCATCCTGATCACTATGATGGCTTAGCTCTTGTATAAAGGAGTTTGTTTGGTTTATTTAAAAGATGATGATTTCAATTTCACTTTCATATAAAAGAACATCTCATTTTTTGCATAACTTTTTATGTCTTATATGGTTATTGATATCGTATACACATGAAATGCTTTAATCTGAAAGTGAATTTATCCATAATTCAAAAAACTTATCTGATTCTAATTGGATTGAGAAACCTACAAGATTCTTATATTCTCGTATATGTAAGACCTTGTGATCAGGATGGATATTTAGTAACTATGGTATCAATGATACTAACCTTGTGTTTTGAACATGAAGTGATAGAAATATATAAAAGAGAGAGTAAAATCACATCTGTGGTTTTGGACATTGGAAAATATGTCTTTAACATAAAAAATTATCATGATAAACACTTAAAAACTATATTTAACATTTACGTTCATTTAATTGTTTTGTATTGTTGTAGATCTCAGCTAAAATACAATTAAAATTTCAAAATATGAGTTATCTATCTTTGAAATATGAATGTGGCCTAAGGTATATATAAGAAATAAATACTTAAGAAACTACAACTAAAGTCAAAAAATACAAAATTAGATTTATTATTATGGAAGCTATAATTCTCGTCCACATGCTATTATGTTGGTCAATCTTAAACGCCACCAGCAATTCCACATTAAGGGTGCATTCGCTAACTGTTATATATTTTAGTATAATTTGATTGATTAGTCGATCAAATTGATTATGATATCCATTAAACAAGTTAGAGAGTGCGAAGTGCACATTTGTTTGAGTTTATTGTGATCTTCGATATTAGCATCTTCTTAGGGGCAAAGCCCCTAAGCAACGGGGGTCCGGGGGTAGCGCCCCTGGGAGCGGGGTCCAAGGGGCGGGAGCCCCTGGCAGGGTCGAGCTTGGGGAAAATTTGAGTGTTTTTAAACATGAAAACTGCATTCGGCAGTTAATCCCATCCCTGTAAAATACGATTTTGAAACATGATCGATTTATTATTCTCATTTCTGGTTCAAGAAACTCTACAATCAATTCATATATGGTTCTTAATTTCTGAGTTTTATCCGATTGAAATTTTGGATTGAACCCCAAATATTTTCAAACTGAAAGTGTTCTTCACGACTCTTAGATCATCCGGTTTATCTGAATCAATTTATCTACAAAGATTGAAACTATTCGTTGTTGAAGATGACAGACGGTGATTCTGTGAAAGACATGACAAGCAAATTCGCAAAACTGGACAAGTTTGAAGGACAAGACTTTCGAAGATGGCAGAAGAAGATGCATTTCCTGTTGACCACTCTGAAGGTTGTGTATGTTCTAATTATCCCCATGTCAGAATTGATGGAAAACGAGTCTCTGGAACAGACTAGGAGGCGATGCAAGTGGGAGAATGATGACTACATCTGTCGTGGTCACATCTTAAACGGTATGTCTGATTTCCTGTTTGATATCTATCAAAATGTTGAATCTGCAAAAGAACTATGGGATTCCATTGAATCCAAATATATGGCAGAAGATTCTTCAAGTAAGAAATTTCTGGTTAGTAATTTTATAAATTACAAGATGATGGATTCAAGGCCTGTCATGGAACAATATAATGAACTATTAAGGATTCTGGGACAATTTGTTCAACATGATATGAAGATGGATGAATTCACCTTGGTTTCTAGTATAATTGACAAACTTCCTTCTTCTTGGAAAGATTTCAAACATACTTTAAAACATAAGAAGGAAGAATTGAGTCTTGTCCAACTTGGTAGTCACTTTAGAATTGAAGAGTCTCTAAGGGCTCAAGAGGGTGACAAAGTTAAGGACAAAAACATGGTTGGACCCTCACAAGTGAACATGGTGAAAGAAGGTGAAGCATCAAAGAATGCCAACAAGTTCAAAGGCAAACGAAAGTTTAAAGGTAACAACAACAACAAAGGCCCCAACAAGAAACCAAAGTTAGCATGTTGGAAGTGTGACAAATCTGGTCGTTTCAAGAAGGATTGTCGAGTTGGTAAAGGCAAGAATGACGCTGGTCCAAGTGGATCTAAGGATCCGGAAAACAACAATGTCAGATTTTAGTTCCAAATTATAATTCGGGTGAGAATTATGTATTATTAATTTTTGAATCATTTTATGTGCAGGATGATGATGTTGCTTGGTGGGTTGATTCGGGAGCAACTAATCATGTGTGTAAAGATCTTCGTTGGTTCAAGGACTCTCAACAAACTGAAGATGGATCATTATTAAAAATGGGTAATGTTGCAACCAAACCAATCATGGGACTAGGAAATATAAAGCTTGTGTTTACTTCTGGAAAATGTTTAGTATTAAAAAAAAGTGTTGTATGTACCCGGGATTCGAAAGAATCTGTTGTCTGGTATTTTATTAAATAATTATGGTTACAAGCAAGTGTTGGAAAATGACAAGTATATCTTGTCAAGACATGGTATTTTTGTTGGATTTGGTTATCTATGTAATGGTATGTTTATATTGAATTTGGATATTTCTTTTGGTAATGAATCTGTTTGTATGGCTTCAACTAGTTCTAGTAATAATATGAACAAATCAAATTATGACATGCTAGACTAGGACACGTTCATTATAAAAAGCTAAAAGATATGTCAAAAATAAGTTTAATCCCTGTTTTTAATATGAACAATGAAAAATGCAAGACATGTATATTGACTAAGATAACTAGACAACCTTTTAAAGATGTTAATAGGGAAAGTAAAGTTTTAGATCTCATACATAGTAATTTATGTGACTTGCATGCTACACCATCTTTAGGTAATAAAAAGTATGTTATTATATTTATTGATGATGCCCCTAGATATTGCTATGTGTATTTATTGCATGCTAAGGATGAAGCTGTTGATAAATTTAAAATTTATAAACAAGAGGCAGAGCTTCATCAAAATAGGTTGATTAAAACTCTTCGTACTGATAGAGGAGGTGAGTATTATGATCCTGTGTATTACCAATCCACTGGTATAATACATCAACCTACAGCTCCTTATACACCCCAACAAAATGGTGTAGCAGAAAGAAAGAATAGGACTTTGAAAGAAATGGTTAATTCTATGTTGTCCTCTTCGGGTTTGAGTGAATGATTTTGGGGCGAGGCAATGTTAACAGCTTGTTATCTATTGAATAGAATTTCTAATAAAAAGAATAAGACTACCCCATATGAACTTTGGTACAAAAAGCCCCCAAACTTAAGTTATCTTAAAGTTTGGGGATGTAGAGCTGTTGTGTGGCTTACTGAACCCAAAAGGAAACCTTTAGTTGAAAGAGGTATAGATTGTATCTTTATTGTATATGCTTAATATTTCAAGGCTTATAGGTTCTATGTCTTAGGACATAATGATTATGTATCCGAAACTCAGTTATAAAGTCAAAAGATGCAATATTTGATGAAGAAAGATTTACTTCTATACCTAGACCAAAGGATGTGATTTCCAACGTTTCTCAAACTGATAATACATTTGGTAGTAATTCGGTTAATAGCAAAGATGTACTTTCTACTAGAACTGAACCAAGGAAAAGTATAAGAGCAAGAAAAGTCAAGTCTTTTGGTGATGATTTTCAACTTTATTTAGTTGAAGAATCAAGGAATGAGATTGGATCTCAATATCAATATTGTTTTAATATTTAGGAAGATCCAAAAACTGATAGTGAAGCTATGGCTTCTAGAGATGTTTCATTTTGGAAAGAAGCAATCCAAGATGAGATGGATTCCATTATGCAAAATAATACTTGGAAGTTGGCTGATTTACCTCCTGGATGTAAACCATTGGGGTGTAAATGGATCTTTAAAAATAAAATGAAGGTGGATGGTAGCATAGATAAGTTTAAAGCTAGATTGGTTATCCAAGATTGTAGACAAAAAGAAGGTATTGATTTCTTTGATACTTATGCTCCTGTTGCTAGGATTTCTACTATTAGATTGTTATTAGCACTTGCAACTATACACAATCTTGTGGTTCACCAAATGAATGTGAAAACTGCATTTTTAAATGGTGAATTAGATGAGGAGATTTACATGAAACAACCTAAAGGCTTTGTTATACCTGGTAATAAGAATAAAGTTTGTAAGTTGATAAAATCTTTATATGGTTATAGGCAAGCACCAAAACAATGACATTAAAAGTTTGATGATGTTGTGTTGTATAATGGTTTTGTGCTAAACCAAGCAGACAAATGTGTATATAGCAAGTTTGACACTTCTGGTAAAGGAGTTATAGTTTGCTTATATGTAGATAACATGTTAATCTTTGATACTGACCAAAGTCAAGTTGATAAAACTAAGGAATTCTTGTCATCTAAGTTTGCTATGAAAGACATAGGGGAGGCCGAAGTGATCCTTGGTATAAAGATCAAGTGTAGGAATAATTGTATTTCAATTTCTCAATCTCATTATATTGAGAAGATTTTAAAGAAATTTAACTTCAAAGATTGTTCTACTGTAAGCACTCCTATAGATCCTAATCTTAAGCTTCTACCTAATAAAGGTATGGTAGTATCTCAACTTGATTACTCAAAAGCTATTGGAAGTCTCATGTACGCCATGATTATCACTAGGCCTGATATAGCCTATGTTGTTGGAAAGCTTAGTAGATTTATTAGTAACCCTAGTTCACATCACTGGCAAGCTATTAATTGAGTATTTAAGTACTTAAAAGGAACAATGAATTATTTTAACATATTCTGGATTTCCTTTTGTTATTGAAGGTTAGTCGAATGCAAGTTGGATTATAAATATGGAAGATCATTCTTCCATAAGTGGATGGACATTCCTACTTGGAGGAGGTACCATCTCTTGGGCATCAAAGAAACAAACTTGCATTACTAACTCAACAATGGAATATGAGTTTGTGGCATTAGCAGCAGCTGGTAAAGAAGCTGTATGGCTAAGAAACTTGATTTATGAAATTCCATTGTGGCCTAAACCGATATCAGCTATATCTATTACATGTGATAGTGAAGCCACTTTGGCTAAGGCTTATAGTCAAGTGTATAATGGCAAGTCTAGACACTTAGGTGTTAGACATAGCATGATTCGTGAGCTCGTCATGCATGGTGTGATATCTGTGGAGTTTGTGAGAACTCAACATAATTTTTCCGATCATCTAACTAAAGGATTAAATAGAGATCTTGTGCACAAGTCGGCTTTGGAGATGGGATTGAAGTCCATCTAAAATTAAGATACCCAATTCCCATCTAGTATAACACTAGATACTGAATTCAATGCGAAAAGCTTAACATCTAGAGATTGGAACGCATTAGTAGCAACATCCTAAGGTATGTGTTCAGACCTGCAGTTGAAGAGGTTGAAGTCTAACTTCTTAATAGTTCTTTTAAAAAATTGCATATGCAGGTGCAAGAAGAAAAAAACTACCTATATGAGCATGAAGTTTAGCTGCTTCAAGAAGCTTGGACTCTGCTTTGATATGCTTATGAAGGATAAGGACACAAGGCTAGTAAAATATAGTGTTAAGTAAGAACATATATGTAAACTTTTGTGTATATTATCTTCATGTATTCACTATGAATAGCAAGGGTTCAATCCGTAGTGACACCCTAATATTCGAATATTTGAAATGTGTAATATACTAAAATGAAATTCAATCGTTACGATATTTCATTTATGCATAAGTTTGATTTCTTGTGTGAGTTTGTTTAGTTAATCAAGGATTACACTAAAATGGGGAAGGAATGTTATATATTTTAATGTAAAATACAAATTTGAAACATGATCGATTTATTATTCTCATTTCTGGTTCAAGAAACTCTACAATCAATATATATCGTTCTTAATTTTTGAGTTTTATCCGATTGAAATTTTAGATTGAACCCAAATAGTTTCAATCTGATAGTGTTCTTCATGACACTCGTATCATCAGGTTTATTTGAATCAATTTATCTACAACAACTCACAAACGCCCTACACCAAGTCCATTGATTTCTTGGGGCGCCAATACCTTGTCCCATGCGACTCAGTAGACTTTTGAATTTTTCATAATATCTTCCTATAAAGATTTTGTTATGATTTTTATAGACCATTGATGACCTCCACAGTGATAGGCTTGCTTCAAAATTAGTTAAATTCTAGCTTCCAGTTCTTGATTGAGTTCATGTTGGCACCAATGAGTAATGGGAACATGACTTTTTCGACAGTGTAACATGGCAATTATGTTCTCGATGTAGATTGGGTCTATATCGATCTCAAAGATGCTATTTTTGTCAAAATGATGTGGATAGTTGTTTGTTTTTAACGTTATCTTTTTTAGAATAACTATTGCACCCTTATATTAAAATGACAAAAAGAAAACAAAAGGTAACCGAATGATATGGTAAACTTTTATGATAATGGGACACATTATGTAAAAGATGTGGTACAATACAGATTAAGATATATGACATGATGTTTTGAACACCTTATTGTGGTATGTTTTATAATTTTTATTCGTTTGTTAGAAAAATATATACATGTTTAAATATTCTAGCGATCGAGTATGGATTTTAGGTGCTCTCACGATGATGAAAGCTAGGTTGCAACATAGACAAGTATGTTGGTTGATCCGTGCAACCTAACCTTATATGTTTGGACTCGTCTAGCCCATCAAGTTAACTATCGTAAACCTTTTAAACATTAAGTCTAGAGGAATGTTAGATATTTATATTAACTATTACCAGGTGTTTAACTATTTAGTTAACTTGCATTTCCTTGTGATACATGACCATGTGTTTCCAATTAATTAATTTGTACAAATAAATGAATATATGAAAAGGAAATGTACCTAACTCTAAGCAATTTAAATGAATTTAAGTTAGTACCCAATTGATAGTACATTTTAACGTGACATGGACTACCTACAAAACATAATAATACTACAAAATAAAACAAGGAATTATTGTGTTTTAAACATTTAATATTTTATTTTTAATATAAATTGACTACTCGTTTAATCTGAAAAACAATTTATTTAGTTTTAGTTGCATTTTAGCACCTCAAATTTACAAATTTAAATCCAAGATTACGTTAAAATAAAAACCAAAATAAATTATAAATCCAATAAAACAAATTTTCACATTTGATGTATTAATATCAATGCCTCATATTTTTTGACTTTTTAAACATATGGTCCCACAAGAGTACGTACAATCTTCTATTTTGTTTTATTTAAAAGATATGAGTCATTGATCTTAATAGATTAAATATGAAGATTTATTTTATTGATTTTCATAATTTTTTTTAGTTTTCATTTAAATTAAACCCTCTGAAACCAATATAAATATGTATAAAGAAATTGCGTTTAAACTAAAAACCTGACATTTATTTCTCTGTTGACTTCTAGATTTGGCATATATGAACAATCACTTTATGTTACAACATATAAAAACTCACTTACAAAAACAAACAGGTAAAAAGGACCAACATGTGAAATCGTCATGGTCAACCTGTGAAACTATAATGGTAACTTGAAACATGTTTGTTTGGTTAAACATGTCCATAGATTTAAATTGTAAATAGCTTGAATAAGCTTAGACTAATCCCCAACTTAAAGTTTTGTGTTAAGTACCCATCGTATGAGAAACTAAACTTTTAGCTCTTGAATAATTGGTGAATAGTGTGTGCATGGATGTAGAATATTTGGTGGAACGAGTGAACAAAATTTCACATCAGCGTATCAAGAGTTGCTAGATATTAAATAATTGGTCAAATGTCACTTCAATAAATATCGTTTAATGGGGAACAAATCTTTTCTAGAAAGTGGAGTGATTTTAAAATCATCGAAAATATACTTTGCATATTAAAATTAAAAATTAAAAATATATAATATAACACCACATAATCTGGTGGTACATAAATAATTATTTTATTTTTGAGTTGTTAGTTGTTTATGGGAAAAAAGATATATAGTATTGTTTGATGATCATGGGACCGGTTTTTTTCGACGGTAGTGTTAAATTTTAGTCCGGTAGTGTAAATTTTTGGTCTGGTAGTGTAAATTTTTATATAAATATCGAGTTCGCCCCTGTAAAAAAATTTAATTTCGCCCCCTCCCCCCACTACGAGAATGTTCAAGCTCCGCCACTATTGATAATCACATGGTTGAACAAAAAATTATGTGAAGCCATCTCTATGTTTAAGAAATAATCGTCCATTGAGAATTACTTCTTCTATCTAAATAAAATTATTATATAAGAAAACATTAAATAGTTTTAATAAAATTTTTATATAATAAAAGAATAACTACGATGCACGCGTGTAAGATTTTAAAGCACCATCAATTTATTTTCCTGCTCATTTGTTCCCTTCCAATATGTACATTACCATATTTGTGTTAAAAGTGAAATCAAATCATCACTAATTCTTCTTTCACGATTTGCATCATTAATCTGTTACGATTTGCATGCCATTTTTTGTGAAAGATACCATTTTTATTTCCTCTTTTCTTTTTTCTCCACATCCATCATGAGTAGTTGTAATTTTTTTATTTTTATCTAATATAATTGTTTTTATTAGTCAAAACGAATAAAAACATATTTGGACCGTATAATACACAGGTTGCTTAGACTAGCATGTAATTTATAGGGTGGATTATGATAAAAAAAAATGTATTAAACCTAAAAAGTCTAATATGATTATGGGCTTGGTATATATAATTCTATTGTTTTAAAAAAAGATTATTTGATTATTGTATCAACTACGTCAGATAATTATGTCTAATTCGTTAGGTCATTATGTTAAATATTTTTTTCGTCACTTGTTATATGTATTTCTCATTTTTCTTTATATTTTAAATTATTTCGTAATATTTTTACCATTGTTTTTCACAATTAAAAGTATAAAATTATATTATTTTACTAGTGTATTTTTCAAAACTCATAATGTTCAGGAAAACACAAGGACGAATAAAAAAACAAAACGAGCCATTTATCAATGTGTTTTATATTAATCCATTATCTTTAGGAGCAAGTCATGTTTAATAACTCAATAATTACTAAACAAATATAATTCAAAAGCTATTATCAACTTCCTGATAACTAGATTATTACCGACTCTTGATAACTTGTCATAACCATTTTCAATCATTAACATTTGATATTAATTTAAATATAACTAATTACCAATTTAAAGATGTATTATATATTGTGTCAAATACATAAAAGATTGTACATATCTTTTTTTTATTTTAATTTTTTGTTTTAAACCTAATACTTTTACATATCTTTCACAATTTAACCCCTAAAGTTTTTCACTTTCAACTCTAGTCCCTAATAATTTTTATCTTTTACAAAATTTTTGATTTACGGTCTAAATTTTGAGAGTTTACACGTCATACCGTGCACATGCGGTTCAACGTTATTACGTTTATTTTTTCTCTTTAACATATCCGTCTTAACGTCGGGGTCCTAGAACAACTTACTTATTGTTTTTAATGTTTTAGATGTCACGTGCATAGTTCAAAGTTTTTACGTCTACTTTCCGTTTTGTTTTATTCTTTCGTTTTTGTTTTATTTTTTAATATGATCTTTTTCAGTGTTGATGGCCGCTGATAATGGTATGACATTGGTGTTACTTGATACGGTTTTACGCCACCGCCACAACCGCGGCGGGATTAATACTAGTTAATTATTAATTTAACAATGATCCAACTACAATTAAATAAATATATTTTTTTAATATAAATTATTTCATAAGATATATATTTTTCTCTTTTAATTAATATTCGTATCTAGATTATTTAACTCGATAAATAATTCTAATGTTTTGTAGATGGTGTAACCTTTTTGAATCTTATCTTAATAATAGTACTTATATGTATTAGAGACAGACCCAAGTGTCCCTTATGGGGTTCACCCGCACCCCATGAAAAATTTATTTGTAATATATACGTTCTAATCCCGACCGACCCCCAAATACTTTTTATACCGATCCCCATACAATTCTAAACTAGGACCCGTTTGAACTTTTTACAACAACTAAGCATGAAATTTATGAAATAGAATCATAACATTTTTTACAAATACATACCTTTTCTAATCTAACTACACCTATTTAAAAAGAAAACGTTTAAACCTATTAACTATATAAATAATTAAGCACATTATTATATATATTCTTATTATTAATTCGATTACCAAAGGCCTAATAACTATTTAAAAAACTAAACTCATTACTTTATTATCCCAACCATTAAACAAATAACCTAATAACCAATACAATATTACAGTACAAATAATAATATAAAAATATTATAGTAATTAAATGGACAATTAGTTCGATCACATATCCGATTCTAGGTATTTGATCGTCATTGTCATCCTAAGCACACAACTGCTCGGTCTTTGATGAAACCTTGTTGTTGGAGCCGAAAACCACTAGTCACCCTCCTATCCACGGTTACACCCCCTCCCAAACCCAATTCTAAACGACTATTTCTATTTTGAACGATAGATGAATTTATATTATGTATTTAAGATTCAATTTGGTTTTATCTTTATATTATGTGGCCTGACTCGACCTGAACCAAACCGAACCGGAAAAAAAATTAATTATAAAACTATACAACTAGATCTAAAAAATATCCGACCCCATTAACAAAATTCCTGGATCCGTCACATAGTTACTCGAGCATACGCTATTTCCAACAAGTTCCACGTATGATTGTTTCTATAATAATCATTACACATGCCATCGTGTTTAGTTTACAGCTTAGTTATGTGTAATAACTAACATTTCCTTGGTATATATAGAGATGAATGTCTATAGTATAGTTTCAAGTTTGAAATGAACGATTTTAATTTTGAATTAATAAACCTCGATCTGTTCCATTACAAGTCTAAGGTTCTGTAATCGCTGTCTTCTTTTAAACTCGTTGTCTCATTCCTTTGTTTTTTTATTAAAACGGGCTCCAAAACTTGAGGCCCTAGATTCAAGTCTAGGACTTTTTACATAGGGCTCAACTCCAGTGACAAGATCGAATGCATAAGCATAAGCTTTCAAAAATGGACCAATACATTTTGAGGCCTTAGGCCCAAGCCTAAAACCTTTTAGTTAATCTTAATGCAAGGCTGAGCCCGAGTGACACAACCATGAACCATGTATGTTTTTTTTTTCTTTTTTCAACTCATTGTCTCATTAAAATTTTGCTAATCCCATAGTTGATAGATTTGACATATCAATCAATTGGCAACCAGTTGTTTCATATTATAGTATCGAATGGGCATGCAAATAGGTCATTTGACAATCCTTTGTCTTATAAGGACAATGGATTATATCTTTACATTGGTTGAAACTTATCTTTATTCTTATTTTTTCTTTTTAGATTCCACTTATTTTATATCAACCTCTTTACTTTTCTTCTTCATATTGGTTTGAGTGTTGAATGTCCTCCAGCTTTGACCGTAGATGAATATCAGAAAGAACATATATTTATGGTTACCATAGTTTGCATAAACCTAATAGGGTTATTATACTTCTATTTACGGTTAACAATAATACAAAATACTATACAAGATTTTCCGTTAGCCTATATGATATTAGATTCTTGAGATGCTTACAGGTTTTTTTTATCTAATAATTTCTACATTCACCCATGTAATATATGTCAGATTGTAGGCCATACCTATATCATGGCCCCCTTTGTCTGGCTTTCTTTCTTTTTATTTTTCTCCATCTTGTAATATCCTTGACACATTGTAGATTTTATGTAGAACATGATTTATTTGTTTTATTTTTCACAACCTTGTTACTATAGTCATCCTATTAATGACAGTGTCTTGTAGACTTGTACGACTTTTGTGGTGGTTAATCTTTACCTAGCCGTTTCACATATTCTAGCTTGTTCGCTCTTACCGACTTCATTTATTGTTTTTCATTATAGTCTCACCAATGAACTTCCTTCCACTTCAACCATGGATGATTATTTGATAAAACAAACAACAAAAAAGAATTCTTGTATCAGTTGGCAAATTAGTAATAACTAGTGTTATTACCTAGACGCGTGTTGCGCGTCTTGGGTATGACGTGAACTGATGCTCAAACTTATAATATTTAGCGTGCGGCTCAGAACTGGTGCCCGATTGTGGCTGCATACTGCAAATGGCTGACAAGCTAAAACAACCGGTACCAGTTTTCATGTATCATCACAGGTGCGTAATAGCCAAAACCAAGAGCCTCATATGAACACGTATCCATCATCATCGACATCAACAACCAACAGTGCAACCGAATAAGATTAGACGACCAACAAACAATGGTTCAAAAAACATGCATAGCAACATCTCAAAAGAGATGAAGCTCAACATTATCGACAGGTAACAGAGCCTCAACCTTAGCATCATCGACATTTGATAAATGACAAAAAAAGTCTAGCATCATCGACATCAACAAAAAACCAAAAAATATCGAAATCAACTATTTAAGACAACAAGATCACACCGAAGGGACGAAAACAGCCGAGGGGACCACGTCTACCACATAGGGAAGACTGAAGGGCTATAGACACACCGCTAATGTCCCGTCACCGTCACCATCAAAAAGTACATCAGTTCTGATATTCGATTAACCTTAAGGCAAATATGGGAGGCCTACATGCACGCGACCACACCTACACCAACGTCCGCTTTCGTCAACCGAGGACCATAACACACAGAAGGAGGAGAAATGGCTACTAACAAACAAAGTTTCCTAATAGTATATTTTAAGAGAAACAATATTGAATTTTAAAAAACTGAAACATAAAAACAAAACATCTATCACTATCAAGACAACCAACAATGTCATATAAATATCACAGATACATTATTGAAGTAGGAAAAGTAGATAACCCTTGATTAAAGATAGAGGATCATTCCAAAATCCATTACCTGCAAAAGCTACCAAGCACGAGCCCTAGATGAACCCGCTTTACTAACACTCCGCCATTATATACTTTTATGCCTAATAACAGCAAACATGAGCTAGTGGTTGTCTAACCGATCACAATAAATCAAATGCGCCGGAGTACCTGCGGGTGCAGACGAACAAAGGAAGATGAACAACCCAAGGCAAAGAAATCGAACCCAGGTGTGGTTTAGTCAAATGAGACCACCGATGATCAATACAAAGACAAAAAACCACAATAAGAATACACAACGTGGCTCTGATCTCGCTATTGGACGGATGTGGCTGAAACATGGTTGCAAGTGAAAAACATGTCCTTTGTCATCCTCGTTTCTGCCACACCAAGCAACGACCCATATCGTAGTCATCATAGCCAATGGAACATAACCAGCGAGAATCGAATCTCGAGCGATTTAGGGCTTCAAAGCAAACCTACACATTCATCAAACCAACAACTTAGGATTTCATAACTGAAACCATAACCACGAAGAACAACACAAACCGACGTAGCTAGAGTTATATAGCAGAAACCCTAACAAAGGAAGAAACATACTCAAACGAGGTAAGGAACAACCATAATTCCTAGCCAGCACCCAAGAGATGGAAGCGAATCGGTGGCAGCAAACGTTAATTCTTTCTCATCTCCTTGATAGTAGAAGCCTCCGACATTCGGTCGCCCTAAGCAGATGCCGATTTCAGGGAACATTAAACGATTGGAACCACAACAACCACCAAGTCGGCTGCCACGTCAAAGTGGAAATAGATAGGTACAACCGGTGAACCCACTGCCTCGATCTAGCCGGAAGCGGAAGGCCAACGACCTGACATCTCCGGGACCCCGGAGACCTAATCAAGTCGCCGCCACTGACAAAGCGAAATAGCCATCACCAGCGACGAAGCCAATGTTATAAGACGGCAGTCGCGACGGTAATAGGCGCCAACACCAGGGCAACCACTGCCTGCGTGTTGGCGGCCAGACACTTTCTCTCTAAAATTGGGCGGAAAGAAAACATGAAAAAATCAAATTTAAATAGGCTGAAAACGAACAGAACGTTCAGCGAACGGAGAAGTTCGTTTTGTTCGTTCGTTTAATAAATGAACGAACATGAATAAGAAAATTTTGTTCGTTTAGTTAAACGAACGAACACGAACACAAGCGGTGTTCGTTCGTTTATGTTCGTAAACGTTCGATAATGTGTTCGTTTATGTTCGTTAATGTCTGTTCGTGAACGTTGTTCATTTATGTTCGTTAATATGTTCGATTATGTTTTTAATTTTTGTGTTAGTTATTTTTATGACAAGTATATCATGTGTTTTTGAATATTTATGCTATATGTTTATTTATTTTTTGTAAATTTTGTGATGAAATGCTGATTTTATTTCTAAAATAAATATGTGATCATTTGTATTCGTTTGTGTTCATGGACTTTTTGTGTTCGTCATGTTCATGAACATTTGTTTGTTTTCGTTTGATTTTGTTTGTGTCCGTTTGCGCTCAGTAAGTGTTCGTGAACAGTTCATGAACATGTTCATTTCCTTGATGAATGAACACGAACAAGGAAAACCGTTCGGTAAGTGTTCGTGAACAGTTCATGAACATGTTTATTTCTTAATAAATTTGTTCGTGTTCGTTCGGTTCGTTTGCAACCCTACATTTAAACATCAAGACACAGGGACTAAATATGAAAAACCTCTCCAAATAGTGGTGGCCAATACCAAAAAACAAAACACATTCCTATTCCTCTCTTTGCTAAATTAATATTATGTAATAATAATTAGAAGATATTGTTTCATTTTAATCATGTTTTTTATGATTTAGATTTAGAAGTAAAATTAATACGTGTGCGCCATCTTCACTTGGAAAAACTTTTTTTCGAACGGCAAACTTGAACGCGTTTTTATTTTACTCTTAGATGTATACTTTATGCATCACAAGACTTAAATTCTTAACAATTTGGATAGACATCTTTTTTTTCTACATATATTTTAAAATAACTAACTCATGCAACTTTTAAAACTAGTCTTATATCCATACAGTGTCTATCATCTAACTCAAAATTTCAGCCACTTGAAAAAGAACACCTTACTACATACCTTATTACTGCACCTTGATACCGGTAAGCCACAATAAAGTTATTCTCACATTGTGTATTATGAAGTTACAAACTCTTTTAGAGCATTCACATCGCACTTTTATTTTCATCTTTATAATTACATTAAAATCATTATTTTTTCTCTCTCTATTTTTTAATTAAATAATACTTTTTAATACGTTTATTATTACATTTTTTATCTCCTCTACTCACAACCACTTTCAAAAAAATTAAAAAATTAATAGAGATGAACAATGTTTTATCAAATATAAAGATGAACAGTAACAAATTATCTATCATTCACTTATAACAACTTAAAATTATTATTTATAATATAAAAAACATACTCATAAATATATATAAAAAATGGGATGCGAATGTTATTCCATACCTTGATACAACTAATCAATTAGGTTGGAGTACAAACAAATTTTTTTTGTCAGTGACCTCTTCTTTAGTTTACTATTTTCTTTTTTGATTGAAGAGACATTTTCAATTTTATACTTATTCTACTTTTAAAATCATTTACCCTACACATACTTCACTTTTAAAAAATTTTAGTGTGATAAAGATAAGATTTAAACACGTGCCTTTTTTTATCACCAGTTTACCACCCCGTTCTTTATTTTTTATGAATTGTTTGGCGGCCACCGGAGTAATATTCTGCAGCACGAAGGTGGTCGAGAAGGAGCTTCTTCCCCAATTCTTCAGCGTTCGTACTGCAATTCGAGATGATGAACCCTAAATCGGCTCCTAGTTTACGCAACCTTCTACCATTCATAAACAGACATCTCAGCTCCCGATTAACCTCTTCACCCTTCGCCATTCATCATAACCAACATCAATTCCACCATTTTCAATCACATCCATTTACTCCACACAACCCTAATTCATCTTCATCTTCATCTTCATCTTCATCTTCATCTTCTTCCGTATTCGATCATCACCCCGTTAATCTTTCTCTTAAAATGCCCCAAAGTTTTGATTTTTCTTTTGCAAGTCGTTCCCAGTACTCCACCACCACCACCACTGCCGGCGATGAAGATCTCCGCCGAGAAAACCCTCAAAAATTACCTCAGTGTAATGTTCTGTACTTGCAACATCTATATCTTTTCATACGTATTTTGGTTTTGTTACCTATGTTTGTATGCCTTCCAAGTGTTCGACGAAAGTTCGCTTTCAAAATTGTAGCTTATACTGTGTGCTATTTCCCATCTGAAGTCGTTGGATGTTTGTTCCTTATGTAAACTACAGAAACTAGAAAATTAACTCTTCATTTTAAAACATTCTTGCAGCTGACTCAAATGGTGATGTTGAACCCATCGACGTATGGGAGGAAGAAGATGAAACTGAGCCTGAGGTGTGTTATCTCACCTTTGTATTTACTCCACACAGTGGCGGAACCAGAATTTTTTTACGGTCATTTTGTAAAGTTCTCTTTTTTACCGACTACAATCCAGTTTTTCTTGAAAGAAATTTAAGTTTTATAAAAGAGTTTTGACCAATTCCGTGACCTAAGGGTCAACAGGCTCCTTTGACCCTCCTTGTTTCCGCCCCCGACTCGCTTGAAACTTGTAAATTATCTCTATTAATTATGCATCAGTTGGTGAATGTGGTTTGAACATTACAGATTGGAGATGGAGGAGATGGAGGTGGTGTTGTTTTACAAAACTGCCCTTGGGGTGAGAGAGTTCTATCTATTGCTCAAGATGTTTTGCAACAGTTTGGTGATGACATAGAAATCTTTGCTTTTAAAACCTCCCCTCGAGGATACATTTATGTGAGGCTAGATAGACTTGGTAACGAGTAAGATTTTGTATTTGATCTTGTTTTTATCATAGTATGCTTGTTTGACATCCTGTTTATGGACATGAACTCATGAAGATGATGTTTTTTTGTCGATTTAACATTTGGGTATTAGATATGGGTGCCCGAGCATGGAGGATATTCAGAGTTATAGTCATGAATACTCGAAAAAACTAGATGAAGCTGGAGCTGCTGGAGACATTCCTAGTGACTTGGCTCTTGAGGTAACCCTTTTAAGTTATTATGTAATATTATGTGATATAACTTCCATTTATGTTGTTAATCATGTTGGGTTGGCTGGTTAAATTGATGAACCCGCACACGACCCATATATTTATATGCGTTGAAGACATCAACCCTAATCTGGACACGCTTAAGTTCTTCTAACTCTTTGTTTTAAAATGAGCGCATACTATGCAATGCACATGATGTAGTGATGAGATCACATCACTGCAGTTGATAGGATGAAATTACATGATGCCCATGTGATGCGTATGGTGTTGTTGACCATTATATTTGAACAAAGTAAACCATCGATTGCAATGGGTTTGAGTTCTTCAAATCTAATTGAACAGATCTGACCGTTGATTGAGCAGTGGCTAGATCATCGATTGAACAAATCTGTTCAGTGATAGATGAGAATAGCTTCTATTTTAGTGTTTGAAAGTTCACAATTTAAAATATTATCTGTAGTATTTTTTATTACTATTTAAATAACAAACGGCTCACATACATGATGGCGGGCATCGTGCATAACACATCAGCTTTTGGGATCAAAACGCATCAGAGTGGCACATGCCTTACTATAACCAAGTTCTAACCCAAACATGACGCCTCTAACCCATTTACCTGAATGAGTCAAACGGGTTGTAAACAGGTCGTACATGGGTTGTCTGGTTGACCTTATAATTTTTTATTTTATTTTTTGATTGTCATTTTAATTTTTAAACTGGTTGTCGGGTCAACTAGGTCAACCCGAAGACGACCTATATATTAAACGGGTTAGTAATGACAACTCAAGTCTTGATTATTTTCATGTTGTGTAAGAATTGCCACCTCTACTTCCATTATTAGAAAATCCTTCAAACATGAGAACTGTGTGATGTTTTTCTTGGAAGGTGTCATCTCCTGGTGCAGATCGGCTACTAAGAATACCCGATGATCTACAACGTTTTAAAGACATGGCTATGCGAGTAAAATATGTTGAACATGATGATCCTAGATCCCCAGTAAAGGAAGGGATATTCTTTTTGGAGTCCGTTGAAATGGAATCGGGAAGTTGTGTATGGAGGTTGGCTGACGTAAAAGAAAACCGCGACCCGTCATCTAAAGGCAGACCAATGACCCGCAAACAAAAGGACTGGAGACTCAAACTGCCATATAAATCGCTTGAGCAGGTGACTCTGTATATTGACTACCTGTAACATGCAGTCTGTAGTTTTATATTTTTGTGGAATTTTCAGAAGCTGAACTTTACAGAATTGAAAAGTAACAAAACCGGTCCGTGCCCTTAGTCGGTATTGATTATACTGGTTGTAGTTTGCTTTGGTCAAACCCGGTGCAATCTTTTTGGTTTATCAAAAGCTGGCCTTAGTATGGATATGGTCGAATTTTTGATGTCTTGCTAACTTGTATCAACTATGGTCTTGATGCTTAATTTTAGCTAATTATCATGTCGAGGTACCTTCATTTTCTTCTGGATCATCACCATCATCATGTCTATTCACTATAACATCTAAATCTTCTTAATCATCAACATTCATCTATACATCACATAATGTAGATCCGTAGATGATAAGATCATGTGTATATAAGTATGCCATGGGGAAATGTTTTGTTGCCAGGTGACCTTGCAGGGAATATATAGGGAATGCTTTTCTGTCCTGGTTTTGAAACCATTATGAGTCTGGGGAAAATGAATCATATTCCATGTGCCGTAGGAAGGGTAGCCGTGTGTTTAAGCCCCTACGGGTTAATAGCGTAGTCAATTCTCTTTATCAGTCATTAGCTGTGGTTGAACTATCAACTTATTCTTAAGCCTAAATTCATCATTTCAAAAAAGGCATTACAACCCAAACCAACACGCACGAACCCTAAACACACAACCCATGTTGGTTACTTGCAATGATTCCATCTCTAGCTGCAGACATATTAGAAGTGAAAGGAGTAAGACGCTTTCAATAACATACCAGTTTGTGTTCCTTTGTGTAGTAATGAATCTAGGAAGTAAAGTTTTTTTCAAACACAACTTCAAGATTATGTAAAGCTAGAGAAGCGCCGTCTGGGTTCTAGTGAACATGTTTCGACCGATCATTGTCTTGGGTGTCGGATCTCTCAGATGGTGTTATGCCACACAGGTATTCGAGGTTCTTGTTTTGTAACCTCAACTATATCTGCAAGTTTGAAGCATTTTGAATGATGACTTAAGTTTCTTCTAGAGAATGCCACAGAGGTGATGGTAGCTTAATATCAAAAAACCATAACTGCAACTTTTAGATTTTGATAGCTAGTTGTGCAGTTGTTTTCATTTTTTGATTGAAAGATATTGAATTAAAGTAAAACATTACAATTAGCTTAAAGGACCAAACATGAAATATGGAACGATTAGACATCTTTGATATGATTTTGGGATAGCATGGCTTAGGAAAAAGTCTAATCAGTTGGTCAATCGGACGTGAAATAAGTTAATTTATGTTATTTATTATTAATATGTGTCAATTTCAACTCATTGATAGGTCAACATGTATGTTTGGCTCATACCTTGTCTCTAACTAGTCAAATGAATTAGTGAAAAGAACAAAGTAACATGAAACTAGATTCAACGGCTTATAAGTCAACCAAATAATAGTTAATGCGTTACGTCTTCTAAATTTGTTTTATTTCATAAATTGATTAGCATCGTAAAAATATAGTTTCTTTTAAGCATGTTTGAAACATTAACTAAAGTTTAAACATATTAACTATAGTGAAACATCAAAAGCTTTATTTCACTTCTCTTCAGGTCCCGAAATTTCAAAAACCAGAAAAATGTTCATTATTAACTATAGAATGTATAAAAGAAAGAAATTTTAAAATTATTTGTTCTCATAATGTGGTACAATATTCGGTTATAAACTAATTCAACCAAGTATTCGGTTTCAAGAAATTCCACTTGGTTAGATCAAGGAAACCAACAACCCGAAACCTGGACCGATGAACACTCTTATGTTAAAAATTAGGTTCTTCAGTTTGAAACTGGAATTGAGCCAATTTAAATTCAAAGACGTAAGTGATGGGTTGTAAAAGGGTTGTACTCACGTGGAGGATCTTTCTTGATCCTGTAATCAGGTTTCCAAAAAAAGCGAAGATAATTTGGACATTTTGATGGGATTAGAGAGGATAAGGAGTGGGATCGCGCCAAAGAACTTACGAATGTCACATACACCCTTGTTGGCCAAAACTTCGAGAAAGAGGTTTCTAGATGAGATTTTGGTCAGCCTTCTGCTGTCGCAAGAGATACCAGAACTGTGGTTACAAGTTCGGTTGTGGAGCAAAACTGTAAATATTGTTAACATTCATAATATTGGAGATAACATGGATACTGAAAAGCTTTGTGATCTGATGTTATAAGTTCGTCTTGGGTGGTGCAAAACGGCAAATATTATTCACGTTCATAATATTGGAGAGAACATATGCTAAAAAGTTTTATGATCTACAGTTAGGAAATCTTACCATTTTGCAAATTTCTCCTATTTAAGTATTTTTCAGTGTTTATGTTGACATACTTCATGTAAACAAACCTTAAAAGAGACGATTTAGTGGTAAGAGTTTAATTCTCTGTAGCAAGTAATGGTTAAAATCCAGCTTCAACTGGTTTCTGCATTAGACCCTTGAAGTCCACCTGCTGAATACAAGTTGTGGTTTACATGTCACATTGGTTAGCAGGGTATTGGTGTGGTCCTGTAAGTTTTTCGGTAACAAATTCTTACAGTTATAAGAAAAAGTAATCATGTAAACTAACTAGTCTCGTAACAATTTGCTTTTGTAAAACAGAGCAGGAATAGAGAAAGTTTGATAAACATAAACAAGAGGATGTAACAGATTAACTATTACTCTGCTTCAATGATTCTGCTTCAGCCATAGCCATTGGATCATCTTTGGTGTCGGGTTCATCCTTCTCGCCATCCCGTTCATCTGCTAGTTGTTTTCTACGCAGTTCCTCAGCAACCTGCATTGCAGCTTGGTTTTCCTTTTGAATTCGTTGCATTTCTTCTTCTTGTTGCTGTCGTTCAAACCACGTGTCTGCATCGGCCCAAACTGAAATTCAAGAATCATAGGTGGAGTTAGTTATATATGAACACAACACATTATGAAGTTCAAGAATTTAAGCAAAGTTTGGTGTTCAAGTCTTAAGATCACAGAGTTAAGGGACTTAAATGATGCGTGCTATATTTTAGAAGATAAAAGGTCCTGATTCTGAATATGACAAGAAGAATAAGGAGTTAAGGACAATGTGAATATACAATGGTGCGAGAAAGATGAACCAGTTGTGTCGGCAGATACTACTAGCTGCAGGAAGCAAGCGCTACCAGGTCTAACTACACAGGATTCGCACACCTATCAGCTCAACCAGGTTACTAATAGGGAAGGGAAGGGATGGCGACCAGAATGACCAAGTTGCAAACAGTTCTCGAACACTACTCTCAAAGGCATCAAGCTAGAGCAGATGATTAACGCGTATTCTATGTACTTGAAGTATATAATAATAGAAGCCACTTATTACTAGCTGCAGGAAGCAAGCGACACCAGGTCTAACTACATTGATTCACATACTGATCAGCTCAATTTGGCACAAACTAATAGGGATCTGTGGGATGGCGATCCAAAGGACCAATTTGCACACAGTTCTATAACCCTAATCTCATTGGGCAATCAAACTACAACAAACAATAAACACATAATCTATGTATTGGAAGTATATATAACGATAGATGCCACTTATTACTAGCTCTAGGAAGCAGGCGCCATAACTACAAAGGATTCGCACACCAATCATCTTAATGGGAAGCTAACTAACAGGGATGGGCAAGGATGGCGACTCGAACGACGAATTTCCAAACAGTTGTAGAGCACTAATCGCAAAAGGCAATCAAACTATAGCAGATGATAAACGCATAATCTATGTATTGGAAGTATAAAACTATAAATTCCAATAGATGCCACTTATTACTCAACAACCAAGAGACAATACTTCCTATTCGACACAAACTTGACCATTAGGATGCTTAACCAGATCATCAATGACCTTTCTGAGAGCTAAAACCTCTAGGTCTAAGGAAAAACCCTAGAAGATTCAAATCTCTGCATCAATCAATCAATCAAGCATTCAACTTAAGACACTCGCACAATAACTTCTTTAGTCAAACTGCAATGTGAAACTGATAACATCAAAACCTAGACCTAATCTTCTAACAAACAAAATCTAGGGTTTAAGCTTGAAGTTCAAGGAGGAGAAACGAATGCATACTAGGTTGAGCAGCCCATCCCTGTTCACCACCCTTAATCTTCTCCGGCAGAGCGTAATTGACGGTGAGCACACGGCCGTAAAGCTCGGCACCGTCCATATTATCCATCGCTGCCGCTGCATCTTCTCTCTCCAGAAACGTCACGAACCCGAACGATCGGTGCTTCTGCGTCGCCTGATCCAACGGCGTCTTCACATCTTTTATATCTCCGAACGGTATGAATGCTGAATGCAGTATCGTTTCATTCACCTCCTCCGCCAATCCACCTGTTAATCAACAACAATATTAATCACAAATACCATTCCTGCATACGAACATACCAAAATCCGTATGCGTCTGCACATTTGTGAGTGAATTTGTGTGAAATTGAAGTTCGGTTAAGGGTTTCTTACCGACGTAGAGTGTGTTCTTCTGCACCTGTTGATTCATTGTCTTCTACAACACAGTATCGGTGGTGAGTGGAAGACTTGTGAACTGTGAAAACTAAATGTTGGGGTGGAGAGTGTTACAATACATACTCAAAGGGGTGTTAGTGTCATAATTGATGTTTTGAAATATGACCTCTAATATTGACAAAAAGACACTTATGTTTTTGTGGCATTGAAATGCTATGCTATAATAATTACATGAGTTGATATAGTCGATTAAATTACTCCTGTATTAATACATACTAGTAATGTGTTCGTGTGATACGACGCGTGCGACATTTTTTATTATGGTACTCGTCTCTGGTTAGCTTTATATTTAAAAAATCGAATTTCTTCTTTTAAGCATATTACAACAAACATGGAAAAAATTGTATATAATTAAAGATACAAGGGTCTAAGTGTAAATAAATTTAAAGTTTCACTTTTTAGTAGCGTTAGAAAGACATAATTACCCTTGTTAAATTGATTTTTTAGGTTGTACCTTGTGCTTAAAATTTACAAATCTCTTAACTTTGGCCGGAATCCTTCCTTCGTACATTATAATATAGTATAGATGCACTTGAACAGTAAAAATATTATTAAAATAATAATAATGATAATATATTTATTGATTGTATTATATAATAATAATAATAAATAAATAATAATATTTGTGCATTGAGTTATATTTGTGTATTGAATTCAAATATGGCTGAGCAACTTTGACCGATTATTTTGAGCCTTTTAAGTTTCTAAAGTTTCGGGTTTACCGATACAATTTTTACAAAAAAATAATAATTTCTTATGTTCGTATTTTTTATACGTGTCGGTACGAGTCTAGTCAAATATAAAACGTTACCGTGTGTATTTTTTCATATGATTTGAGATAATCTAAATTTTGACGTTCGTCTACGTTTTGACATAAGTTTTATTTAGAAATGAGTCGGATTAAAAATAATACGTTTCAACGTAAATTTAGTCCGGAAACGAATTGGATGATTATAATCTATGTGTTTTTTATGTACATTTTGACTTGGCCTATATTTTGATATAATTTTGTTTGGAAAAGAGACGGGTCAAATATAATATGTTTTCCGTTCAACGGTATAAATTCAAGTTAATTTACGATTCAACGTGAATTTAGTCCGGAGTTATGTCTGGATGATTGTTATTTTATACTTTATCACACCCCGTATAATGTCATCGCGACGCGCGACTGGTAGAAAGATAGTTTCATTTAAATCAACAAGCTTTATCCTTAATAACACCAAGATTACCTTGTTTAAATATAAAAATGCTTATTCAAGTATTTGATTTGTTGCTTTTAGTTTAACACGTAGTTGTAATGTTAAATTTTTATATTTCAAAACTGCTCTAATTATAACAAACTGACTTCTAGAATGATAATTGACTTGTTGCGGTTAAATTTCAAGATGACGTAAATCGCATGTAAATTAAAATTCAACAATCAAAATGGTTTTGATCTTTGATGAATGAAGATGCTTGATCTACAAAGCTAACAAGTGTATATAACATCTTTAAAAAGTTACACAACGTGATTATTTTAGATCTCGTGAACTCTATACTTTTAGGAGTAGTAGCGTAAACTACAAAATGTCAAGTTCAAACTATGTTAGATGATGATAATACCCAAAAAGAAAAAAAAATAGCAACCTCCATTATTTCTGAGAAGTTAATTTCTTGCACGTCAAAGCCATCATCTTCACTTTACTACAAGTTTTTGTGATCAAACAAATTGGTCTTTATCAGTATTCATCACTAGAGGTGTCAACGGATCGAAAAGGGGTTGTATAACATATGTAATTATGTCATATGCGTTTTCATGAACTATAATGAAAAGAATCAAATATTGTTTAGTTTAATTGCACAATTTTCCCTTAGCCCAAATAAATTTCAGATTTTGTGGGAATCTTTCTTACTTGCTCTTTTATTTGAAAATAGGTACGTGTGCAAAAGGAATTAAAGAATGGAATCATGATTGAATAAATTGGGTTTAGAAGACGATTATTAACATTTTCAATCTTTGAGAACTAAATAATAATGAATACTTAAGTATTGTTTATATAAAATGTTGATATAGTTATTACGGTGTGTTATGTTTATTTTTGTTTTAATAGTGACCTATATGGTTACTAAAACAGGAGAAAGAAACACTAATAAATTGATATTGTTGATTTTGTTTGCAACGGAATTTTTATATATGTTCCCTTTTATGAGCTATTTTAATCAGGGGCGGAGCTTGACCAAAAGTATAGGGGGGGGCGGAAGTCACAACCACGGGACCAATAAAAACCTATAAATATCGGGTCGGCGATTCGGTTCGGGTCAGGTCAAACAATAAAAACCTATAAATATCTAATTTATATTTTTCATTCAAAGGACTAGTCTTACACGTAATGATATAAAAATAAAAAAGCTATTTAACAATGATGCGGGAAAAAGGTAAATGATAAAGTATCTCTAACATGAACCATATCCAAAAACCTTTCTCGTATGATCCCTTTGGCATCAACAAATCTCAAAACTATGGCCATTTGCTCTTTTTTCGACTCATCTCGTGACTCATCAACCATGACACAAAAGTATGAATCCCCCACTTCATTACGAATATGCTTTCGCACTTTATTTGCAATTATACTAAGAATTTCTTTTTGAATGTCTCCAGAAGTATACTTTGAATTATAGGGAGCGTTTCCTAATATAACCGTTGCAACCTCGTCATTATAAGAAGCTAAAAGCTGTAGTAACTCAAGAAAATTACCAAGATTTTTTGAAAGAGAAGACTCATCATGTCCTCGTAAAGCACAAGCTTGGAATGTCAACCACTTCACTACATCAACTGAAGCTTTCAATCGTAAACGGTTCTTCAATATTTGATCTTCACTTTGTTTTGCAAAGACATTCCCAATGTGTGTTGATTGGTTCAACAAATTTTCACTATATGCCACAGCATCTCTATGTTGAAAAACCAATATGGTTCAAGTATGCACATTTTTTTCCATCATTAACTTTTTTCCAATTGTCAAATCCTTTAACTGTAAATGCATCATAACCATTACATACATTGGGTTTATCATTAAACAAATAACAAAGAAGGCAATATGAAGCATTTGTTGTTGGAGAATACTCTAACCAACTAGGGAAAATCTTGAACCAAGAATATTAGAATCTAAGATTCTTTCGATCTTTAGGATATTCTTTAAGATGAACTTGAAAAGGTCCTAACTTCAAATAAGCTCGTCTTACTTCTTCTCTAGAATTAACCGAATAATCCCACACTTGTCTTCATTAGCCGGATCTCTTTCTAGATTATTAACATCTACTTCATTAACATTTGCTAAAGGAACTTCAGAAGCATGATGCTCTTATTGATTTTCATGTTTTTCCGACTCATTAGATGAGGTTTTTTGACGTTTCTCATTATTTGAATCATCAATTTCTTCACCAACCTTTCTTTTGAAAAATGAATCAATAGTTTTCCCCTTTCCCATGATTTTTTAATCTAAGTTCAATATAACATCAACAATTATTAATACATTCAATCAATCAATTGTCCAAATCCCTAAAATCAAACTTTAATCATTCATAAATCATAAAAACTATAACAACAAGTCAACAATGAACTCCTTAACCCTAGATCCCAATTACATTGAATCAATTGTAATTTCTAACAAAAACTCAACAAATAAAACTTGAATAATAAGTAAACTGACCTTAGGGACCACGACAATCAGCAGAAAAAAGCCCGCAGCAACAGCTTTGGGCGGCACAGGCAGCGCAACTGCGCAGGCAGCAGCAGCGGTTCACGGTTCAGTGGTTCACGACAGGCAGCAAGTCAGCAACAGCTTTGCTGCTTTGGGCGCTCAACGCTCGGGAGTCGGGATGAGGGATGAAGGATCGAAGCAGCGCAGGCCGCAGGGAGAGGGACTCGGGATCGAAGATTCGAAGCAGCGCAGGGATGACTGACTGATGAGGGATCGAGGCATCGAGCAGCTTTGTGCCTTTGTGGACTGTGGTCTTGGTCCTCTTGGACCGATGGTGGTTGGGTTGGGCACTTGGTCTTTTAAATCCAATCCATAAGCCCATTTATTTTTTTTATAAATTCTAAATAGGTGAACCCAACTTAATTAGTAAATGAAGTTTTTTTTAATATTTTTAAAACTTTTATAGATGTAAAATTTTTTTAATACTTGTTATTTTTTTAACATATGTATAATGTTTTAGGGGGGGCAAATATAATATATGTAATTTTTTAAGGGGGGGCGAGCGCAATATATAAAAAAAAATTTCACTACGCGTCGAAAATACTACTAACGAAAAAAAGAGGGGGGCGGTGGCCGCCCCCGGCCCCTTCAAACCTTCGCCATTGATTTTAATAAGTTCAAAAAACAGAAAATCTAGTGCCCTAAAACGGTGGACCCGACTTTTCAATTTTGATAATATAATGAACACTTAAGTATTTTATATGTAAAATGTTTACACAGTTATTATGGTGTGTTATGTTTATTTTTTGTTTCAAGAGTGACTATTATGGTTACTAAAACAGGAGAAAGAAACACCAATAAATCAATAATGTTGATTTTGTTTGCAACGGAATTTCTATGTTCTTTCATGAACTATTTATTTAAATAAGTTATAAAACAGAAAATCTAGTGCCCTAAAATGGTGGACAAGACTAGCTGGAGGTGGAATCAAAATAAAGTAATAATACATGTTTTTAAGAACATATAGAAAGTAGATAATACATGTGTTTAAAAACATATGTCTTTGATAAATACTATTAGAAAACTAAGTATTATTGATGAAAAAATAATCTCTCACCGGCAATAGATCTTTCGAAATCTAAAAAATAAATCTTAACACTTATTTGCATTGGATAGTTTACCTTGCATTACAACAGAATAAAAAACAATTTTTGTTATTAGTTTATTATTATTGACAGGTTTACGGATAAATGCTAACATGTTAGAACTAGCTAGATCATATGAAATCCAAAAAGTGATCTAAACCATCATCAAGAGAGTCCATTGAAATCGTTCAATAATATGTATGTTGGTAATGTGTCCGTAAAATCCATCGATAAATTTTATTATGTCGAAATTAATTAATTAATATACGCATGCCCATATTTCAAACGGTATATACCAATGGGTTTTTATAGGTAAAGGGCTTTAGCAATGGAGAACGACTGGGTCTTTACCGAGGGATTTCCAACGGTTTCGACTGCTGGTAATACTCATTAATTAGTCTTTTTGAAGAACAAATGTTTTTCTTTTAATTCCATCTTATCATTCACTTGTTAATAATTTAAACTCACATCACATTTGTAAAAGTCAATCAACAATGCCCTAGACACTACAAGAAATGTCAACAATAGCGGCGACACTATTAGCGGCGACAACTTCATTAGCGGCGACAGCAATAGCGGCGAAATCATTAGCGGCTACATGTCGCCGCTATTGATCCTCGATCCGTTTGATGTTTATTCACTCAGACCTGGCCGTTGATAATGTTATAGATCTAACGGTCAGGGTTATATCGTACCATGACCAATAGCGGCGACATCATTAGCGGCGACAAGTCGCCGCTATTGGTAGCAGCATCTAACAAAACGTGATTTCCTCCACATTCCCTCTTTCCCTCCACACCACACCCACTGCACCCATCCTTTCCCACCAGCCACCATTCCGGTGACCACCACTCTGCGACCACCATTCCGCCCACCACCATCCTCAACCTTCGGCCACCACCATCCCTCAACCTCCGACCACCACCATCCCTCGACCTCACCCTCTCAGCCTTTCCCTCGACGTTTGACCACCACCATCCCCTCAACGTCACCCTCAGCCTCTGGCCACTACCATAGACCTGCTGCTGCTCCCGTCGTTGCTGCTGCTGTGGACCTCGACCACCGTCGCCGCCTTTTTTGTCTACCTTTTGTTGTCTTCAACACAAATCAGAAGGTAAGTTTTTTTTGTTTAAACAAAAATTTATGCTTGTTTATGTTAATTTATGGTTGAAAGATGTATAGATTTTTATTTTTAGTTGGTTGAATAAAATTTGGTAAAGAATTTGTGTAATTTTTAGGTTTTAATAAAATTGTTCAAGATGGTGAACTAGTGAGATGGATTTAGGTATTTTGGGCATTTGATGTAGACTATTTGTTTAAATAGATTTTGTGTAATTGGTTGATAGATATTTAGGAGTATCTGGGTATTTGGTCTAGATTTTTTGTTTAATTGGTTGAAAGATGTTAAGATGTTGATGTTTAGTTGGTTGAATAAAACTTGTTAAAGCATTTGTGTAATTTTTAGGTTTTAATTATAACTTGTTCAAGATGGTGAATATTGAGATAACATAAAGCATTTGTGTTATTTTGTTAATAGTTTTAGTAATTAGGTTTTAATTTAGGTGCTTAATTGGTTGGAAATTAATTAGTAATTAGGTTTTACTTAGTTTATTTTTTATACTTTGACAAAGAGAACAAAAAGTTAGTATGATCTTCTTCTTTCACCATAAGTCAATCTAACTCTAGTATATTCTTGTGATTCAAATTCTTTTAGATATAATATACAAAAAGAAATTACTATAAAACTAAAACAAAATAATTTCTAATTATTATGTGTTATTAGCTTTTAGGTTACGTGGCTTCGTTCTAAACACCATGAGTTTAGAAATACATCCTAAAATTAAATTGTTTTAACTTTGTGTTGTATATCTTATAATTTTTTAAGATATGATATCACTATGGATTGTTTTGATATACCTCATGGCTGATGTCATGAGTCATGGAAGTGATGGCGTGGGGGATCCACCACTTCCTCCATTTGGCGGTCCCGGAAGTCATGAGTTAGATGGTTATTATTATTATAATTTATTTATTTACTATGTTTATTCATCTATTATTAAAATATATTGTAACTTCAGAAATTTTATTGTAATTGCAGGCACGCCTTCGCGAAAAACAAGAGGGAAGGCGAATAACAAAAAGTTGCAACAAGAGTTGGCCAAAATAGGGGCCCCTTTATCCATCTCTTTTGATAGAGCTGCCACGTATACCCCCGTCGGTGAACTTAATGATATGTTTGTTCGCAAGGTGAGGATATACATGGAGGCGAATTATCCTTTTAATGTACGATCTTATGATAATCTTTTCGATGCTCAAAAGAATGCCTTAGAAGAGCATATAGCGGTAACTTTTTATAAGTTCTATGTTTGTTATTCGTTTTTACTTAACTAACTTTTTTTTGTTTAACTTAAATGCAGCGGCGCTTTGACTTTGATGAGATTTTGCGAGATCGTGAACACGCTCAGATAGAGGGTGGCATTCGTTCGATCTTTCTCAAGCAATTTAGAGATCGGAAAAATGTGGTAAAGCGACACTTTGAACTTGTTGGAGGATATGAAAATATAGAACAAGCAAGGGTCAACCCTCCAGTGGACATGAATCATGAAAATTAGAGGAAAACCGTTAACTATTTTATGAGTGACGCATATAGAAATGTCTCAAATTCAAACAAAACAAATCGTCAACAACAAAAATACACAAATCGTGATGGTACTGTTTCATATAGTAGTTATTGTTACAAGAAGCTAATGTTTTAAATTTATATGTGTATGTATTATATATAAATTTTTTTAATATATAATATACATTTGATGTTAAACGGAATAAGAGCAGACTTGAGGCATTTCGTGATGCTCGTACAAGTAAAGATGGGACATTTGATAGCGAGGTAGCAGCGCAACAATATGTAAGTATTTCTATTAAGTACAGTTTTCAATATATATATATATATATATATATATATATATATATATATGTATGTATATGTATGTATGTATGTATGTATGTATGTATGTATGTATGTATGTATGTATGTATGTATGTATGTATGTATGTATGTATGTATGTATGTATGTATGTATGTATGTATGTATGTATGTATGTATGTATGTATGTATGTATGTACTATAAATACGTTAAATTATTTTTTTCAATTAATGCAGAACCGATTAAAAGAACGGTTTGATGAGCTAAGTCAATCCCAAAATGAAGAAGAAACTGGTTTGTCAACGTCGAATGAGGTCGATGTTCTCGAGTCAGTGTTGGGACAACGGCGTGGACATATTAGAGGGATTGGATGTAAACCGTCTTCATCTGCAGGATCGACTTCTTTTGTTCATGAGCAGGAACAAACACCTCAGTCCTTTACACAGGTAATTGTATTGTAGTGGATTTAGATTATTTTGACTCTTTATAGGTAAAATAGACTTAAATTATCTAAGTTTTAATTTAAACGGGCCAAAATGGGCCAAAATGAAGTTTGAACACTTGATATACTTAATAACATTTTATTTTGAGTTTAAATAAGTCAAAATGACTTGAAGTTGGATTTGGTAATCTTATCATTATGGGTTTAGGTTATTTTGATTCTATATAGCTAAAATAGACTTAAGTTATCTAACTTTTAGTTTAAATGGGTTCCAACACACTTAATATACTTAAAGTTGAATGTGTTATGTTATAATATACATATTTTGTCAAATTACAACTTATAACGTATATTTTGTTTTGTAGGCTCAAATTTCAAGTCTGTTTCAAGATCCGAATTTTATGTCACAACTTACACAAGTTATTGCTTCGCAAAAGGCTTCAAATCAAGCCGACGAAGATGATTCAGACGAGGGGGATGAATAGCGTATCAAATGAATAGTTTAAGTTGTTTTAGAGTAGTTTTATGTTTAAGTTAAACAATATATTTAACCTACTCATTGTATGTTAGTTATGAACACTAGTGTATTTTGTGTTACTAGAAAATCTGGATTAGATGTATGATTGGTTAGTTTGTAAAACTAGAAACAAGAAAATATAAAAAAATTGTTTTTTTTTTAAAGTGAGCATTAGCGGCGACATGTCGCCGCTAATGGTCTCCCAGATTTTTTTTAATTAATATATTAGCAGCGCTAATTGGAGCCGCTAATACAACCTTTTGCGGCGACATCATTAATGGCGACTTATTAGCGGCAATTTTTTTATCATTAGCGGCTAACTAATAGCGGCGACACATTAGCGGCGACCTGCGCCGCTAATAGTAATAGCAACGACAAATGATATTATTAGCGGCGACAAATGTCGACGCTAATGGCCGAATTCTTTGTAGTGTAGCCTACAAGTTTATATATGCTATAATGCTCATTAGTGATAATACAATTATTTTCTTTTGTATACTTAGTTTTATTAATAATATATATTATTTAGAGAGAGAGAGAGAGGAATTATTTTCATGAAAATAAGTTGCCTACAAGGTAGGGCGTTTGTGAATGACAAGACGAGATTCTATCATCTTTCAATTGAAAATGGAGAGACAAAATAAACCAACCTCAACCTGCGTTCAAACAGAAAGCAGAAAGAAAAAGAAAAAGAAGAATGCATGCATGCATGCATTGCCTCAGGATGATGAGTCCAATTCCACTTTCCACAAATGTATACTATAAAACACTAAGCATCCAACCAATCATTACACCCAAATCCGTTAATCATCAAACCAATTTCACATCTTAATTTCTGTGTGTTTTTGTGCGCTTGTGTTTTACATGCATCTACAAACATTCATGCATTAGGAATCTTTCAACCCCCAATTTCATAAATATATATATATATATATATATATATATATATATATATATATATATATATATATATATATATATATATATACTTTAAATACAAAACCAATTTTAATTCGTATGAAATTTCAAGAATTGGATAACAACAATGCATGACAAATTTAGTTAAAACAATATATGCAAGCGTTTATGTAATTCTTATAGTTATGTACTTAAAGTTTATTCTATATGAACATATAGTATACACAGACTGAAATTGTTACGTGTCAATCTCCTAAATGTTATATATAGAGATGTTCATGTAGGACTAAAATTAAATAAAAAACTATGAGAACTATATAAATGAGTGTACCTAGCTAGTGCATTAAATATAACTAGAGAGGTGTGTGTGATATACGACAGGAAACACAACACACTAACACAGTCATTAAGAAAACGCTTGAACAATTAGTTGGTAAAGTAACATATAGATTTGAATGTTTAATAATAAAGTTAACTAAACATGAAATCATATAAAAACAAGATATTATCACATGTTTTATCACATAAAAGTAGTGTGTAACTTAACTAACAATGAAATACATCCGTCACCATAAATTATCTGTAAATCTTCACTAAATCAATAAAGCATGTAGCAAAATAGAACAAGTAATTTATATCTTACAAAACAATTAATATATTATTAAGTTGATTACAATTACTGTTGAATAAACTAGTTTTTGTGTGACCAATTAAGTTGTTATACGAACATAGAAAGGAGTAGGGTGGAGGCAAGGGTACTAGTGTAGTTTCCATAAAAGGAAAGCCAGGAAGAGTCTTTTCTATGAAGGGACACTACACTAAGCCAGCAAGAGTCTTGTCGATGAAGAGACACTACACTTCAAGCTTTTCTGCTACCTCGTTTTTTTAGTATAGTTAATAATTTTTATTTTATTTTTTTAAAATATTCACTTAATTATATCAACAAAAAATTAAATTAATATAAATTAAAATCTCGAAGATATTTTTGGGAGATACTAAATAAAGAAGTTCTGCACACCATAAGGAAATTATTTTATCTCAAATAATGATCATAAGTGTCAAAACACAGATAATGTTTGGAATTTAGAAATTTTATGTTTCGTTTTGAATTATATATATGTACTTGAAATGTGTTTTCGGATTTTCAGTTAACACATGAAATATATTGATTATAGATTTGAATAAAACATGTTAACATGTTAATAAATATGTTGATTCTTTTTATCATGGGAACCTGTTTTTGATAAGTTTATGAGTCATGACAATACCTTGTTAACCATGAACTGTATCAGGTAAAAAATAGTTTATCATGAGAAGACCTTCAAGAAGGTTAAAAATTGAAAACTATCTAGTGAAAATTTGATTCAAACGGTTTACTAAATTTGGTTCAAACGGTTAACTGGTCACTGTATCTCACTTTTAAAGATTAAATGACTATGATGATTCATAGACAAATGTCGGTCAAAATAAGTAAAGTGGTTTAAAAAATTTGAATTGAACTTTCTTGAATATATTTAAAAATGTTGGTAAGTATTAATTGTTTTATTCTTTTTCCAGTCAAAAAACGATATAATCATATTTTATTTCTTATATGATAAATGAAACATCTATCTATAGTAATAAAAGAAAGTTTTTGTATGCTACCTGTCACAATTTAAAGCTTTTAAATTTTATTTTTCCTGCTTCTTTCTCATAATAAATATCATATTAACTACAAATAATATTATTTAATATTTTTATATTAGAAATATTTTTTTATTAAATTAAAAGATAAGATCTTTCTACAAATGCAATTTGTAAAGAAATAATTTTCTTATAAAATAAAAAGTTTTTTCAAAAAAATATCAAACTTTTAAAAAACACAATATATTTTAAAACCTGACTTTTAAAAAATAAAATTCTTTATGAAAAAAAAATTAAATTTCAAAGTTGTAATAAAGAAATTATTAAAAATGATAATTTTTTAAAAACGGTTTGTTTTGAAACAATTTGTTTAAAACCCAACTTTTTTTGAAAAAAAACAAAAAAAAATTAAACAAAAGTTTAAAAAATTGATATTGTTCTTTTATCACTCGTACGTAATGTTAATAATATCTTATATCAAAAGATCGTTTTATAATTCATTAATTTTTATTAATAACTATTTAATATTTTATTTATTCAACCCGTGTACCACACGGGGTACTAATCTAGTAATAATATATTTGGCGTATTTCCTTGCCTAGTTGCTAGTACATTAAATTCAGTCATATGGTTTATTATTAATACAATTTAGATGATAAATAAAGTGTTTTTAAATAATTTTATAAATTTCTACCCACTTTCTCTTGAGGATTCACAGCTCATTCTCTATATATCAACGAGTGTGTTTTCTATGTTATAGAAAATGATTATTAGCGGTTGTGAGTGGATGATAGAGAACATGTTACTGTTCATCTCTATATTTGATAAAACACTGTTTATTTCTATTAATTTTTTAATATTTATTGAAAATGATTGTGAGTAGAGTAAAAAAAAAATATAATGATAAATAAAAATGTATTATTTAATTGAAAACATTTAGTAGGGTTTAGAACAGGCACTATATCTTTTAATGACAAAGGCTATGAAATATTATGGTTTGTGATATTCTTAAAGACAAAACCAATGAGATATAGGAAGTAATACATCCGATATTAGGAAAAACAAGAATACAAAACAAATAAACATGATAGTTAAACTAAAATTTATAACGAAATGTTAATCTTAACCTTGTTATGAGATACGATAAGTTCATCCTCAGCACCTGATTTGGAATCATCATATGTACCTTACCAAATGAAAAATGTCATTTTGTGTCGCTAAAAGTCAAAACTAGTCACCAAAGAGGTTCATGTGTTTAATCTTTCTATTCTAATATAAGAGTAAATGAGGGTGTCACGTGTTAACATCACATTTATTCTCATCAAACTTTTTTTGTTTCTCTCTCTTATTAAATAACTACATTAATTACTAATAATATTATTTATTTACTTTTACATTAAAATTAGTTTTTTACTAAATTAAGAAATAGATCTTTTTATTAATTTTATTTCTATAGAAATAGTTTTTTATAAAAAGAATTTTTTCTAAGAAATCAAACTATTTTTACGTAATATTTTAAAAGTGGTTTTTTAAAGTAAATTTTTTATAAAAAAAAATAATTAAAATAGTGACTTATAGTAAGAAAATTTTTAAAAATAAAATATTCTAAAACGTTATTTTGAAACAAAATATTTAATTTATCTTTCAAAATAAATTTAAAAAATTTGTATTATTGTTTTATTACTTATAGTTATTACTCATACGTAATTCCAATCATATCATGTTTTAATATATCGCTTTATAATTAATAACTTTTATTCTATTTAATATTTTATTTATTCAACCCGTGTAATACACGGGTTTACTAAAGCTAGTAGATATAAATAAAACTCTAGTGGTAAAGCTTTGTATTGATAGAAAATTGGGGGCAATAAAACTTTTCCTTATTAAACACAACTTTATCCTAGAAAGTGTAAAAATCTAAATAATACGTCTTTTATCGATTCTTTTTACAAAATTTAAGTGCATGATATCACTTTTTAATGTTTTCATATAAAAAGTGTCACTAATTAACAACCTATTTATACTGACACTTGTTGCTGTGTCACTGGATGAAACTTCCTTCTTGTGATCTTCAAACTCTTATTCCTCATCAGTCATCACTAACTTATATATGTGTATCATCTCAACAATCAATGCTAAGCTTTTTGTTTCTCTTTGAGTAACAAGACAAACATGTTTAGTATGCTTATTTGCAATTGTAGCAGTTGTAAAGATTACCCTTTCTACTAAGTTACACTTGTCGATCATACCAAACCCTAACTAGGTTAAATTTTTTTATCTCCCTTCTTTTCTTCGTATCATCCTTGAACCACCGTGGGCCACCACTTGACAACCTTTGGCTTGATCACCACTCACGTCACCAAGGATATCATCATCACACTCCACTAATTGCACCACTACGCACCAAGCTACCATAGCTAGATATCATGTACTAACACTTCTTCGGTCGGTTCTCTCTCCTTCTCTACGATTGCCCCCTTCTCTCTTTCTTTGGTCTGTCGAAACACACAATGAGAGGATATATATATGTTACAAAGATTAACGACCTTGAAAACTAAATGTTACAAAGTGACACCCTCTCATTCTAGCTTTTGATTACACTTGATAAATAGTTAAGATTTCTTTCTACACCTGCAAGATCTTTTAGCCTTATTAGTTTAACTTGATTATATATACACATACACATACACAGGGAATGTGACTATGAAAAACACTAAGTTTTACGAAAACACATATGACAATATAAATACTTATTTTTAATCTTAAAGTTTTTTTAAATAAAAGAATTATGAAAATTAAAAGTTTATTCCTAATTTATCCTAAAACTAAAAAGAACATGAACAATTTTGTTTGTAGCTTGTATCACCTACACTTAACGTACGCATACATATGTAGCTAAATAGTCAAAGTTTAAAAACATAAGAAAAAGTTTAGTTTCATGTGTTTTTATACATAATTAAACATAAGTATTTGTGTGTAAGTAGTTTAAAATTAAAAAAAACGAATCAATAGTCAAAAAAATTAAAGGATTTAGCTTTGTTATTTTTGTTCTTGTGATAATTTTGTGTTTTATAACAAAGATCACTGTGTGTAAACACATTCAATACAAATATGGTTGTAGGTAGAGAAGTTCGAGACTGCATAAGCACATTTACGTAATGCATGAAAAATAATCATATGTAATGAGAAAGAAAGAGAGAGACGGTCAAAACTTTTTTGCATTACATTTAAAGTAACATTTTTATTTGTTTATGCATCTCTTGTAGTTCTCAATTTAATACGGGTTTTGTATTTAACCTTTTTTGTATATAGTTATACTAGAGGGGTGCATGCGTGATGTGACAACTAACAATATGTAAAATTTATTTAAAATAAAAAAAACAAATAAATACCATACTCAATATAAAGAGAATTAAATACTTGTTATTATGATGTAATTTTTTGGTATGAATAAATGATAGCTAGTCATTTAAAAATCTTAATTAAGAAAAGATGGTTTAAATGTCAACAATTTTAGATAATTAAGGTAGTAAAATTTATAGAAGATAATTTCTCTCTTAAACTCTTAAATAATGTATAAATAAAATATCATCCTACTCAAAAGTATTACAATATAATATAAATAATATGAGTGTGTTCAAGCCGGTCGCAATGTAAATAATGAACCATAAAAATCTCATAATACGCATATATATAGAAAATATAAAAGAGCCCAACTAAAAGAATAGGTGTATACACGTTTTCACTTGCATGTTTTTTTATATTATTTTACTTGTTATTGTACATCAGACAAATTCATCTTAATTTATTTATGTATACATATAATATACACATAATATATTATATAATTATAGTTTTGTTCTATTGATTCCAAATTGCGGTAGGAACATATGGGACTTTTGTAAAAGTTTAAGTGAAAGGATATAATGGAAGAAATAAACGGAACTTCGATTGTTCTTCACTACCAACTTTATTAGGTTTTTCATTTTGTGGTTTTAGTTTCAGGAAGTTTCTCTTATATCAAGAACGCAAACGTAACCATGCACTACTTGATTAGATTCCTTAAACCGTAAATAAAAGACACAATTGATCTAACATATAACAAGGTAATAAAATGATATTATATAATATGATATATGAATGTTTAAAGGATAAACATAAAAGGGTAATAAAATGTGCTATCAAAAAGGAAAATTATTAAAGAATAATAACATAACGTATTAAAGGAATTTTTGTTTTTATACGTAAAAGATAACTTATATTACCTGTAAATTATAAAAACTAAACTAATTTATCGTTATGTTATAAGAATTAAACTTTTATAATTCTGTAAATATCTCTTTGATTAACTACATATATTACAAAATTTGAAAACTTATATGAGTTCTTACAAATTTTATAATATCTTACTTTGAACATGATAGTTTGTGTCATAAATCAATAAAATGAAATCGAGTAAGATGCCAATGTTGGTGGAAATTGGATAATTATTTTGAATAATATTGAATGATTTGTACATAACAATGAAAAATAAAACTTAATAGCAAATAATAATACAACACAAATTAATGCATGCTTCTTAATTGAAATCAATTAATTTAACTTGAAATCAAAACACAATAAATAATAATAATAATTAAAGATCAAAATTAACATAATAAATAACAATAATTAAAGATCAAAATATTGAAATACAGGAAAACACATGTTTTAAGTTTATAAGAATTCAAACATTTATGATTTATGTAACATGGAGCAAAAGTGAATCGTTTGGAAGCTATATTTGGGATGTACTATTAATATTTGTTGTAGGAACCCTAAATTTATCTTTTTTCATGCACTAACTAGCTTCCCTAGCCCTACATTTACTCCTATATATCTCCCTCCCCATCAAAACCCTAATGACCCTTTTTATATGCAATCTCTCTCCTTTTGATATTGATAACCATTGATTATTAATACAAAATATCAATATTTCTTGTATCATCTCTTGATTAACAGCGTAATTTCCATTTGTATGATCATGAACTTCGAAGTGCAAGCCGAGAGGGTAGCTAACATGGATCCTCCGGTTCAAACTCCTCCAGATCAACACCTTTGTTACGTTCGCTGCAACTACTGCAACACCCTTCTAGCGGTATATATATATATATATATATATATATATATATATATATATATATATATATATATATATGTGCGATTTTTGCTACGCAATTTTGTTTCGATGAGAAACAAGATAAAGATTCAATACATAATATGATAGAAGATATTTGTGTTGAATGTTTGTATAACTAATCTGAAGGATTTGCTCTTTGTGAATTTATGGGTTGTTATAGGTAGGGATACCATGCAAGAGGCTATTGGATACGGTGACAGTTAAATGTGGGCACTGTAGTAACTTATCATTTCTCAATGTTAGGGCTTCTCATCCTGATCATCCTTCAGGTCCTCCTTTTCAGGTATTTTTTTAGATAATTCTTATAAAATATAGTGTGTAGTTAATATGAAACGAAAACAAGAAATAATTGATAATCTAACCCAAGATAATTAGTTATTTCAAAGACGGTAGGGCGGTAAGCACTTAATTCCCCTCTAGAAAAAGTTTTTGTTAGAGGTTATTAACACTTAATTTGATGGTCATTGCATGTGTAACGCAAACTGCAATTTAATTGTGATTTATATCATCGGAATTTATGATTTTTGTGTTTGAAACCTGCAAACAGGCTGCTTTCTCAAGTGATTTCAAAAGGGGTCAGTCTTCGTCTTCTTCATCGTCCACATCTAATGAACCCACTTCACCGAAAGCTCCGTTTGTTGTCAAACGTACTCATCGATCAGTTCTTCAACCTTCACAAGATATTCATTATTATTTTTATTTTTAAAGTATATATTAAAGAATAAGTAGAGTTAATATTATAAATTTGTTCTTGTTTTTGGGCACCCAGCACCTGAGAAGAAACACAGGCTTCCATCTGCTTATAATCGATTCATGAAGTGAGTTTACAACCAAATTACCAACAAAACTTGACGTTATATCGACATTTTACGTATTCAACTCGTTAATTATCTTGTTTTAAAATTATAATATAGAGAGGAGATACAACGCATCAAGGCTTCAAACCCTCAAATACCTCACCGAGAAGCTTTCAGCACGGCTGCAAAAAATGTAATTATGCGTTTATAATATAGCTTCTAGCTAATACTCATATGTTTATTGATTATTTATTACATTTTTTGTGCTAAGTTATAGAACTAATTGAAAGAGAAAACAAGAAATTAATTAGCTAGATAATCGATCTGAATTGGATTTCGTTAATTCATCTTTGAATATTGTTTGCAACAGTGGGCTGGGCATATACCAAATGGATCCATGTCTGGGAGCATCAACACTGTAAGATTTCTTCAAAGTTTCTTGGTTATATGTGAAACATCGTTCAATAATCAAATGGATATTTATCTATTTAAGTTACTTAATTAATAGTGTTTCATAAGTCATGTTCAATTCCAAATAACAAACTGAAAAGGCTAGGTCTTTTACCATTTTATTATCTTTTTTCTTAACTAAACATCAATGTTTCATGAAAACCTGATCAATCGGAGACCAAAACAGTCGTCTTATTGGTCCTCTAGTTGACTTAATTGGTCGAACCGCATTTAAACGTATGTTGTCACAAAAAATAAAAAAAAAATTTATATATATATTAATTTATATCAATTATAAAAGTTGTATATATATATATATATATATATATGTATATGTATATGATTTTGCAATTTTAACAAACTATGAAGATTTAAATACTAAAATACGAATTTTGGAATACTAAGTTAATTCAGAAAATAAGGTACTAAGTTAATTTAAAATATAAGGTTTTGAAGGGGAAAAAATGAAATCCAGTACAACTACTCCGTCCGATTCAACCACTTCACCAATATGATCATTCGGTCCGGTTCAAACAGTTTACCGCTTTGACCTATTTAAATGGTAATTGACATTCTAAATTGGCATAACCGAATTGGTTTCAATATTATCAGTTCAGATCCGACTGACTAGTCTGATTCAGTTCTGAAAAACACTGATAAACATCGTGTTAATGATACAAAATTGTTTTTACAATATAGTTAATATATAAATGGCTAATTAATTAATTTCCCTATCAAACTACAAATTATGGTCAAATGTTCTTTTATCTGCATAAAAAGAAGTATTATATCGTATCATATCTAGTGAAATAAGTTAAGAGCCAAAAGGAAAATTAAAATATAAATTATTTCACTAATTTAAACAGAAGATTATGATATGTTTATATATAATTTTAGAAGTCATGTATGACTTAGTGCCTAAGTCTAAACCTTATAATCTTATCATAGTTAAAGCACATGATGTGTGTGTTTGTATATTCTTAATTACAAAAGAATCATAGAGAACTCTAAATTCAAATGAAGTTAACTAATGTTTTCCGAATGATCCTTTCAATTCCTGAATGATGATATGTTTTGTATTTTAGGGTTTTGATCTTGCAGGATTGAAGTGACTAAATATGCATTCTCCAATTCTGAAGCTGCTTGAAGATGTTAAGGGATTGGTGCAACCTTATGTATTTTCGTTCTAAACCGATGTCCTATGAATGACTTATGTTATTTAGTTTTCATATTAGTTTCAAGACATGCATGTTTGTATATATATATATATATATATATATATATATATATATATCTAATTTAGAATGAGTTGTCTACATTTTTTTTATTTATTTTAAAATTACTAGTTTATCGAGATAGCGCACTTATTCTTTACTATGAAGTTTTAAGTAATTATATATGTAATTTTCTCTTATCTTTCAGGTTATATATAATTAAGGCCCCTAGGAAAGAAATAGTGCAATCAAATGTGGGAAGTTCTAGAAAGTAATATTTAATGTTAATGCTTCCCATGAAGCTAATGTTGTCTAGATAAATCTTAAATGATGTTTGAAACGTTACTAACTGACGTTAGAAGGAAGTTTATAAAAGTAAGCACTTCTAAAGAACGCTCTAAATATAGTGAGATTTGTGTTTCATTATATTTCTAGTACAATCGAGGTTCATGACAAGTTTAAGCTATCATATTTTTTTATTTATTTTAGAATTATTAGTTTATCGAGATAGTGCAAGTATTCTTTTAACTATGAAGTTTTAAGTAATTATATATGCAATTTTCTCTTATCTTTCAAGGTTATATATAATTAAGGCCCCTAGGAAAGAAATAGTACAATTAAATGTGGAAAGTTCTAGAAAGTAATGTTTAGATGTGTTAACGACTTACCATGAAGCTAATGTTGTCTAGATAAATCTCAAATGATGTTTGAAACGTTACTAGCTGATGTTAGAAGGAAGTTTATAAAAGTAAGTGCTTTAAAGATGGCTTTATAAAAATAGTGAGATTTGTGTTTTATTATATTTCTAGTACAATCGAGGTTCACGACAGGTCTAAGCTACCACGTTTGGCTCTCGTGACATTTCACTAGACGGTCTTTATCAGTAGTCTCATCTTTCCTGCTAGTTGCCAAGGTATTTAGGTTGTAAGCTGGTATGTAGTTCTTTTAGAGATCCCCAAACGCCCTAACTTTAACGTCTTGAAATGCAGGATTTGGATTGTAGAGTTGGCATTTACATGTGGAGGATATTGGGTAATGACGTACCCTAGATTTAGGGCTTGTTGATTTCTTTTGTTTTTAGCAATGAAGTTGTAAAAGAAATAGGGTCACTGGCTCCACCTCATGTAAAAGTTATATATATATATATATATATATATATATATATATATATATATATATATATATATATATATATTTCTATTTATTTCGCGTCATGAAGGAATATAGTGCGTATAGTCACTTTCGAGTTTTAAGATACATATATTTATAAGTTGTAGGAATTCCATTCACAAAAATAATATAGTATTTTCATTAATCAACCAAGATGGATTACAATACAGAATGAAACAAACAGAAACAATAACTTATACAAGAAAGAAAATAAACTTAAGAAATAGAAATAACTAAGAACAATGAAACATGTGTGCCTGAGGATTTTTATTCAACAGAGGTCACCTAAAACAGATTTCGGACCACCCATGTAAATTTCGTCTGTCTCACATGGTACAATAGCCTAAGCATATTATACTGTCGGGTTTAACCAAGCATATGAAACAATACTTGAAACAAGAGAGTGAAGTGTTAAAAACACAAGAATTCTTCAGATTGAGAAGTATGAATCATATATGAACTAACCACTTCAACAATGCACTCGTGCATTGTATTTATATCGTGAATTTAGGAGTTTAATCAGTCCTAGAGTCTCAACATTAGCATTGAGTTAATACATTAACATTGAGTTAATGTGAGATTTAAATATGACTTAGTGAGTTTAATAACTCCAAAAGTCTCTACATTAACACTAAGTTAAATGTGAGTTTTAAATATGACTTAGTGCTTGGAGCTGAACAAACAAGCAACAATTAAGCAACTAACTATTGAATTTGTCTTTTAGTAGATGGTGCATGCGACACCCTATGTAAATCTCACATCAGTCGTGGACAGAAGAGATGTTGGGTTCATAAGTAATTACTAACCTTTAATATCACCAACGCGTTTTGGGTATATTGGCTGTGAATGAGAGGATAACTCCACAGTTAAACGTGCCCAGGTAGCAGCAATCCAGGGATGGGTGACCTCTCTGGAAAGTTTTCACCCGGGCAACCAAAAGCAAATCCCTGAGCTCCTTGTGAAAAAAACGGACAATAAGATTCTGATATGAGAGGTCGGTATGAGAGGTCGGGTGTTACAGTGCTCTGCTGATCAGCAGCTGGATCTGCTAAACAACATATGAACCTCGATAATATATGATGTTTATAAGATTCTGATGATTTTTTATAAAGTTCTAAACCTTCTGATGCGACATGCTTATTTTTCTTTAATTTTCAACACAAATTCTATTCGAAACTGCAATTTGAATACTAACGTACCATAGTATGAATCATTGAAACCGAGCCTTGAGGCTGAGTCTAAGAGTGTTTTTGGAATTCTTTATTTAAGTCTAAAAGGATTTTTTGTCAAAAGTTTTTATTAACTTATAACTTTTAAAAATGAGTTTTTAAACAAATGTTCGGATCAACTTATATAAATCAATAAGATTTTTTAAAAATGTTTGATTTAGTTTATTCATATAGAACGATCAAAAATAACATTGAGTTTAAAAGTGTTTGGTTTGACACAATAGTTATAAGAAGTGTAACGAGTATTAATCACAATAAGTTAATAAAAATATTAAAAAACTTGCATTTTCATAACTTATCAAAACCTTTCTTTTACTCACTCGATAAGTTAAAACACAAAATTCTTTTAATTTTACCGCACATCAAAACCTCTTATTAACTTTTTTAAGAAATTAATAATTTATAAAGAGAGTGAAATAAGTAAATCCTAAACACACATTAACATTTGTGAAAGACGCGTGTGTTAAGTGTTTTGTTGTCGTACGTATAACCGGTCACACTCCACCCACCTTCGGAAGTTTCACGATGTCGGAAATGTCAACGGAGTCGACAACCGCACCGCTACTCCGGCCACGTCAGGTCGCCGGAGAATCGCCACCGGGCGGCGGCAGGGCGAACACCCTCGCCCTCCTCCTCGGCCGTGCTTCAGGTCGCCACGGTGCGTCTATGCTGGTTCGCGAGACTGCAGCGCGACAGCTCGAGGAGCGGCGAGCCGACTGGGGCTATTCTAAGCCCGTCGTCGCCCTAGACATGACGTGGAACCTCGCCTTCGTTGCGGTTTCGGTGGTTCTGTTGATGTGCACGTTGGACGAGAACCCGAATGTGCCGGTTAGGGTTTGGATCTGTGGCTATGCGCTGCAGTGTGCGTTGCATGTTGTGCTCGTGTGGTTGGAGTACAGGAGGAGGAACCGGAGACCGCAGGAGGAGGAGGTTGCAGGGGGGAGTGATTTGAACTTGATTGATAGTGAGGAGGATGAAGGGAGGAATGGGGATGTGTTGATTTCTAATCGAATCAGGTGCGTTTCGTAGACGAAATTCGATTTATTTACTTCCGATTAGGATGCATATTTGATTTCCGTTTGTAGTTGCAATTTTACATACCTGAAATGATGTTATTGATATTGTTATTGTTATTGTTATTGTGGTGTGGTCATACCAGTACTTTCAATGTATGCCTGCAATGTGAAGTGTATACCTTGAGCAATATGGTGTTGTTCTTTGTGTTTTGAGGTGTCTCGTAGGACGAAAAATGTTGGTGTTTTCAGCTTTCTTGGCCTATGTTTTACTGGTTTTGTGTGTGCAGAGAGATAGATAGGATGAGAGATTATTGAGAGGTTAGCTGAGCAATCGTGTGCTGATTTTTAGTAGTAATCTAGTCATTTGATCTGAACTTAAAGTTAATGGTCTTTAATACTTTTATATTGTCTTGATTGGTAACTGACTAACTGGTAAGTGGTAAATAGCTATCACTACTGTATATTCAAGATTTAATCTTCATTGTCTGCAATTGTTTAAGAGGCTGAGAGTGATGGGACTCATAGAAAATTTGAGTAAAAATGCAGTTGTCATCAAGTCAGATATAAGATTTATCGAATTTACTTTGAATTGATTACAAATCTGCAGGATATTAGATGGTTTTTTTTTTGTGTATTATGCAAGGCATATTAACCATCTATGAGGTTAATTGCAGCTGTCCTGATTTTATTAAGTCTAGTATGTAAAAGTTCACACAAAATAGTGAATGGTAGAATTTGTTTTGAATCTGATGACTACTGTATACATGATTTTTGACTGATGCATTGTATTTGTATGATTTTCAGCTACACTAAAAGATGTGAAAATCTTAATACTATGGTATCATTTGTCTGGTGGCTAATTGGCTTCTACTGGATGGTCTCTGGTGGTGAGATTCTTCTGCACCGTGCTCCACGTCTGTACTGGTAAGTCATGAACCAATATGATACTGTTACAGTCTAGAATTTAGAAACCTCGAGTGTTACTCTCTTCCTTTTCTCTTTTTCTGATGATTGCAGGGTGACCGTGTGTGTTTTTACGCTGTCTGATGTGTTCTTTGAACCAATATGATACTGTTACAGTCTAGAATTTAGAAACCTCGAGTGTTACAATCCTCTTCCTTTTCTCTTTTTCTGATGATTGCAGGGTGACCGTGGTGTTTTTAGCCTTCGATGTGTTCTTTGCCATCTTCTGTGTTGTTTTGGCTTGCTTAATAGGGATTGCTCTTTGCTGTTGCTTGCCCTGCATAATTGCTATTCTGTATGCAGTTGCTGGCCAGGTGAGAATTATGACTATTTCTTCTTGATCTTCATATTTTCTTCATTAAAGGCGGCAAACCAGGCAAGGCATGGGGGTTTTTGTTGAAAATAGGTAACTTCATGTTTTCTTGTCAGCCTTTCATATCTGTAAATAAATAATGCTTTAAATATGGTCTATCGACTATATTATTAAAATACGATCCTTTAGGATGTTAGATGACTTTTGACCTATCCGATCTGTTTCTTTTTTAGCTACTCATAATGTTTTATCCTTTAACTCGTTATCAAACAAATACAACCTGGATTCACTGAAATCTGTTTGTATATAAGTGGATTGAAATCGCTGCATCATTTATTGATCAAGGTTTCATGAACATTTATAATATACTCATACTTTAGTAATATGCAGGAAGGTGCATCAGATGCAGACCTCAGTGCCCTTCCCAAATACAGATTTCAGGCGTCGAAAGATAATGAGGACAGCCCTGATGTGGGAGCAGGTAGAATGGTTCCTGTTGAATCAAATGTTGGTTATTTAGCCGTTGAACGTGTTCTTCTCCCCGAGGATGCTGTAAGTTTATCATTGATGATTATGTTCGACGGAAGGGTTTTTAGGTATTTGACAACGACTAAATCTTTCTTTTGTGGTATAAAATGTTGCAATTTTCTTTCAGGACTGCTGCATTTGTCTAAGCACATATGAAGATGGAGCGGAACTTCATTCGCTTCCTTGCAACCATCATTTCCATGCTACATGCATTGTGAAATGGCTGAAGATGAATGCAACTTGTCCACTTTGCAAGTACAACATCCTAAAGGGAAATGAGCAAGTTTGAAAAGCGCTTTAGTCAACATGCGCGTATGTATTTATTCATGTACATGAGGAAATGTAAACAAATAAACCCATGATGACAACAGATTTTGACCATTGCTTGTGTTGTTTTTTTGTATGAGTTTGGTCCTCTTGGTACAAATGAACACAATAATGTTTGCATTTTATAGGATTAATTTCAATAGTATATTTGTGTAGGTACTTTATGAATTTGGTCGGATTACTCTCCCACCTTGTACATTCATGTTTCTCCCAACTATGTTAGTATAATTATACATGATGTGTAATAATAATGTTATATAATATAGCCTTTCAGACGTTTCAGTATACTTGAGTCGTACATCAACTCTTATTTTATTTGATCTAATTTTGGGTTTATGTTTTGCATTTGCTATGACTTGCGTAGTTTCAAATAAAAATATGATAACGAGATAAATATTCTACAATTTAGAGGGTTAATAGAGTAAAATGTTATTTTGGTCCCTCACGTTTTGTTAAATATGACATTTCAATTCTAAAACTATTTTTTTGTTATTTCAGTCATTGTAGTTTAACAAATGTTGACATTTTCATCAACTTCACTATTTTATCCACTTCACTAACACCGTTAAAACCTCCGTTCAATATGAGAGTATTTATAATCTTTTTTAACATCCTAATTATCCAATTATAAAAGTATTTTGAAAAGTAAAATGTTATTTTCATTTCTGACGTTATGTTGAATTTGCTATTTCAATCCAAAAATTTTTTTTTTGTCATTTCAGTCACTATAGTTTACCAAATATTGTCATTTTCATCCACTCCACTAACACCGTTCAAACCTCCGTTAAATATGAGGGTATTTTAGTCTTTTTCAACATCCTAATTTTCCAGTTAAAACAAATTCATCAATTAATAATCAATTAAAACTAAAAAACACATGAAGTAACTAGTGAGACCGGACACTTTGATTTAAAAGCTTTGATTAACTCTAACTCATGTTGTTCGATTGAGGTCTGTTGTGGGATTTTAATTAATCTTCACGTTTTGTTCGAACGTGTACCGTTGTTCGATTGATGTCTACTGTTGTCATGTTTGAACAAATGCGATAATAGTAGACCTCAATCAAACAAAACGTGCAACAACAAACATCAATCCCACAGCAGACCTCAATCGAACAACGGTATGTGTTCGAACAAAACATGAAGATTAAGTGAAACCCACACCAGATCTCAATCAAACGACATGAATTAGAGTTAATCGAAGTTTTATCGAAATGTCCAGTATCACTAATCGCTTCATGTGTTTTTAGTTTTAATTGAATATTAATTGATTAATTTATTATAATTGGATAACTAGGCTGTTGAAAAAGATTAAAATACTCTCATATTTAACGGAGATTTTAACAGGTTAGTGAAGTGGATGAAAATAACAACATTTGATAAACTACAGTGACTGAAATAGCAAAAAAAAAAAAAGTTTTTGATTGAAATGACATATTTAACGAAACGTGAGGGATAAAAACTCGTTAATATCAATTAAAAAAGCAAATATACTTCCACGGTTAAAAGTATCTCTAACTGAATTTTGACATATTAAAATTCTTGAAAGATATGTGTACTTGTGAAATTATTTAGCATTAGCTTTAGACCCACTCTTCCATCCGGCCTGTGTACGGCCAACAATCGAAGTCTTCTACATAGATGCCAACAATCGAAGTCTTCTACATAGATTACAGTTTTGGTAAAACTTTTTGATGACCCATGAATAGCATGATACTCTTTAAAAAGTAAATGTAAATCTTTTAAGTTTCAAGGCTCGTAAGTTTCTCTTTTATAAACAAGTCCAAAGATTTTAATATATCAAACTGAACTAATAATTATATCTATACTAATAAAGTAAAATGTTAGAATTCACATAACATATGTTTACAATGTTCACCTAGACTCCAGCTAATATTTGGATACATGTCACTACTAGAATAAAAGTTAATTATTTAATGATACATTAAATGTTAATGTCTATTATTATACTTTCTAAATTATATACAAATTTTTTGATAAATTAAAAACATGCTTCCTTTTATTAAAAACATAATTTTTTTAAAAACAAAAATTTATAAATTATGAGGTTTTCTGATACGAAAACTTTTAAAAATAACATAGTTTACAAAAGTATTTTTTTTCAAAAAAAATTGGAGTGTTTAAAAAACAACTTTTTAAAACAAAAGTTTTTTAAAGACCAAAGCTTGGAAAAATATTGCTATTGTTTTATTATTTAATTAGTTAGTTATATGTAATTTTAATCATATTTTATCTTAAAATTTTTTTATAATTTTTTAAATAATAATAAAACTATTACTTTATTATTTTATTTAACCGTGTAGTACATGGGTTTTAATACTATATCTAGTAGTTTTCACTAAGCAATATGCAGATAGGGGTGTGCACGGTGTAGTTCGTTGCGATTAAACCATTTTTGAAACCGAAACCGCTAGTGCGGTTAATACCATTTTCAAAACCGTAACTGCAACAATATTTCGGTTAACCATCGGTTAAGGTTAATTTTGGTTAATCAACCAATATATTTAAGATATGCTTTAAAACAAAAATTTTAACTAATATATAATTGTCAGGTTAGGTTTGGGCCAACAATGATGTCCGTGATAGAGTTTGTTTTAAGGTCCCATCAAAACCTAAACCGAAGTCAGGGCATGCATACAACAATACGTGCACACATCTTGCACTACTTCTGTTTGTTTAGGGGATTCCTTATATACACAATAATATCCTATTATGTAAATATATTTTTATAAATATGAATTAAAAATGTTAACATATGGAAATTTAGTAAAATGGTGAGTAGTATTCTAAATTTATTGTACAGTAATAACATTCGGTTTGATGTGTTAATTCGGTTAATTTGTATATTAAAACCTAAGCAAAACCGCAATATGCGATTAGTTGGTTAATCTTTAACCGAATCATCGGTTAATATTCGGTTCGGTTAATGTGGTTAATTGGGTTATGTATTCGCCCCTATATGCATGTGCTCTACTGAAAATATAAATGTGTAAAGTTTAAATTCTAGAAGAAAGAAAGCAGCGACTCTCCTGCGTATTCGTGAAGTCAAATGACACTCCGATGCGCCGCCATGGAAGCTTTCAGATCTTCGTCTCTGATTTCATGGAGATCCGTACGTCTCATTCCCTCTATATATATCTCTCTGATCTCCTGTTACACATATTACCTACGGTACTTGATGATAACAGACTAATAAGCTGCAGCAGACGATCGGTGGTTGCATCGAGAAGACAGGGCGGACGCTTCATTCCGGTGAAATATCGACCGTAAAAATCTGGCCGGAGTTAGCCGGAACAGGAAGGTACTTCGATTTCCGTTCATTTCTAATCCCCGCGTCAATTGAATTTGCTGAAGAATCGCCGCTTTGTACCACTCTTCGTAAAGATGGACACGGTGTGCGAACTGTTGAGCATTTGTTATCGGCTTTGGAAGGCACTGGTGTCGATAACTGTCGAATAGAGGTTGTGAACTCTGATTCTGATGATACATCAGTGGAGGTATCATTGAATAAGACTTGCTAGTTTCTGGTTATGGAATGTGCGTATAGATTGCTAGGGTTTTGAATTGATTGGATGCGTGAAGTTGTGTTCGTTTGATGTATGATTTTAAGTTTTAGGTGAATTAGAGAGTGTGGTGTAGGATCTGGTTTGATTGTGTGGTTGAGTGATGCAGGTTCCTATTTTGGATGGATCAGCTAGGGAATGGGTGGAAGCTATTGACCGAGTTGGGCTGACTGTTGCCGTGGATTGCAACGGCAGAAGCTGTGATAGAGTAGCACCCTATCTTACTGAACCCGTTCATGTGTCGAAAGGGGATTCGGTTATTGCAGCATTCCCTTCTAATGAAACTGATATCAGTTATGGAATTGATTTTTTGCAGGTAAATATGCTCTTCATATTGTTTGTTTTCTTTAGATACATACATATAAACATATTCACAGGCTGCTATGCATGAGATACTGTATATTGTAAGAAACGGGGTCGAGAGTGGGACCAGCCTTTCCATCCCTTGGGATAGAGATAAGGCTTCATCGCACCCTCCTCAGACCCTACAAATAGCTTTTCTATGAGTGGGGATTATACTAGGTTTGTTTGTTTGTATAGTAGGTCAAAAGAGGTGTGATTTGTGCTAAAGACTAACTTGTGAAAAGCTTATTGATTTGCTGTGTCTAGTTTCATAGTTTTTTTGATATAACTTACATATACTATAATAGGTATCAGATTTAAGCCTCAGGTGGTTTTCTTCAAGCTTGTGCGCAGGATCTTTCTATTCTAAGCATATAGCTCCTTCAAGAACCTTCTGTGTTTATGAAGAGGTAAGATACTGATCCACTTCACTAACAGTATTCCAATTGTAACATCTTAAGAACCTGCCACCTGTATATTAACCGTAATTTTCAGCTATTATATGGTGAAATCTGCCAAATTTGCTGTATCGTAGTGTTCTAAAATAGATGATTAAAATTGGACCTACTTGATATGCAAAAATATAAAAGCAGTTAGGGTCTTTCAATAGAAGTCCATGGTCATAATCCTGATGCAGATCATAATTCATTTCTTTGTTTTTAGTGCAAAGTACCACTTGTCAAAGCTCTTTTTTTTTTTTTTTTGTTTGCAATTTTCAAGTGTCAATCTTGCATGAGCATGTTTAAGAGCATTCTGTTTTAGAGAAAATCATTGAAGATGAAAGAATAGGTGAATCTTGTTTCGTTCATTGTTCTTTTTCAATAGACTATGTTTACCTTCTGTTATGTTGACTGAAGGAAAAATATATTGCAGGTGGAGAAAATGCGTAGTGCAGGACTCATTAAGGGTGGTTCTGCTGAGAATGCTGTTGTTTTCAGGTAAGATGATCTGTCGAACAGTTTCTTTTGAGTTTTCAGTTTTCAGGTTTCAGGCTTCTCTTCAAGGTCAACTTGGGCTATATAGTGCCTCAAGGGGTCAAATGGGTTAACCTAAAAAAACTCAGCTAACTGAAAAAAGGTTGAACAGGTCAAGCAGACCTACTAAATCGTTTTATTTAAATGGTTACATTATCATATAGTTCATCAAAAACATTTTTTATCCATAAAAACCAAGATAAGAAATGACAGAAAGTATTCACATGTGGACCCGGCCATGTACTAAAATTGACCCATTGCCCAACCCCACCTTTTTAGCATCTTTTTGATCGTTTTGCTGATTGATCTTCATGTTCTGTTCCAGTACCAGTAAAGGTTTACTGAATCCACCTCTGCGTTCACCTGAGGAGCCATGTAGGCACAAGATTTTGGATTTTATTGGTGATGTCTCTCTCTTCGCTCGCAATGGTAGTCAAGGGCTCCCAGTTGCAAATATCATAGCTTATAAGGTCTGTCTCTCAAATTCTATTTAACACATTGGCTATAAATATGTATAATCAGATGTTGGTTATTACTTTAAGTATATGGTATAAAAAGTTCTAAAAAAATATGAGCAATGTATCTTTTGACCACCTGCCCGTTATGCCACCTCTAGTGTTCCTATCTCACAAACTACTCTACACTTGAAGAATTCTGGTGATTTCTACTATCTAACTGGTCCTCACTTCTAAACTTTGTACAAATGCAGGGAGGACATGCGCTGCATGCTGAATTTGTTCGCAAATTGTCAGGTACTTCATGAACAACAATAAGGCAAGACCCTCGTCCCATTTTTCAAGTGTGTGTGCAAAATTTTGGCTTGCTTATACACGGCTGTAGCGTATGCATCGGTACAACTCGAAAGCAAACTTTCCTACAGTCATAGAATAAAATTCCCGCCTATATTTGTTAAACTTATTTGATTATTGTCGTGACTGCAAATGTATATTCGAATATCTTTGTACATTTTTGAAAACGTTTGTTATATCCTATATAGATTTATCATGACAACTATGTTTGTCTGTACAACATCACAGTAAGTTTCACTTACAAAAAGGTGTAGGAAATCATAACTTATCATTTCCTAGAGGTTTAATTTTTTTGAGGAGTTTATAGTTTTCAGCCATAGGTTGTCCTTCAAGTGAATATGAGCTACAAGACCTCTAGGCTTTCTTCGGCAGATATTTCCTAATCTTGGAATGTCTTCCAGAGGCTAAATAACCATTGGAGCCAACACAAACTCATATCTTCTTGTTTAATGGTTTGATTGCTGGTTTATTTGGGTTTTTTATTTTATTTTGGGGGCGGGGGATTATACTAACCAAATGGTGGGCACCATAAACAGGATCATTTTAGCCGTTTTAGCCGTACTTGCAAAGAGTCCTCGACGACCATGCCCTGCTAAGCGGGTAAGAGGTATCCACTATTCTGGTGATGATGATTCTTAATGGTTGAAGATTTTGAAAATATATAAACTTCCCACCACTCCTCCGGTGATATTGTCATCACCTCTAAGCTTGCGTAGATTACTAAATTGTAATATAGTTAAAACATTGTTGTTTAACAATATTCAAATTGTAAATACTGGTTATGAACATGTTTGTGAAGCTTTTTAGGTTGTATGTAAGTATTTCAGGTTGTACTTTTAAGTACATTTCTTGATATTATATTATTTTTTTATTAAGAATGTGGTAAATATTGATTAATCACTTTTGAAGTATTCTATGAATACAAGTTGCCTTGTGTACGTAAAGTCCCTGCCTTGTGCTGTGACTTTTGAGACCTCAATATTTTAGTACACTTCGTGCTATTTGAAACCAAAAGCTCACAATGACGTTAACAACATCGAACTCCTGCAAACAAAGCAACAACCGTATTAACGCCACCTCTCTATACTCACACATGTAGATCAAAGCAACAAATTATTCCCTTTTGAGAATGAAAACTTACAATCTAAATTAATCAAAGATTGATTGAATCCGAAAATAATGTTTTGACCTTTGTTGGCCATCCTCAAACAAAGATCATGCTCATGGTGATGTTTTCTCTACCAGGGTGGGTTTGGGTTTTTGTATTAACTTGCTTAATAGAAAGGGTAACATGGTAATTTTACATTAAAATCATGTTTAACACACGTTACTGGCAGATACCAAACATACTACAAAGTTGCAAAAAAGTTCAAATTAAATTCACGAGTCTCAAGCGTTTAAATAAAATCTAAAAATATAACCATAATTTTAAAGAGGGGGGATGTTAAATCCTTTTAAAACCCAACAAACATATAATGCTTATGTTAGAGAGGAGAGTTACATTATAAAGATGAGAGAAAAAGCAAAGTATAGCGAGTAAACTGTTTGTAGGTCAATCTTAATAAAAAATAATAGTGTAGTTACGGAAAATAATAATATGGCATAACTTTTTTGGTAAATAAAAACGTCAGAAAAGGAACTAAAAAAGTGGTGGTGGTTGAATGGAGAGAAATCTCGCAAGTTAGTTGAATGGATGTTATGACTTAGGTATGTGTTTTTTATGAGCTTCGAACTCGGATCTTGTGCTATCAAGTAACTCATTATGCTAATATACAGTTTTAAAGGTCGGTGGAATTTTTTATTGTTTATTCTATGTCAATTGTTGTTATAAAGAATACTTAGCAACTTTGAAGCATAAGTTGCTTTCTTGGTTTAGTAGTTTATACTTTCTTCTTTTAAACAAAAGAGTTGGGTTTAAATCATTGGAGTAGCTAAAAGTAGGGGTGAGCAATATCGGGTAACCGAGACCTGCACCGTTTTTCCCGACCCGACCCGATACCCGATTTAATCATGAAATAGAAACCGATACCGTTGCCAAGTAATCAATTCGAGAATCGGTTAACAAACAAAGTCGGTACCTCGGTTGCAGTGTTATACCCGAGGGCCTTTAAACATGATTTCAACTTCAAATTCAGATTATAACTATGATAATCTACTGATTTCAGCTCCTAATTCAGATGTAAGGAAGCTGTGAACCATTACTCTCAATCTATGAAGGTAAACCTCCGTAACCGAGATGTAAGTTGTCATTTTTCAATAGATCTAGGCTGTGTTATCTATGTTTATGTTGTTAAAATATGAATTAAGTCTTGATTACATCTTCATGATCTTCTACAGAATACGATTTTGTTATTGTAAGGATATTGATTAAGCTTATTTTTTTTGTTTGATTAAGTGATGCATGATGAAATACCACAATGAGATCTCATTTTTTTTTTACTTATGAAGTATTAAAGTAACTGCTTATATAACTTCATTCATAACACACCAAATAGGTATAACTACACATATTATAATATATATTAATACGTGGCTACAGTGACCAAGGGTATTTTTGGTATTTTCTTCGCAGGTCATACGTGTTGCATTACAATACCCAGCTTAACCTTCCACCTGGCTCTTCCCTTTTTGTTCTTCCACAGTTCCTCTTCTCATCTCTTTCTTCAATTCATTGCCTGTTGATAAAGAAGATGAAGACGAAAATTCGATTGGAAAGGCTAACATCGCTTTCATCAAATATTTCCGTCCTCCCTTCAACGGTATTCAGGTACGTTTAGCGACTTGTGGCTCCTCTTGAATGCTAGGGTTACGAACTTAGATGTTGCTTGGTTGCTGAATTTGATCTTTTGATGGTTTGCTCGGATCCAAATCCACGTTTGGCCTACGGATTAAAGCATTCCGATTAGCAATGGTGAGGGTAAAATATTGAATTTACAATGCAAGGTTGGGAGTTTCTTACTTTGATTCAAAATAGTCTTGAATACTCCTTCGCAAATACGTCAGCGGTCATCTTTCATTTATTTTTTTGTAGTCTGTTGTTCATCGTAGTCGTACATTGGCCTAAATTCTCCATATATTAACATGCTCTGTCTTCAACACAAGATACCTTCAAAACAAAGATTAAAGCCTTCGGTACTCTAGGTATCATCTTTCATTTCAGTTTTTGCAAGGGTTTGAAAATTATATTTGAGTAAAATATCTTTCTATTTAGTTTTCCTCACTATTAATTCTTCTCGGGTTTATAATAGTTGGTTTATATGGATTGTGCTATGCCATCTGCAACTCAAGACTTGATTAAACTTTCAATTGGTCATGTGAGTTCTTTCTTCATATTTTGTAATTGTATTTTGCTTTTCTTTTTGAAATAACTGTTAACCGTTAACTGTTGTTTCTTATATTCTATATGTTATATTCAAGATGATATCAAATTTGGCGGTGTTTGATTTCAAAGAACAAGGAAAAGAAAGTTGATCTACAGTAGGAATATGATTGGGTTGATGATGATGTTAATGGCAACTTTTCTGTAGGCCTGCAGCTCAAAACTTGAAAACATTAAGATAATGTAAGTGAAAAACATAGTTTTAGGTATTGATATGCTCGTATAGTCATCTGGATCACTTTAAACAACATGCCAGCTATCTTTTGATTGTTTTTCTTTTTGTTGAATCTTTTTTCCTTTGATTTTAGGTAAAATAAGATATGCATGGTTGATGTTGTTTGTAATTTTGAAGGGAGTTGTGTGGTGTAACTTCACATGAATATTAAACCTTTTTCATAAATCTCTGTAAAAAAAGTCTGTTTGCTCTTAAATATAGGTTAAACGAGAACAATGAACTATTTTTTCATTTTTCAAATATCCCATAAATATGTTTTATATATGAAATTACGAAACAGAGGCTTCTATTTGTGTATGATGTTGAAACAACCAATGATGTTTATAGGAAACGTTATTTGAATGTTTTTGTTTTTAGGTATCCAAGGACATTCTTTTGCTCGCATAGACTTTTCAACTTGCAAATTAATTAGGCTGATTGTGCGGTTGGTATTCATTCCAAAGACGAAGATGATAGCAAATTAGGCACTTTAATGGTAATCTCTATATCTTTTTTCTATATATTATATTTGTATCTTAAATTGAGCATCTTGATTGATTATCACTACAACTTATAGAAATAAGTGGTTGATCTTTGTTGTAATGAATGTAGATTCAAGGTTACATGGTTCCTTTCTTTGTGATGGTTGCTGCTATAATGTGTATTATTAGCAAGGAGGAGTCTAATAACGCATTGGATTACTAATCACCTTACTACTCTTTTTAATATTAGTGAGGTTTGTTATTTACTTGCTTATTTAGATGCATTTACATTAAAATATCTTTGGTACTTACCTACACTTTTTACAAATTTAGTTCACGAGTTGCATCAAATCGGATAAACTAGAGTGTTTGCATCAAATTTAACACATTTTTAGGTTTTGTGTCAGCCTTACAAGAGCTATACAATCAGCTACATTGATTCGATCTTAAGATCGAATTATTAATGCATTTTCATGTACAAATAATATGTCATTTATGCTTTGTACTTTAGTTCACATGAATCCGAATCAGAGTTAGTACTTGTATCTACCGTGATTCCTTAATCAATTTTCTTATTACTTGAAACACAATAATTTTAATTCTTACAATTCAAACGTTGATATATTTAAAAGAGTTTTTTTTATTCTTATTGTAGATGACACATTGAAGTAAGAAAGCAAGAAAAAAAGGTGATACAAGTTCAATATCAACAATGGTAAAAATGATCAAAGAAACCCACAATGGTACTCTGATTGTAAAATTAATTCAATATACAATAGTTAGTGTATATGGTGTTCATAGATGTTTAGTGCTAGAGCAAATATATCTGACATTATTGTACATTAAGTTTTAGTTATATGTAGGGGTCTCCCGTGGCAACGCGCTGGGGCAACTTTCTAGTTGTACCTATTACAAGAACTACACATATTGTACCTATTACAACTTCAATGATCCATATACTGTCTTAAAATACTCAAAACATAAATTCATAAAGTACCTACGTATATAACTTGATTCATAATCACACTAAAAAGGAAGTCTTTATAAAGTTATAAATAAAGTAACATAAACGAACTACGTATAAAATTGTTTATTTAAATCATAGGAGACCCAATTATCTTCGTTTAACTAGGAAGACTCAATTGTTTATGATAAAATCATCAATAACATCATGAAAACATAATGAAAACATTCTGATATGTTTTTGTTTAACCATGTAAACCCAATTGTTTATGACGAATAGGTTAATACATCATGATAACATCATCAAGACCCAATTGTTTATCGTTAATACATGCATAATGGTTACTAAAAAACTAACCTGGTATTTTGATGCAGCAACAATATGCTATATTGATTGTGATGAAGCTGGTATATTGAAGAATGCAGATTGTATGCAATGTCAATTGAAAGTTATTTTTCTATGATCATATCTTTATAATTTAGTTTTTCTGATTTTTCTAGGTTTTTCAAATTCTCGATTCGGTACTACTAACTGTCGGGTTTTTCGGTTTGATACCGAGTATCGACCCGATCCCGAATATTACATAAACCAAGGACCGAGTACCTACTATCCATTCTACCATCGGTTCGGTTAGAGGTTTGATATCGGTTCGGTCCTCGGTATTAATCGGGTATACCCGACATTTGCTCACCCCTAGCTAAAAGTTTGTTTTTATCTTTTTTCTTTTTTCATTTTTTGTCAAATAAAAATCTCTAAAAATCTAAAACATAACTTGGCCCTTAACCCAAAGCGACTCAGGTCAAATATAAAAATGTTTCCGTGCTTAACTTTATATAAGCTTACATTTCGACTTAAGCTTTGTAACCAAATATAAAATGTTTTCATTTACTCTACGTTTTTATGTGAGTTTAGCTTGAAAACGAGTCGGAATGATTTTAAGTCTATGTTTCACATAAATTTTGTTTGAAAAATAATCGGGTCAAATATAATACGTTTTCATTCAACGGTATAAATTCGAGTCACTTCACATATTGACGTAAATTTAGTTCTGAAATGACTTAGATTGATTGTAGTTTATACTTTATCACGCCGCGTACGATGTCAATGCAACGAGCGGCGGGTGAAAAATCTAGTTATATTTAAATTGTAAAAAATAAAAATATATTAATGAGTTAATTTCAATTTTGTTCTCTAAAGTTTGACAAAAGTAATCAGTTTCCTTCAAAAATTTAAAAACATCAATTTTAGTTCAAAAGTTACATCGCTTGTTTCAATTTTAGTCCAAAAAATTTATTTTTTGGATTCAAGTTGAAATAATTTATGAAAATTTTAGATTGAATTGAAACAACTTATAAAACTTTTGAGCTAAATTGATGTTTTAATCTTTTAAAGTAAAATGATTATTTTAATAAAACTTTAAAAGGAAAATCAAATTTAACTCTATATTAATTATTAACACTTACTAATTGACTAAGAGCTCAAATTTCATGAAAGACATTATATTTTAGAATCAGAGTTTTGTGAGTTGCTCTAAAAAAACATGTTTGAGGAGTTACATAATTGTCCTTCGGCTCAAAAAGTTGTATAAGAGCATTATAGTGGATTTCTTATTTTAACTATATAATTACACTAAAAATTACTACTTTTTTTAATTAAATAATACTTTTTATACCTTTATCATTATTTTTTTCTTTCTCCTTCGCTCACAACCACTTTCAAAAATATTAAAAAATTTATAAAGATTAAACAGTGATTCCTCAAATATACCGATAAACAGTAATATTTTCTCTCTCTTTCACTCACAACCACTTAAAATCATTTTATATATTAAAAAAAAATACTCTATTTTTTGGACACACTTTAAATGCTCATACTCCTGTGATCAAGTGCCAATTTATCACGTCACGCGTTACAAACCCCCAAAACGCCAAAAACACGCCCTTGTGAACACCCCTCCGGCAGATCTCCGGCGACTCTTTCCGTTTCCGATCAATCAAATTCACACACTCAAAACTCCAATTTTAGATCTGCAACACACTTCAGTTCATCAATTTTCTTCTCCAATCCGAAAACTCCACTCCTTGTGTTCTTAATTCTGTAACCTTTTGTCTCTTTGTTGATATTGTTAGCTGTAATTCACGAAGGAGATGTTCCGATTCCAGCAAGAGAAGATCAGAAAACGACTTTGATTATCATCCTTCTTCCTCCGACTGATTAAGGTTTTCTTATTTGTGTTGTAATATTCGTGCGATATGGCCGATGCTTTATCTGCCATTCCGGCGGCCGTGCTTCGTAACCTATCTGATAAGCTATACGAGAAGCGAAAAAATGCTGCGCTTGAGGTTAGTATTGCTTTTTGGCTATTTTAGTTCAATTGAAATGTGTGTGTTTGTTATTCTAGTGTGTTGAACTGCATTTGTTGTGGTTTCTGGACACTGGTGATGATTTTGGTGTTGTTTGTTTAGGTTGAGGGGATCGTGAAGCAATTGACAGCTTCCGGAGATCATGATAAGATTACCGCTGTGATTAATTTGTTGAGTCATGATTATGCTTACTCACCTCAAGCAAATCATCGCAAGGTATAGTCAGAATAAAGGTGAAATTTACTTTGCGTTGTTTATAATTTGGTTTTCTTATATACAGGGAGGGTTGATTGGCTTGGCTGCAGCTACTGTTGGTTTGAGTTCTGAAGCCGCACAACATCTCGAGGTGTGGATTAAATTATTGCATTGTTTGTTGGAATACCGTATGAGCACAACTATAGGGTTTGAGCTTTAAGGATACGCTAGTTAGATTTTTTTCTGTCGGTATAAAACTTACGCTATGGTAGCTACCATTTATCTTCACATTTCTGGCACATCATCTTGTGGATCAGATCAGCTACCCAGTGATATGCTAATAGTCGATGATAGAGATGTTACTTTTGAAGTCGTTGTTGATTTGTGTGTCAGCTATTTTCATTATTAATGAAAATTTAATCGATTGGTTTGTTTCACCAGAACAGCTTTGTCTATTTTTCAGGGGTCATGGATTGTCTATGTTGTGACTTTATGTGTTTTCTGCTTATGTTCCTGAAGAATAGCAATAACATAGACAAAACATAGAGGTAGGGATAAGTACTTAAGTTTTGTTATACCCTCCTAAGCATCAACTATCTACACTTCAACTAGTATCTAGGATCTCTTAGGTTTAATGAGACCGAGGCATCTCATCGTTTTACTTGCTGGATTATGATGATGAGAAATAGTTTTTAGAAAATGTATGTGAGCTAGCCAATTTTCCCTCTTGCTTATATCCACCAAAGAACGTTATATGTCGTGGTACCTGTGGTTTATGTAGATTTGCTCTGTGTTTTATAGGTCTACAAATTTGCCTCCACTATGAATAAGATTAACATAGAGGGGTGATCAGGCATCTTGTTTTTTCCTCGTCTTAAGTACTTGTATTTGTTAATTTTTTGTTTTACAGTGTAATACTAAAACGAGACGTCTCTTATTTAAGATGGGTAGGCTCAAATGCTCAATCGAAATTTTAGAGTGAACTCCGTATGGTTCCAGGACATGCGTAACAACAACTTATCAAATAACACTATTCCGTTCCAAAGACTACATTGACGATCATTAGTGTATGATTATTGATACATGTAAGGTTCAGATACATGCAAAGGCATTTAGATGTATCAAACTTAAATACCAAACTCATAACCAGAACTCTCCAATTAATTAAAAGGGTATATAGTTCACCTGAAACTCTGAAAGCTTACATAGGGTTCATGCCCATATTTTCGTATGACAATCTTGAGTTAAATTGTCATACCTTAGAGCTTTGAGCGAGTTCCTCTTGCATTTTAGTTTTGTTTGTAAGGTTTATTCCTTTGTTGTTGTATTGAATATTTATTGTCTCCTTGTTCGTGTGTAGGACTTGCTTATTCTAACGAAAAACTCTTATTAATAGGATGGAGGATACTTCTTTTACATTAAACATGCAAGATCTTTCAGCAATTAAAGGTGTCTTGAATTCTTGAAATTTTCTTTTAGCCCCATCACATTTAGTTCTATATTACTTTGTTGATATATATTTTATAGGGTAGATTTTGTTGATCTATTTACTGCATATCTGCATGATATCTAAGGTGAGATACAAAGACTAGTCAAATATAGGGTTTGAGCTTACAGATATGCTAGTTAGATTTTTTGCAGGGTATAAAATGTTGTGTTGTGGGCTCCGATCCATCTTGGGTCGGGCCCTGGAACAGCCTGCAAACATGCTGCAGAATAGGGTTGAGGGCAGCCGGTCCTAACCCTAATCTGCCTCAACTTATTTATGTTAAGTTTTTTATTGTCTTCTATTATAAATACCCACATACTGTACTTGTAATCTTTAGTCTTGAAAGTAATAAAAAGAAACCCTGGTTCGTAGCCCGTGGACGTAGGTTAATTCTTGACCGAACCATGTTAAATCGCTGTGTTCTTTACTGTTTTGATTATTATTACTGTGCTCGTGTGATTGTGCGTGTGTTTTCTGCCGAGAACAGCAGCATTACTGCTGCTGCCTTCTGCCGCCGCCAACAGCCTTCTGAAGGGCTGCTTTTTGCAGCCGATAAACCACCAGCAGCCGCCATCACAGCCGCCACAAAGGGGCTGTGTTTGCTGCCGTGAACAGGCTGCTGTTCTGTTCTGTTTGTGCTGCAGTTTCCGTCTTGTTTCGATCAAAGAACAGTCTTCAAAACAGGTTCTGTTTTGTGATTATTCTGTTCAGTTTGATTAGTTCAAGTTATTGGTTGTTTGGCGAATCTATTTCCGCTGCGTAGTTACTTTTGTTATTACCATTATTGCTATCGTTATCTCGTCACTCGTTTTAGAAATCAATTAGAAATACCGACAAGTTCTTAAGGCCCGAGCCGTAGTATTGTGTTGATTTCCGTGCCCTATCCGAATCCTCGGGTCAGCCGCGTACACGTAATACCTAACATAAAACTCATGCGATAATAGCTACTGCTTATATTCACATTTCTGGCACATCAACACGTCGACTAGATTGGCTACCCAGTGACATGCTAATAGTCGATGATAGCGTGTTACTTTTGAAGTCACGGTTGATTTGTGCAGCAGCTATTTTCATGATTAGTGAAAATTTAATTGATTGGTTTGTTTCACCAGAATAGGTTGGTATAACTTTAAGGATCATGAATTGTCTATTTCATGACTTCTTGTGTTGTTCTGCTCAGGTCCTGAAGAAAAGGAATAATATAGGTAAACATAGAGGTAGTGGTATGTACTTAAGTTTTGGAATACCCTCCTAAGAATCAACTATTTACACTTCAACTATATTAGTGTAATCTAGGATCTTTTAGGTTTAATGAGACCGAGGTATCACATTATTGGACTTTTCGGGGCTTATGACAACGAGAAATAGTACAAAACATATGCGAGCTAGCGGACTGTATCTCTCTTGGTAATTTCCTCCAAAGAATGAAATTTTTAACTTCTGTGGTACCCATGGTGGTTTTCGTAGATTTGCTCATAGGTCTATAATTTGGTTCAAGTGTTCAACTATGAATAAGAAGATTAAGTTAGAGTGGTGATCAGTCAACCTCTTTTCTCCTCGTCATTAAGTATGTGTATCTGTTAATTCTTTATTTTATTGTGTAATACTTAAACAACAAGACATCTCTTACTTAAGTTGGGTAGGCTTAAATGCCAATTAAAATTTTAGAGGTGAACTCCATATGGTTCCCGGACATGTGTAACATAAACTCATCAAATAACAATTCCATTTCGAAGACTACATTGACGATCGTTCGTGTATGGTTATTGATACATGTAAAGTTTAGATACATGTATAGGAATTTAGATACGATGAAACTTGAATACCAAAGTCATAACCAGAACTCTCCAATGAATCGAAAGGGTATTTGAAAGCTCGTATAGTGTTCATGCCCATTTTTTGTATGACAATCTAGAGTTGAATCATCATACCTGAGTTTGAGCTTTGAGCGAGTTTCTCTTGCATTGTAGTTATATTGGTAAGGTCTATTCCTTTGTTGTTGTCTTGAATATCTATTGTCTCCTTGTTCGTGTGTAGGACTTGCTTATTCGAAAGAAAACTCTTACCATAGGTCTCTTAGATATCTAAAGTTAAAAAGTGCAAGTTCATCCATATTTTGACACAAATATTGAATGATCTATGGCAGAGTCCATCAGTCTTATTAAATTTGAGTAATGTGATTAGTTGTGTGTTTTCTCGAGAGTATTATGCTATGTTAACCTCCATGTTGCTGTTACTGAAATAGCTCCTAATTTTGGTATCCCCTGTTTTCCCTTTAATCGGTCAAACGGAGACCATCTGAAGAAAATAGGAGATCAGACTTGAGCATTTGAAGGATTAGAAAATCACAACGTGCATGTGTATGCATATCAATAAAATTAATTTTTTAACGAAAAAAGACGGCTGCTCTTATGAAAAGCATATTTTATGTTACTTCATGCTACAGTTCATGCTTTTATTTATGTCCGTTTCTTACATGAAAGTAACCAATTGATGTGATGTTTGCATAGTTGTACTGATTAATTTGATCAAACCCTTCTTCCTTCTCTTTTCTTACCATTCAACCTGCCAGCAAATTCTACCACCAGTAATAAACTCTTTCTCTGATCAAGATAGCAGAGTTCGGTACTATGCTTGTGAAGCTTTATACAACATTGCAAAGGTGAGGATGAATTCGAATTTCATCAATCAAGCTTTCTTGATGCAAGACATTTCCAAATTATGTCATGCCCTTTGCAGGTTGTGAGAGGAGAGTTCATTTTCCACTTTAACAAGATATTTGATGCGTTATGTAAGCTTTCAGCCGACTCAGATCCCAATGTACAAAGTGCTGCCCATCTTTTAGATAGACTTGTGAAGGCAAGTGTTATCTTCATATACTATAGCTTTTGGCCATGTCCTATGTCGTGCTAAACTTAACTATTAAGTTGCTGTTCTACTTGTTGGGATGCAGGACATTGTGACAGAGAGTGATCAATTCAGGTGAATATTTTTGGTTTTATCTTCGGTTCTAGATCTACTCTTTCAACTTAAAAGTTGTATGTAAAAATAATTTGTTTTCCGGCTTATTTTAAATAGCATTGAGGAATTTATACCATTGTTGAGAGAGCGGATGAATGTCTTGAATCCTTACGTCCGCCAGTTTTTGGTGGGATGGATCACGGTATTGGACAGTGTTCCAGACATAGATATGCTGGGCTTTCTTCCTGATTTTCTTGATGGTAAAGGATTTTGAGTTAAAGTTGTTAGACTGTCGTCTCTCAGTTTACTTTTTTATTCCATTTGTCACAGTCCTTTATAATCTTCACTGACATGATGATATCCAGGTTTATTTAACATGTTAAGTGATTCCAGCCTTGAAATCCGGCAGCAAGCTGATTCAGCACTTTCAGAGTTCCTTCAAGAGATCAAGAACTCTCCAGTAAGACTTCTTCTGTAGGAAGTCTGCTATCTATTGTATGATATTGTTACTAGTGGTGTTTTGTCATAGCTTTTTGCTCTCATGGGAATGCGACTGGTTTGCACTAGTGGTAGTTGGTGCTTCTGTGGGTACCTGATGACATTTCTGATTTCTGATCCAAGAAACCATATCAATTATAATCTCCCATATATTTTACACTAGCAATTTTTTATTGTTTATTTGTAAATTTCTAACTCTAGCACTCATACTCTTGAAGTCTGTAGACTATGGTCGCATGGCTGAAATACTTGTACAGAGAGCAGCTTCCCCTGATGAATTTACTCGTTGGACAGCAATAACGTGGGTAAGGATTAGAGATATAATTCCTACCTATATTCATATTTTTCCTTGTAGTTGGACTTGTTAATGGGATTTTGGTGTTATCAGTGTCGTATGTTTGTTGTGGCAATGATTAGAAAACTGTAAGTGCAGATAAATGAGTTTGTAAAACTTGGTGGAGACCAGCTTGTACCTTATTATGCCGATATATTGGGAGCTATCTTGCCTTGCATAGCTGACAAAGAAGAGAAAATACGAGTAGTAAGTTTGCATCATTTTTCTTCGATCTAGAGAGTCTTTAAAAAGAAGTCATCTACTTATTTAATATCATATTCTACTAATTCTTTTTATGTACTGTGTTATGATTAATCGACGACTATCAGGTAGCTCATGAAACAAACGAAGAGCTTCGTGCAATCCAAGCGGATCCTTCTGAGGGGTTTGATGTTGGAGCTGTTCTCTCCATTGCAAAGAGGTGTGTTTTAGTACTCAAGTTATAATAATTTGCATATGCGGTTCATAAAGCATGGTAAATTAGCTTTAGGAGTGCCATGGCTGGCTTGCAGTAGTATGGCTATTAATATTTTCGTATTCAGGAGACCTATACTAGAATGTTTGTGCTAGATACGTTGTCTTGATTATTGTTCTATTCTTTCAATCAATATCAGGCAGTTATCTAGTGAGCACGAGGCTACTCGAATCGAATCTTTGCACTGGATTTCAACTCTTTTGAATAGACACCGTCCGGAGGTAACACTCCAGTATCACTATACAGAACAGTTTTACCATTTTTTTAGATAATTAATAATTAAATGATCGTTTGGTTTTTCTACCATTACAGCTCACAGTTGTTTTATTTTGGCTGTAATTATAACATCTCTACTTGCACATAAGATGTATTAGTATTTTGTGTAAGATGGATTTGTACTGCATTGCACTAGCTGACAAGTTTTATGTGTGTATATTAATTAATTCTAAATGTAGGATACACCAACATAGATGCTATTCAGTTGAATTGTTTACCTCAATTCTGGATTATGTGATTTCTATCTGAATTCTACCACCCACAGCACATATTCATTCTCTTCACATTAGGAGAAAATGGAAATATCAAAATCTTAATGAATTATGGATCAATAGCATTGTTTTTCTTGTAAATTGTAAGTGGGGATACTTCCTGACCTAATGAATAAATCTCTTTCAAGTATTAGCCACAACCAAAAAAGTTAATCCTATATACTGTTTTACAACACACACACATATGTTTGTGTATAGTGTATACATGTTTATATATATGAATACGTGTGGGTGTGTATTGGCCTAATACCATCCTGAATCTGTTGGTCTTACATGTTCTTTGTCAATACTTGTAACTAGATTGTTTTGCATTCAGTGTGTTCTCTTTGGCCTTCACAGATAATGATTATTGAGATTCTAATAAACAAGGAAACAACTTAATACATGATCTCATGTTACAGGTCCTGACATTTCTGAATGATATTTTTGACACACTTCTGAAGTCACTTTCAGATTCCTCTGATCAGGTAGTCTTTCTCTGGCTTCTTTATCAGTTTATTGTTTCATCTCACTGCATTACTTTTTACATCTACTTGTATGTTTGTTATCCCCGCTCTTAGTCTCCCAATAAAAAGGTATAAAAAATATAACCAAAGGGAGAACTCTTCTTTCTGTTCTGATAGAGTTACCTTTATATATGTTACTAGGTTAGATTCCCATGTATTACACGGGTTGAATCATGAAAAAAAATACAATAAATAAATATTTTCTGTGACAATAAAGTATTGTTTGATTTTAGAGGGCTACAGTTAGAAAGATTACAAGAAATATTTTGTTTACTTAGGTTGATATTAATCAAAATATTAAATAATGACGGGATATAAGTTTATTATTATATTGAATTATAAGAAACAATTTTATTGCCTAAAATAAAGGCCACAATGTTTAGGCGAAAAAGTTTATGGATGGGCCTAGAGTTATGGCATGTGTTCCTTAGATTTTTTATATATTTAGTATAGATAATAGATTTTATGTGTGTGTTTGTGTGCATGTGGCGTGTGGAATTGTTTTAACATAAATAAAAAAAAATTACTTGTATAGTAACAATTCTTAAAATTACAAAACATAAAAATTGAAATGTCTAAATCTTATAAATTATAATGAATTTGTTAAGTAATGTATTTAAGGAAGGAGATTATAATTGATAGATTATTTGTTGTATGGTACCATTATAGGTAGTGCTCCTGCTACTTGAGGTGCATGCAGCCATAGCAAAAGACCAATCTAACTTTCGCCAGCTTGTTATTTCCTTGGTTCATAAGTTTCGAATGGATCACGATCTCCTGGAAAGGTGATATAGTTAAACTTGGTATTGGAAATTGTATTGTGTATTTTCAAAGTGTACAAGATGGCATCTATATAGAGTACAATCAGCTAAATATAGTAAACTGTAATCACACAATTATAGCCTAATCACAATCCTTGACATATATAAACACAATTATTGTCTAACATTCTCCCGCAAGCTAAGGCCGGGAAGCGACCTGTAGCTTGGCTCTGGGAAGTTCAAATCGTTGAGAGGATAAAGGCTTTGTAAACACATCTGCAATTTGATCATCCGTCTTTAGGAATTGTATTAAGAGCCTTTTTTGAGCAACTTTTTCCCTGACGAAATGAAAGTCTACCTCCACATGTTTTGTGCGAGTATGAAAGACTGGATTGGCTGAGAGATAGGTGGCCCCTAGATTGTCACACCATAAGATAGGAGCTGATGTCATAGATGTGTGAAGTTCCTTTAGAAGCGCTTCAAGCCATGATAACTCAGCAACCGTATCTGCTAAGGCTTTGTATTCTGCCTCTGTTGATGACCGAGAGACAGTGCGTTGTTTATGAGCACGCCATGAAATGAGATTAGATCCAAGGTAGATAGCATAGCCCCGGGGGATCAACGGTCATCAAGAGATCCAGTCCAGTCTGCATCAGAGAATGCTGTGAGAGAGTGACTTTGGGCATCTGTATAAGCATGAATCATAGTTTTGTCTAATCAGGAAGCCATAGTGTGAGGTTCCTTGTAAATACCGAAGAATTCTTTTGACCGCAGACCAATGATTCTCTGTTGGTGAGTGCATAAATTGACACACTTTGTTAACCTCAAAGGTAATGTCAGGTCTCGTAAGAGTTAAGTACTGTAGGGCTCCGACTATTTGTCTAAATTTGACCGGATCATCAAACGGTGAGCTATCGCCAAGAGCTAAGTGTGAGTTGGTATTTATTGGTGAGGCAACCGGTTTTGATTGAGAGAAACTTGCTTTTTGGATGAAATCCTTGGAATATTTTTGTTGTGAAAGAATCAAATCATTGGCCTTGTGAAGAACCTCGATGCCTAGAAAGTATGACAGCCGACCCATGTCTTTGAGCGCAAATGAGCTGCTAAGCTGCTGAATGGTATGATTAATCAACCGAGGATCATTGCCGGTGAGGATGATGTCGTCGACATAAACAAGCATGTACATCAATGAACCGTTGTGTGAGTAAATAAAGAGAGAAGGATCAGTTTTAGATCCTTGAAACCCGAGTTGCCATAAAGCTTGCGAAAGGCGGTTGAACCAAGCCCTTGGAGCTTGTTTGAGTCCATAGAGGGACTTGTGAAGTAGGCACACATGATTTGGCTTAGTGGGATCAACAAAGCCTGGTGGTTGGCGTAAATAAATAGTTTCCTTGAGATCCCCATGGAGGAATGCATTTTGCACATCCAGCTGTCTAAGTTGCCATTGCCTTGTCACGGCAAGAGATAGAACCACACGAATGGTGGTGGCTTTTACCACCGGGCTGAATGTCTCATGATAATCAATTTCTGGTTGTTGATGGAATCCTTTGGCTACCATACGAGCCTTGTAGCGTCTAATATTGCCTTGTTCATCACTTTTTAACCTGTACACCCACTTACAATCAACAACATTAGCATTAGGAACAGGTGGTACTAAAGTCCATGTGTCGTTTCTGGTTAAGGCTTTGAACTCGTCGGCCATGGTAGCACGCCAGTGAGGACTTTTGTTGGCAATAGCAAAAGAGGGTGGTTCGGTTGTGGGAGGTTGTGGGGAGGTGTGAAAGGCAGAGGCATTGTAGGGAGTTCTTTGTTTTGGATTTGGCCGAAGGTTTGCAGGTTGTGGACGAGGTTGATTGTCATTTGATACGGTTTGTTGAGGTGGTTGTCGTCTACTGTAAGTGTATTGGAGAGGTGGTTGAGGTATATTGGGGGTTGGTAGGGAGTTTGAGGAAGGGTCATTGGGCTGTTGAGAAGTAAGTGAACTGGGCGGTGGGCTGGTGGCTTGAGTTGGGTTGGTGGTTGGGCTGTTGGTTTGATTTGGTGGATTGGTTGTGGAAGTTGTGGGGCTTGTGAAGCTGCTGGGCTGTGGGTTTTTAGATGAAGTTGTTGGGCTGTTGGCTGGTGATGTTGGTGGGCTGTTGGTGAGTATTCGGATTGGATGGGCTGGCGGATGAGCTGGTGGATTGATCTTGGGTTGTAGGTGGTGGGTTTGGTGTGTGGTGGGGTATCGGAGATGGATAGGAGGAGAAGTATGGATCAGGAGTGGATGGGGTTGACGGGGAGGAGGACAATTGTAGAAAAGGGAAATATGTCTCATGAAACGCACATGTCGAGCCACATAAATACGGTTAGTGACAGGGTCGAGACAGTGATATCCGTGATGAGAGGAGCTGTACCCTAAGAAGACACATGGTAGGGAGCGGAAATCCATCTTGTGTGGATTATATGGGCGGAGGTGCGGAAAGCATTGGCATCCGAAGACGCGAAGAAATGATAGGTCTGGTTTACGTTTGAAAAGATGTTCGAATGGAGAAATATTTGAAGACACTCGAGAGGGCATGCGGTTTATCAAGTACGTGGCCGTGTCAAAGGCAAAATTCCAAAAACGCTTTGGAACACCCGATTGTGCTAAAAGAGTGAGACCACTCTCAACAACATGACGGTGTCGTCTCTCAACAAAACCATTCTGTTCGCTAGTATGATGGCACGAATGACGATGTATGATCCCCAGATTTGTGAAAAAGGAAGATAAGCTTCGAAACTCTCCCCCGCCATCTGTTTGAACAACTTTGAGTGGTGTTTGAAATTTGCCTTTCCGCCATTTTGTGGAATTGTTTGAAGGTAACCAAAACATCAGATTTTTGTTCGAGGGGAAATAGGCACATATATCTAGTAAAATGATCCACACAAAGTAAAAAATAACGATGCCCATAGATCGAAGAAACAGGGGCTGGACCCCAAACATCACAAAATACTAATTCTAATGCTCGAGTGCTTTTATGATCTGAAGTAGATAAATGCATTTTTGAGGATTTCCCCATAGGGCAGGAATTACAAAAGGAAAAAACTGAATTTAATGTAACAGGAAGATTATTGCTTGAAATCATAGACTTTAACAGCTGCGAGTGAGGATGTTCAAGTCTTTGATGTCAAGTTGTGGGAGATGCTCGAACGGTTGAAAAGGCAACATTGGAAACAGGATGGAACTTTGGTAGTTGAAAGGAGTAGAGGCCGTCTTTACTTGGACCCGTGAGGAGGATATTACGGGTAACCGTATCCTTCACACAAAAGAAAGTAGAGTGAAATTCAAAAAACACATTATTGTCTTGACAGAAACGTTGTACAGAAAGAAGTTACGTTTGATTTGTGGAACATGTAGAATTTTGTTAAGTGAAAGGTTTTCGTCTTGGGAAGTAAATTTGGTGGATGCAATATGAAGAATCGGTAAACTTTTGCCATTACCAACAATGAGTGTATCCTTACCATGATACGGCTCGGATTCGTCAAAACCATAGAGATCCGGCGACACGTGACTGCTTGCACCTGTGTCCGGCAGCCATGATGAGGATGCTTGTGAGCGTTGGTCAACAAAGTTGGCTTGAGGAGGCTGCCTTGGTTGACGGATTGTTGTTGGGTCACGGTTAGAACATTGTGAAGGAATATGTCCAATACCACACCTGTTACAAGAACCGTAGACTGTATTTTAATTAGATGCCCATGGAAATCTAGAGTTTGTACCTGAGGTAGGGACGGCTTGATGGGTGTCCTGATTGTTGTTGTAGCGTGTACGACCACGTCGATTGTACGAACCACGGGTCGGTGCTCCGCGGTTAGCATAAAGGGCCTGACTTTGCTGTTGTGCAGGTTGAACAGTGAGACCTAATTGGGTCAGCAGTTGTTGAAGGGAGTGAACTGTTTCTGGTGGAAGTTGGAGACTTGGGGAATCGCGGTTGCTGGTAGCCATGAAGACCTGGGTAGTAGGTGCAATGGGATCAGCCTTTTTTACCATGTATTCATGATCAGCAAGTAGGCTGGGAAGTTCCAATAGAGTAACAGATGGTTGTCTTGAGATGAGGGTAGGCTTCAAGGAGTTGTATTCTTCCTGAAGACCAGAAAAGGCTAACATAACGACATCTTTTTCTTTCATAGGCTCCCCAATGTTAAGGAGAGCATCAGAGTACTGTTGAACACGTGTGAGGTAATCAGCGGACGTTTCTTCCGGCTTCATCTCGACCTTCAGCAGTTGGGTTTGAGGGTATATTCGCGTGAAGATGTGTGAGGTGCATAAGCACGTTCCAAGGCAAGCCACAGTTCAGAAGAAGTATCTCCCTGTACATGTTTGAATGAAGCTTCGGAGATTGTTGAAGAAGTAGCATGCGGATATGAGCATCGTTGGAGATCCATGCTGCATATTCAGGATGGGGTCAATGGTTGTTGCTGGACTGTCACCGACGATAATTTAGGTGGGCATTTAAGAGATCCATCGACATAGCCAAAGAGATTATTGGTGATTAGAAAAGGTTGGATCATCGTTTTCCAAAAACCATAGTTGGTAAGGCTTAATTTAAACCCGAACTTGTGTGAGTTGTGATTGGTTTTGTGTTCGGTGGTGAAAGCTGTGATGCCATTGTGGACCAGATCGAATGGGATTAGGGTTGAAGGCGGCTGATGAAAAAAGAGAAGAAACAGAGGTGGGATTAGGGTTGATCGACGGTAGCTCTGATACCAAGTTAAACTTGGTATTGGAATTTGTATTGTGTATCTTCAAAGTGTACAAGATGGCATCTATATAGAGTACAATCAGCTAAATATAGTAAACTATAATCACACAATTATAGCCTAATCACAATCCTTGATATATATAAACACAATTATTGTCTAACAGATATATGTTCTTATCTTTACTAAAATATTTTTTTCTGATTTCTTTGTCTTATGTCTTGATGGATTTTGTGCTTACTTTTTTGTTTGCCCCTTCAGGCGAGGTGCTTTAATTATCCGCCGACTTTGTGTGCTTTTAGATTCTGAAAGAGTTTACCGAGAGCTCTCCAAGATTCTTGAGGAGGAAGCAGACCTGGATTTTGCATCTACTATGGTTCAGGTTCTTGTTTTTTCTTATATTCTTATATAAACCAGTGGTATATGGAAAATAATATATGATAACAAACAAAAATTTTGAGGAGCTATTATTTGATCTCAAATACAAAACACATCCATACTTTGATTTTCATATCTCAGGCGTTGAATTTGATTCTCCTTACGTCATCAGAGTTGTCTGACCTACGAGAGCTTTTAAAGTTATCTCTAGTTAATGCTGCTGGAAAAGACTTCATTCTTTCACTATATTCCTCATGGAGCCATTCATCGATGGCCATAATTAGTCTCTGTTTATTAGCACAGGCAAGTCCTAGTAATTTTATTGTGCTATTCCTATCTGAATATTATGGGATGATTTCATACATCCCTTAAAAACTTGGTATAATATCATATATACACAAAAAAAAGAATTGTAAGGAGAAAGAGAAGAGTATTATGATCATATTAAATTGTATTTACTGATATGGATAAATATGAAATGTTAAGTATTTTGAATTGGTATATTTGATATAATTTTTTTGGTTGGATCATATAATATTATGCAAGTTTTCAAGGGTAAAAATGAAGTTGCCCCAAACATCATCAATGTTAAATCCAATCATCTCTTTGCTTTCTTTTTGGTGTGCTTCAGGCTTACCAACATGCAAGTTCCGTCATTCAATCTCTAACGGAGGAGGATATTAATGTCAGATTTTTAGTCCAGCTAGACAAACTAATACACCTGTTAGAGACTCCCACTTTTGCTTACCTTAGACTGCAGGTGCTTTGATTGTGATTATTTTCTAATTTTCTATTAAATTAAATTGGAAAAAGTTAAAAATTAAACTTTTCTTAATATATATATAATCTTACATGCAGCTACTTGAACCAGTAAGACATATATGGTTGTTAAAAGCTCTGTATGGCCTTCTTATGTTACTTCCTCAGGTATGTGTAGTTAATAAGTCTGCCTTTATTTCCTTGGTTAAATCAAGGGAATAACTTACAAAAAAAAACAAATGGATCTGGAAATCTATATTATCTGATGATTTATACTCATGGAGCTACTGATGTTCACAATTTCAGCAAAGTGCTGCGTTTAAGATTTTAAGGACTCGTTTGAAGACCGTACCTTCGTATTCCTTCAACAACGAGCAAGTAAGACATCCATCATCAGGGAACCCTTCAACAGGGCTACATTTTTCAGAAGACGGTAGCATAAATGATGGATCCAGTACCGTGCATAACGGAATAGACTTTGCATCTTGGCTGCAACGGTTTCAGCGGACACAACGTCAGCATCGCCTGCATTCAAAATCACAATCACGGTCACACAACATCCCCGTATCCTCAAAGGTGCTCTTTCTTCTCTTTTTCCTTGAAACTTGTAAGCTTGATTAGAAATGACCATGCAAAGTGGAAACAAAAAAGGCTAGATGCGTTCAAAATGTTTAGATAAACCCAAATGGGAGAAAGTTTATAATCATATATCAAAAGTATGAAATTAAATGACGAATTAACTATGACACTAAATGAAATAGAAACTGCAATAGTCAAAATAACTAATATTTTAAACTCAGTTGTAATATAAACGAAATTATTTGAATCTTTGTTGTTTTCTTGGGAGCTATTAACCCGTTTCTTCACACTTTCTCCACATCCACATACGATTCAACCCTGGTTATCTGTCCCTCAGCTTTGTGCCTTTGTAAATCTTAATGCTACCCCTTCCATCTCTGTAGGAGGTCCAAAAGCCCAATGAAGTGAGGGGAGCTGCACCTGTGCAGAGATTAACAGGCCGCCTTCAAGATCATCCCGTAAAGGTCCAGGACAGCTACATCTATGAAAATTAATCGCAAAATCTTTATTTTTCTGGCTGGTATAAAGTGTAAATTGTATGTCATAGCAGTTCATCTTCCTCTTCAACTTTTGAAGGTATTGGGTATTTTTTTTTCCTTTTCCTTTGTCTAAATCATTCCTGGTTTATGGAACAATGCTGGGATTTTGAGGCCAGACGTTTGCGCTTTGTGGCTGTGTTATTTTTATTGAAACCACAAAATGCGTAAAGGCAGAGAGATGGATTTCCTGAATTTGAAGTTGCAATATGGTACCGTTGTAATAAATAATCTAGCTAGCAATGTTACATGTTTCTACAAACGAGCGTATGTTTGCGATGGTTTTTGCGTCTTTGTATTGGTAGTATGTACTGAATGTACAGGTTCTTGATCAAATCTGAAGGGTTTTATGCAACTGCTGGTGAATCTCAGCTAGCAGCTCATTCAACTGACCAAGTACTTGATCGCTTATTACTCCTTATACTTGTAGGTTGTAATATGTCAGTGTTAATGGTCCGGGTCGGCTGGTTTGATGAAAACTAGGTAGGCTCAAACCGTTTACTGTTTGATTTCAGTATATGACAAACCAAACGGACCTGGTGGAGGAACTATGGACAACAATACAATCGAAGAAGAAAAGAATGGTGGTCGATCAATAGTTGTTTTTCCTGAAATTTTATAAAATTTTTAAAATCAAGCGTTATTTGTTAAATATTAATAATTAGAGGGTTTACGTTCGCACTATGACATAGATGTTGTAATATGAGCTCTTTCTAAAAAAATAAACGTCAAAGTTGCTTTGTCGACTTTTGATGGCTTATTAAAGAGGGAACACATGTTAGGGAAGCGACTCAAACTTGTGAAATCTTCTATAAAAGTTGGAAATGAATAAAGCTTGAAACAAATTTATGTTGAAATGTTAATACAAACTAGAATATCGTAAACTTTTGTTAAACCCTATAAGTGAATACTTACAAAAGAAAAGGAAAATCGTATAATAAGTACTAAAGAAATAAAAAAATCAATTCCATTTGACACAACTTTTTAAATAAAGCTTATATTGAAACGTACATAAAAATGAACGCTTCTTAACGTATATTCAAACTTTCACGAAACGATAAAATTATATGATAAAACTAAACATATGTAAAGAGTTTTAAGAAATAAAATATTCAAACCAAATATGTTAATATTATATATTTGTAATTTGCTATTCGTTGTATTAATAAACATCAAATTTGAAGCTGACTTTACATGAATACTTTTTAAATTAACTAGATAGGTGTCCGCATGATGAAACAGTGAACTTAGATTTTTAAATTATAAAAAAAAAAAAAACTATAACTATATTATACTCAAATTAAAAAGAAAATAGTTGTTTTTATGGTTTAATTTTCTTAGTACAATATTAACAAATGAAAAAGTTATAGCTTGATGGTAAAATGTGTGTTCTTCAACCAAATGATTGTATGTTCAAATCCTGTAATGTGCAAGTTTGATGAATTTTTTGATAATAGGAATTAATTTTTAAAAAAAGATACATACTTAAAAATCCAATGGAAAGTTAGTTGACAACTATTTAATTTTTGTATAATATTTTACTTTTAAATAAATGTATCATACATTTATAGGTTATAATTATTTAAACAATTAAAATCATATAAATTAATTTTTCTCATATGAATTATAATAATTACCATTAAGTTATGTGATTAGGTTTTCTTGTATATCTTGAAAAAAAATTTTATAATCTATTCACTTAACCATATTTCTCTCTATATATTTGAATGCGAGTATCATGATATGTATATAAGAGGAGGTCATGGGTTCAAGTCAAATGTTTAGAGTTGAACCAGTAGGTTTTTTCAACAATAGGTTTCTTCTGAGGGGGATTAAAGGTGCGATCCAAGCTGGAAAAAAATAAATGAACCCAATTAAAATAAAACGTGTTCTGCGAAGTAAAAACATTCGAATTCGAATCAAAGAATTAATAACTTCCCACTTATTATAGCTTTGTTTGGCATATAATAATAATCTGTTACTGGATTTGCGGAGAGTTGAAGGGGACACCATTCACTCATCGTGCATTCACGCACACCCTCATTCTCAAGCAACTATGATCCCTAAATATGGGCCGACAAATTAGGGCTTGATCAATTCCCCTTTCATCTTGATTCTTCAAATTCGCTTCAAATCCGTTTCAAATTCACATCAACTTTTGAATCCGGTCCCCACATTCATCGAATCGAAGATCCCGTCAAATCCATGGGTTTGAAGAGCTTGTTTCACCGGAAAAAGAAATCCGGCAACGACGGCCGCAACCACGACGGCGTCATCTTACCCCGTACGAGCTCCGGCAACTCTCGTGTCCGGATCGAGGAGGAGTTGGAGCAAGTGTTCAAAAAGTTCGACGTCAACGGCGACGGGAAGATCTCGTCGTCGGAGCTCGGATCGATAATGGGGAGCTTGGGCCACCGGCCGAAGGATGATGAACTCGAGAGTATGATCAAGGAGGTGGATGCTGATGGTGATGGATTCATTGACTTGCAGGAGTTTATTGAGCTGAACACGAAGGATGTTGATTCAACAGAGGTGTTGGAGAATCTGAGAGACGCGTTTTCGGTTTTTGATATTGATAAAAACGGGCTGATCTCGGCGGAGGAGCTGCAGAAGGTGTTAGGGCGGTTGGACGAGAGTGCACCGTCGCAGAGTGTCGTAAGATGATCGCCGGGTGGATGTTAATGGTGACGGTATGATCAGCTTTGATGAATTCAAGGTCATGATGATCAGCGGTAACCGTTTTCATGGGATCGGTGTGGAGGTCAAGAATGATTAAGTTTTTTTTTTTTTTTTGATGAAATTTGTTGGTTAGTTAGGATGAAGCTCAAATTTTATAAAAAGTTGGATTTCTAGGTTTTGATTCGTGTTTCTTGTTGAATGTTCATCAGAAGAATCGTGATGGTGACATGAGTGTTTATTTTTGTTTCATGGTGTTTTGAATGTTTGTTAGTGCGCACATATTATTATGAGTTGATTATCATATATTTAAATTTATGATTATTTCTAGTTTGAGTAAGTAATATTAAGTTATATTGTATATATATATAGTTAAAATAAATAAATGTTACCGTATTCATTAACAGGCTGTGAC